>OY970762.1:20906061-21257169 GCA_963853795.1 Xestia rhomboidea | reverse complement strand
AAACTGAGGTTTTTTGACCAAAACTCAAAAATTTTTGTTCGGCACCTACCCGTTTTTATTCCACATATAGCTAGCCCGCGCGGAGACGCGTCTCTGGACACCTCGCCCGCGCCCCTAGCTCGAATAAAACATAGATTTTTTCAAAAAATAGTCTTTTTCATACATCTCTGTTAGCACCCAAAAACTACCTAAGGGATCGAGTTAGAAACACAATCGTTGATATCTTCGCTTCCAGACGTGCGATTTTGAAGCTGTTTTCAGCAGATTTAGACTAAACTAGGCCTCCGCCTACGTACTGACCATATCGCATGCACTTACACGCGCGTCAGGACTTCATCCCTTACCGCACTTAGGAATTTTTCGATTTTTCAAAGTAAATCCTCAAAATTTAGAGTTTCTTCCAAATTTTCTGCAAAATTAGTTTCAGTTTATAGTATAAATAGTACTCACCCTTCATCCCTGAATTCTGGTCCGCGATCCGTGTCCCGGTCTCCAGGCTGTGGGGTGAAAATCAAAATTTTTTGGTTCAAAAACTGGTTTTTTGACCAAAACTCAAAATTTTTGTTCGGCACCTACCCGTTTTTATTCCACATATAGCTAGCCCGCGCGGAGACGCGTCTCTGGACACCTCGCCCGCGCCCCTAGCTCGAATAAAACATAGATTTTTTCAAAAAATAGTCTTTTTCATACATCTCTGTTAGCACCCAAAAACTACCTAAGGGATCGAGTTAGAAACACAATCGTTGATATCTTCGCTTCCAGACGTGCGATTTTGAAGCTGTTTTCAGCAGATTTAGACTAAACTAGGCCTCCGCCTACGTACTGACCATATCGCATGCACTTACACGCGCGTCAGGACTTCATCCCTTACCGCACTTAGGAATTTTTCGATTTTTCAAAGTAAATCCTCAAAATTTAGAGTTTCTTCCAAATTTTCTGCAAAATTAGTTTCAGTTTATAGTATAAATAGTACTCACCCTTCATCCCTGAATTCTGGTCCGCGATCCGTGTCCCGGTCTCCAGGCTGTGGGGTGAAAATCAAAATTTTTTTGTTCAAAAACTGGTTTTTTGACCAAAACTCAAAATTTTTGTTCGGCACCTACCCGTTTTTATTCCACATATAGCTAGCCCGCGCGGAGACGCGTCTCTGGACACCTCGCCCGCGCCCCTAGCTCGAATAAAACATAGATTTTTTCAAAAAATAGTCTTTTTCATACATCTCTGTTAGCACCCAAAAACTACCTAAGGGATCGAGTTAGAAACACAATCGTTGATATCTTCGCTTCCAGACGTGCGATTTTGAAGCTGTTTTCAGCAGATTTAGACTAAACTAGGCCTCCGCCTACGTACTGACCATATCGCATGCACTTACACGCGCGTCAGGACTTCATCCCTTACCGCACTTAGGAATTTTTCGATTTTTCAAAGTAAATCCTCAAAATTTAGAGTTTCTTCCAAATTTTCTGCAAAATTAGTTTCAGTTTATAGTATAAATAGTACTCACCCTTCATCCCTGAATTCTGGTCCGCGATCCGTGTCCCGGTCTCCAGGCTGTGGGGTGAAAATCAAAATTTTTTGGTTCAAAAACTGGTTTTTTGACCAAAACTCAAAATTTTTGTTCGGCACCTACCCGTTTTTTATTCCACATATAGCTAGCCCGCGCGGAGACGCGTCTCTGGACACCTCGCCCGCGCCCCTAGCTCGAATAAAACATAGATTTTTTCAAAAAATAGTCTTTTTCATACATCTCTGTTAGCACCCAAAAACTACCTAAGGGATCGAGTTAGAAACACAATCGTTGATATCTTCGCTTCCAGACGTGCGATTTTGAAGCTGTTTTCAGCAGATTTAGACTAAACTAGGCCTCCGCCTACGTACTGACCATATCGCATGCACTTACACGCGCGTCAGGACTTCATCCCTTACCGCACTTAGGAATTTTTCGATTTTTCAAAGTAAATCCTCAAAATTTAGAGTTTCTTCCAAATTTTCTGCAAAATTAGTTTCAGTTTATAGTATAAATAGTACTCACCCTTCATCCCTGAATTCTGGTCCGCGATCCGTGTCCCGGTCTCCAGGCTGTGGGGTGAAAATCAAAATTTTTTGGTTCAAAAACTGGTTTTTTGACCAAAACTCAAAATTTTTGTTCGGCACCTACCCGTTTTTATTCCACATATAGCTAGCCCGCGCGGAGACGCGTCTCTGGACACCTCGCCCGCGCCCCTAGCTCGAATAAAACATAGATTTTTTCAAAAAATAGTCTTTTTCATACATCTCTGTTAGCACCCAAAAACTACCTAAGGGATCGAGTTAGAAACACAATCGTTGATATCTTCGCTTCCAGACGTGCGATTTTGAAGCTGTTTTCAGCAGATTTAGACTAAACTAGGCCTCCGCCTACGTACTGACCATATCGCATGCACTTACACGCGCGTCAGGACTTCATCCCTTACCGCACTTAGGAATTTTTCGATTTTTCAAAGTAAATCCTCAAAATTTAGAGTTTCTTCCAAATTTTCTGCAAAATTAGTTTCAGTTTATAGTATAAATAGTACTCACCCTTCATCCCTGAATTCTGGTCCGCGATCCGTGTCCCGGTCTCCAGGCTGTGGGGTGAAAATCAAAATTTTTTGGTTCAAAAACTGGTTTTTTGACCAAAACTCAAAATTTTTGTTCGGCACCTACCCGTTTTTATTCCACATATAGCTAGCCCGCGCGGAGACGCGTCTCTGGACACCTCGCCCGCGCCCCTAGCTCGAATAAAACATAGATTTTTTCAAAAAATAGTCTTTTTCATACATCTCTGTTAGCACCCAAAAACTACCTAAGGGATCGAGTTAGAAACACAATCGTTGATATCTTCGCTTCCAGACGTGCGATTTTGAAGCTGTTTTCAGCAGATTTAGACTAAACTAGGCCTCCGCCTACGTACTGACCATATCGCATGCACTTACACGCGCGTCAGGACTTCATCCCTTACCGCACTTAGGAATTTTTCGATTTTTCAAAGTAAATCCTCAAAATTTAGAGTTTCTTCCAAATTTTCTGCAAAATTAGTTTCAGTTTATAGTATAAATAGTACTCACCCTTCATCCCTGAATTCTGGTCCGCGATCCGTGTCCCGGTCTCCAGGCTGTGGGGTGAAAATCAAAATTTTTTGGTTCAAAAACTGGTTTTTTGACCAAAACTCAAAATTTTTGTTCGGCACCTACCCGTTTTTATTCCACATATAGCTAGCCCGCGCGGAGACGCGTCTCTGGACACCTCGCCCGCGCCCCTAGCTCGAATAAAACATAGATTTTTTCAAAAAATAGTCTTTTTCATACATCTCTGTTAGCACCCAAAAACTACCTAAGGGATCGAGTTAGAAACACAATCGTTGATATCTTCGCTTCCAGACGTGCGATTTTGAAGCTGTTTTCAGCAGATTTAGACTAAACTAGGCCTCCGCCTACGTACTGACCATATCGCATGCACTTACACGCGCGTCAGGACTTCATCCCTTACCGCACTTAGGAATTTTTCGATTTTTCAAAGTAAATCCTCAAAATTTAGAGTTTCTTCCAAATTTTCTGCAAAATTAGTTTCAGTTTATAGTATAAATAGTACTCACCCTTCATCCCTGAATTCTGGTCCGCGATCCGTGTCCCGGTCTCCAGGCTGTGGGGTGAAAATCAAAATTTTTTGGTTCAAAAACTGGTTTTTTGACCAAAACTCAAAATTTTTGTTCGGCACCTACCCGTTTTTATTCCACATATAGCTAGCCCGCGCGGAGACGCGTCTCTGGACACCTCGCCCGCGCCCCTAGCTCGAATAAAACATAGATTTTTTCAAAAAATAGTCTTTTTCATACATCTCTGTTAGCACCCAAAAACTACCTAAGGGATCGAGTTAGAAACACAATCGTTGATATCTTCGCTTCCAGACGTGCGATTTTGAAGCTGTTTTCAGCAGATTTAGACTAAACTAGGCCTCCGCCTACGTACTGACCATATCGCATGCACTTACACGCGCGTCAGGACTTCATCCCTTACCGCACTTAGGAATTTTTCGATTTTTCAAAGTAAATCCTCAAAATTTAGAGTTTCTTCCAAATTTTCTGCAAAATTAGTTTCAGTTTATAGTATAAATAGTACTCACCCTTCATCCCTGAATTCTGGTCCGCGATCCGTGTCCCGGTCTCCAGGCTGTGGGGTGAAAATCAAAATTTTTTGGTTCAAAAACTGGTTTTTTGACCAAAACTCAAAATTTTTGTTCGGCACCTACCCGTTTTTATTCCACATATAGCTAGCCCGCGCGGAGACGCGTCTCTGGACACCTCGCCCGCGCCCCTAGCTCGAATAAAACATAGATTTTTTCAAAAAATAGTCTTTTTCATACATCTCTGTTAGCACCCAAAAACTACCTAAGGGATCGAGTTAGAAACACAATCGTTGATATCTTCGCTTCCAGACGTGCGATTTTGAAGCTGTTTTCAGCAGATTTAGACTAAACTAGGCCTCCGCCTACGTACTGACCATATCGCATGCACTTACACGCGCGTCAGGACTTCATCCCTTACCGCACTTAGGAATTTTTCGATTTTTCAAAGTAAATCCTCAAAATTTAGAGTTTCTTCCAAATTTTCTGCAAAATTAGTTTCAGTTTATAGTATAAATAGTACTCACCCTTCATCCCTGAATTCTGGTCCGCGATCCGTGTCCCGGTCTCCAGGCTGTGGGGTGAAAATCAAAATTTTTTGGTTCAAAAACTGGTTTTTTGACCAAAACTCAAAATTTTTGTTCGGCACCTACCCGTTTTTATTCCACATATAGCTAGCCCGCGCGGAGACGCGTCTCTGGACACCTCGCCCGCGCCCCTAGCTCGAATAAAACATAGATTTTTTCAAAAAATAGTCTTTTTCATACATCTCTGTTAGCACCCAAAAACTACCTAAGGGATCGAGTTAGAAACACAATCGTTGATATCTTCGCTTCCAGACGTGCGATTTTGAAGCTGTTTTCAGCAGATTTAGACTAAACTAGGCCTCCGCCTACGTACTGACCATATCGCATGCACTTACACGCGCGTCAGGACTTCATCCCTTACCGCACTTAGGAATTTTTCGATTTTTCAAAGTAAATCCTCAAAATTTAGAGTTTCTTCCAAATTTTCTGCAAAATTAGTTTCAGTTTATAGTATAAATAGTACTCACCCTTCATCCCTGAATTCTGGTCCGCGATCCGTGTCCCGGTCTCCAGGCTGTGGGGTGAAAATCAAAATTTTTTGGTTCAAAAACTGGTTTTTTGACCAAAACTCAAAATTTTTGTTCGGCACCTACCCGTTTTTATTCCACATATAGCTAGCCCGCGCGGAGACGCGTCTCTGGACACCTCGCCCGCGCCCCTAGCTCGAATAAAACATAGATTTTTTCAAAAAATAGTCTTTTTCATACATCTCTGTTAGCACCCAAAAACTACCTAAGGGATCGAGTTAGAAACACAATCGTTGATATCTTCGCTTCCAGACGTGCGATTTTGAAGCTGTTTTCAGCAGATTTAGACTAAACTAGGCCTCCGCCTACGTACTGACCATATCGCATGCACTTACACGCGCGTCAGGACTTCATCCCTTACCGCACTTAGGAATTTTTCGATTTTTCAAAGTAAATCCTCAAAATTTAGAGTTTCTTCCAAATTTTCTGCAAAATTAGTTTCAGTTTATAGTATAAATAGTACTCACCCTTCATCCCTGAATTCTGGTCCGCGATCCGTGTCCCGGTCTCCAGGCTGTGGGGTGAAAATCAAAATTTTTTGGTTCAAAAACTGGTTTTTTGACCAAAACTCAAAATTTTTGTTCGGCACCTACCCGTTTTTATTCCACATATAGCTAGCCCGCGCGGAGACGCGTCTCTGGACACCTCGCCCGCGCCCCTAGCTCGAATAAAACATAGATTTTTTCAAAAAATAGTCTTTTTCATACATCTCTGTTAGCACCCAAAAACTACCTAAGGGATCGAGTTAGAAACACAATCGTTGATATCTTCGCTTCCAGACGTGCGATTTTGAAGCTGTTTTCAGCAGATTTAGACTAAACTAGGCCTCCGCCTACGTACTGACCATATCGCATGCACTTACACGCGCGTCAGGACTTCATCCCTTACCGCACTTAGGAATTTTTCGATTTTTCAAAGTAAATCCTCAAAATTTAGAGTTTCTTCCAAATTTTCTGCAAAATTAGTTTCAGTTTATAGTATAAATAGTACTCACCCTTCATCCCTGAATTCTGGTCCGCGATCCGTGTCCCGGTCTCCAGGCTGTGGGGTGAAAATCAAAATTTTTTGGTTCAAAAACTGGTTTTTTGACCAAAACTCAAAATTTTTGTTCGGCACCTACCCGTTTTTATTCCACATATAGCTAGCCCGCGCGGAGACGCGTCTCTGGACACCTCGCCCGCGCCCCTAGCTCGAATAAAACATAGATTTTTTCAAAAAATAGTCTTTTTCATACATCTCTGTTAGCACCCAAAAACTACCTAAGGGATCGAGTTAGAAACACAATCGTTGATATCTTCGCTTCCAGACGTGCGATTTTGAAGCTGTTTTCAGCAGATTTAGACTAAACTAGGCCTCCGCCTACGTACTGACCATATCGCATGCACTTACACGCGCGTCAGGACTTCATCCCTTACCGCACTTAGGAATTTTTCGATTTTTCAAAGTAAATCCTCAAAATTTAGAGTTTCTTCCAAATTTTCTGCAAAATTAGTTTCAGTTTATAGTATAAATAGTACTCACCCTTCATCCCTGAATTCTGGTCCGCGATCCGTGTCCCGGTCTCCAGGCTGTGGGGTGAAAATCAAAATTTTTTGGTTCAAAAACTGGTTTTTTGACCAAAACTCAAAATTTTTGTTCGGCACCTACCCGTTTTTATTCCACATATAGCTAGCCCGCGCGGAGACGCGTCTCTGGACACCTCGCCCGCGCCCCTAGCTCGAATAAAACATAGATTTTTTCAAAAAATAGTCTTTTTCATACATCTCTGTTAGCACCCAAAAACTACCTAAGGGATCGAGTTAGAAACACAATCGTTGATATCTTCGCTTCCAGACGTGCGATTTTGAAGCTGTTTTCAGCAGATTTAGACTAAACTAGGCCTCCGCCTACGTACTGACCATATCGCATGCACTTACACGCGCGTCAGGACTTCATCCCTTACCGCACTTAGGAATTTTTCGATTTTTCAAAGTAAATCCTCAAAATTTAGAGTTTCTTCCAAATTTTCTGCAAAATTAGTTTCAGTTTATAGTATAAATAGTACTCACCCTTCATCCCTGAATTCTGGTCCGCGATCCGTGTCCCGGTCTCCAGGCTGTGGGGTGAAAATCAAAATTTTTTGGTTCAAAAACTGGTTTTTTGACCAAAACTCAAAATTTTTGTTCGGCACCTACCCGTTTTTATTCCACATATAGCTAGCCCGCGCGGAGACGCGTCTCTGGACACCTCGCCCGCGCCCCTAGCTCGAATAAAACATAGATTTTTTCAAAAAATAGTCTTTTTCATACATCTCTGTTAGCACCCAAAAACTACCTAAGGGATCGAGTTAGAAACACAATCGTTGATATCTTCGCTTCCAGACGTGCGATTTTGAAGCTGTTTTCAGCAGATTTAGACTAAACTAGGCCTCCGCCTACGTACTGACCATATCGCATGCACTTACACGCGCGTCAGGACTTCATCCCTTACCGCACTTAGGAATTTTTCGATTTTTCAAAGTAAATCCTCAAAATTTAGAGTTTCTTCCAAATTTTCTGCAAAATTAGTTTCAGTTTATAGTATAAATAGTACTCACCCTTCATCCCTGAATTCTGGTCCGCGATCCGTGTCCCGGTCTCCAGGCTGTGGGGTGAAAATCAAAATTTTTTGGTTCAAAAACTGGTTTTTTGACCAAAACTCAAAATTTTTGTTCGGCACCTACCCGTTTTTATTCCACATATAGCTAGCCCGCGCGGAGACGCGTCTCTGGACACCTCGCCCGCGCCCCTAGCTCGAATAAAACATAGATTTTTTCAAAAAATAGTCTTTTTCATACATCTCTGTTAGCACCCAAAAACTACCTAAGGGATCGAGTTAGAAACACAATCGTTGATATCTTCGCTTCCAGACGTGCGATTTTGAAGCTGTTTTCAGCAGATTTAGACTAAACTAGGCCTCCGCCTACGTACTGACCATATCGCATGCACTTACACGCGCGTCAGGACTTCATCCCTTACCGCACTTAGGAATTTTTCGATTTTTCAAAGTAAATCCTCAAAATTTAGAGTTTCTTCCAAATTTTCTGCAAAATTAGTTTCAGTTTATAGTATAAATAGTACTCACCCTTCATCCCTGAATTCTGGTCCGCGATCCGTGTCCCGGTCTCCAGGCTGTGGGGTGAAAATCAAAATTTTTTGGTTCAAAAACTGGTTTTTTGACCAAAACTCAAAATTTTTGTTCGGCACCTACCCGTTTTTATTCCACATATAGCTAGCCCGCGCGGAGACGCGTCTCTGGACACCTCGCCCGCGCCCCTAGCTCGAATAAAACATAGATTTTTTCAAAAAATAGTCTTTTTCATACATCTCTGTTAGCACCCAAAAACTACCTAAGGGATCGAGTTAGAAACACAATCGTTGATATCTTCGCTTCCAGACGTGCGATTTTGAAGCTGTTTTCAGCAGATTTAGACTAAACTAGGCCTCCGCCTACGTACTGACCATATCGCATGCACTTACACGCGCGTCAGGACTTCATCCCTTACCGCACTTAGGAATTTTTCGATTTTTCAAAGTAAATCCTCAAAATTTAGAGTTTCTTCCAAATTTTCTGCAAAATTAGTTTCAGTTTATAGTATAAATAGTACTCACCCTTCATCCCTGAATTCTGGTCCGCGATCCGTGTCCCGGTCTCCAGGCTGTGGGGTGAAAATCAAAATTTTTTGGTTCAAAAACTGGTTTTTTGACCAAAACTCAAAATTTTTGTTCGGCACCTACCCGTTTTTATTCCACATATAGCTAGCCCGCGCGGAGACGCGTCTCTGGACACCTCGCCCACGCCGCTAGCTCGAAAAAATTTTGCCCACCCACCCGCCCTCTGGCTTATAGTAAGAAGGTAGACGTGGGATTTTGGCAATTTTTATTTTTATTTTTGTAATTCTGTCTGGCTTTGTATTGCTGAGGTTTTTGTAGTGTTGGTAGGGAAATTTGACTTTTTAACTTTATTTGACCGAGTCCGCAAAGGCCCACACAGGTTTTAGACTTTTTAATTATCAGTAATTTTGTATTATATTATTCAGATTTTATTTTATTATATACTGTGTACCCCCCTTTACAGGGACACAAGACTCACACAGGTTTTAGATTATTTAATTATTATTAATTTTGTATTTTATTATTCAGATTTTATTTTATTATATACTGTGTACCCCCCTTTACAGGGACACAAGACTCACACAGGTTTTAGATTATTTAATTATTATTAATTTTGTATTTTATTATTCAGATTATTATTTTATTGTATATACTGTGTACCCCCCTTTACAGGGACACAGTACAGTCCAGTGTCCACCTCTAATATTACAGGTCTCTCCTCCCGAGCGGATAACACTGACCGGACCTCCACTTTACAGGGGTTCGGT
This sequence comes from Xestia rhomboidea, assembly GCA_963853795.1. Lineage (NCBI taxonomy): Eukaryota > Metazoa > Arthropoda > Insecta > Lepidoptera > Noctuidae > Xestia > Xestia rhomboidea. Next base: position 21,247,516 of record OY970762.1, on the reverse strand, counting down.
TTTCTCTGTATTACCTGCGCTGCTCGAGAACTTAAACATGTTCCTCACCCCATCCGCTACCTTGAGGACTCTAGGCTCCGGAGGCTCGGCGGGATCGTCGGAGAAGGCGGTGCCTTCGCCTGCTGACGCGAGGAGGAGAATCTCTTTTGGAGACGTCACCCCTTCCGCCTCTCAGGGGGGCCGTACCTATCCGGGGACTCGCCGAGCCCCTGTGGACGCTCCAGCACCGCTCAAAAAGTCTGAGGCGCGGTACCGCAGTCGTACTGAGGAGGCGAGAGCTTGCCTAAACAAAGCTAAGCTTAATTTGGGCAACTCTCGTAACCTCAAAACTGACATTAAAACCGCGGTACTTGATGCCATAAACAGACTTTTTGAGCTGGTGAAAGAGTCGGAGCAAGACAAGGCTCCTCTCGCACCTGCAGCTGTACCGGCACCCGCGCTCACTGCTACTTTCTGTCCCCAGTCCACTTCCGAGTGTCTCGCTAGCCAGACTGAGCTCATCACTACCTTAAAGGAGCACATCTCTGTCGTAAAGGAGAACACAGAGAAGGTAGAAAAGCTCCGAGACAGTCTGGCTGGCTGGGACAGGGTCGGGGAGAGGACCTATGCTGGTGTAGCGGCCGCAACTAATCGCCAAACTGGAGGACAGGCCCCGGAGCGAGCGACGCTGCACTCGGTGGTCGTCTCCTCGACACAGGAAATGGACACAGGGGATGAAATCCTGGAACGGGTCAGGAAAGCGGTGGACGCGAAGGGGGGCTGGGTGCGAGTGGAAAAGGTGCGGAAAGCTAAAGACCAAAAAATTATAATGGGGTGCGCTACAAAGGAGGAGAGGTCTAAGCTCAAAGAGCGACTGAAGGCTGCCGGAGCGAACCTCGTTGTCGAGGAAGTGATGAACCGGAACCCGCTCCTGGTTCTTAGGGACGTACTGTCGATTCACAGTGACGACGAAGTGATAAAAGCCCTTAAGAACCAGAACCGGGAGATTTTTCACGACCTCGGCGACGAGGAGAAAAATATGTCTGTGAGGTACCGGAAAAAGACGAGAAACCCGCACACTAATAGCATTGTGTTGAGTGTAACCCCCACGATTTGGAGACGGGCACTCGAAGGAGGTAAACTCCGGATTGACCTCCAAAGAGTGCGCGTCGAAGACCAGACGCCTCTGGTGCAGTGCACCCGCTGCCTAGCATACGGCCATGGCAAGAAGCTTTGCGTGGAGCCGGCCGAATTATGTAGCCACTGCGGCGGTCCACACTTTAGGGTGGACTGCCCAGTTAAGCTCAACGGCGAAGCAGCGGCGTGCGTAAACTGCACCAGAGCCAAGCTGGGGGAGCACTCACACAATGCATTCAGCAGTGAATGCCCTATTAGAAAAAAGTGGGACGCATTCGCGAGAGAGGCCATAGCATATTGCTAAAGTGGTAAATGCGTCCCCTTTGAAATACAGACACAAAAGTTTGACACAACCAGAGAGCGGACGCACCGAGCGACGCGCTATAGTTGATTTGATGAGGGATGGTAACTGGAGTCACCTTCGTGAGAAAGTGGCTCTAGTTATGCTGGACCAGAGGCCGGCCCTAACGGAATCGGCAAGTTGCGTCGAGCTTATTGTACTTCAATTTAAAATTATAAAGCTAAAATCATCTTGTAAACTTAATACAAAATTGGAAATCGATGAAAGTAACAACCTACTTAATTGTAAATTTTAAAATGATGATATTTAAATATATATTAAGTATATAACTTAGATATCATAGAATTAAAAACAATAAGAAAATTAAGAATAAAAAATGTGCAAATTAATAAAATACGGGCAAAAAGATGAAGTAAAAATAGATGCAAATTTCTTTTCTGTTTTGGTTTAAAAGTTTAGGAAAATAGTATAATTCAATAAATAGTTAAAATTTGTTATACAGTATAATATAAGAAAATAATATTACAGATGAAGCAAATTTTAAAAAACAGCAACACAAATAGTGGCATCACAAACACATCAGTAAGAAAAGCGTGTTAAAATACTGCAAGTTAAAAGTTAAAACAAGGTCTTTTCCGACTTCCATCAGAGAAAGCAAATGTAAATCCAGACAAAAAGGGCTCTGATCATGTCAGAGGGACACTGGCTAGGCAGGAGTGGTTTTTAGCCGGTTCGAGTCCGGCACTACCTCGACTGTCTCACAGGAGATATTCCTGTGGGATAGTCGAGGTGTCCGCGGGGATTTCCCACTCCTGCCCAAACAAAAAAAAAAAAAAAAAAAAAAAAAAAAAAAAAAAAAAAAAACCTAACCTAACCTAACCTTTTTTTTTTTTTTTTTTTTGACGCTGGGAAAAAATGCATTACGCATACCCTCCCGTCGGGGGACGGGAGGGGTATGTGGGACTCCCCGGGCGGACCCGGTATACCCACTAAAACGACCCAGCGCATTCCCGCTTCGTCAGGGTGGCGGGGGACTGGGAAACCGGCACAGCCTTTACTTCCAGTCCCCCGCCGACGATTGCCAGGCAGGACCCCCTCACACCCTCACGGGTGTGGGGGGTCGGGAATGACCAACGGAGGTGACGGGTGCAATGCGGGCGGAGGCACCCCCGTGCCTGTCGCCCGCCCGTCACCTAGAGGAGGGAGGGCACGACGCCTTCTCCCCCTTCTCCGTCTGCGGAGCGGCGCAGCGAGAGGGTCGTCCTCCCGCGCCCGTTCCGCCTCCTCCTTCTGCGAGAGTACGTCCTCGCAGAAGGAGGCTACTGCTGACCAGGCCTCCTCGCTCCCCAGCATGGAGTCAACCACGCCGGGAAGCGAGAGGTCTGGTCCGACCACCGCGGTCAGACCACGGCGCAGCTCGGACCACGCCGGGCACACCTCTAGAGTGTGCTGCGCCGTGTCCTCCGCCGCGCCGCAGTCGTGGCACGCCGGGGTCTCCTCTCTCCCGATCCGGTGAAGGTGCGATCCGAAACACCCGTGCCCGGACAACACCTGCACCAGACGGAAAGAGAGGAAACCGTGGGACCGCTCGAGCCAGCCCTGCAGGACCGGACCGAGCGCGTCCAACGTCCGGCGGCCAAAGGCGGCGCTGGCGAGGTCCTCCGTCCAGTGGAGGACGATGGCTTCCTTCGCCTCTCGCCGCACCGCCTCCCGCTCTTCGCCCATGGGGCGCTCCCCAAGCGCCTTTCGGCGCGCCGTCCACTCGTACACTCTGGCGAGCACCCACGCCTCCAGCTCCCACGGGGGGGTGCCGGCCAGAGCGCACGCCGCCGAAAAGCCCACTGAGCGGTACGCTCTCGCCACCCGCTGTGCAATGGCCCGCTGGGGCCTGCGGATGGCGGTCGCATTCTCCCTCCTATGGAGGGAGTCCGCCCAGATGGGAGCCCCGTAAAGGGCCATGCTCCGCAAGATGCCGGCATAGAGGCGCCGGCATTTCGCCTTGGGCCCCCCCAGGTTCGGGAGGAGCCACGAGAGGGCGTCCGCGGCCTTCAACAGGCGCGTCGACAGCCCGCTGAAATGCGGGCGGAAGCGCCACCTGTCGTCCAGCACCAGCCCCAGATATTTCATCCGGGGCTGGACCCCTATACGGACGCCCTCCACGACGATGTGGGCGTCGGCAGGGCAGCGCTGCCGGGGACCGCGAAAGAACACGGCCTCCGTTTTGTGCAGCGCCACCCTCAATCCCAGGCGGCGGATCCTCTCTGCCACCAAGGATCCGCCAGCCGAGGCCAAACAGGCCGCGTCGGCAAAGTTCCTCCCCCGGGCAGTTAGGAGAGTGTCATCCGCGTAGCAGATGACACTCGTGCCCGGGAGGAGGGCACCCCGCAACAGCCAGTTGAACCCGATGTTCCACAAGGGGGGGCCAAGCACAACCTAACCTAACCTTTTTTTTTTTTTTTTTTTTGACGCTGGGAAAAAATGCATTACGCATACCCTCCCGTCGGGGGACGGGAGGGTTATGTGGGACTCCCCGGGCGGACCCGGTATACCCACTAAAACGACCCAGCGCATTCCCGCTTCGTCAGGGTGGCGGGGGACTGGGAAACCGGCACAGCCTTTACTTCCAGTCCCCCGCCGACGATTGCCAGGCAGGACCCCCTCACACCCTCACGGGTGTGGGGGGTCGGGAATGACTAACGGAGGTGACGGGTGCAATGCGGGCGGAGGCACCCCCGTGCCTGTCGCCCGCCCGTCACCTAGAGGGGGGAGGGCACGATGCCTTCTCCCCCTTCTCCGTCTGCGGAGCGGCGCAGCGAGAGGGTCGTCCTCCCGCGCCCGCTCCGCCTCCTCCTTCTGCGAGAGTACGTCCTCGCAGAAGGAGGCTACTGCTGACCAGGCCTCCTCGCTCCCCAGCATGGAGTCAACTACGCCGGGAAGCGAGAGGTCCGGTCCGACCACCGCGGTCAGACCACGGCGTAGCTCGGACCACGCCGGGCACACCTCGAGGGTGTGCTGCGCCGTGTCCTCCGCCGCGTCGCAGTCGTGGCACGCCGGGGTTTCCTCTCTCCCGATCCGGTGAAGGTGCGATCCGAAACATCCGTGCCCGGACAACACCTGCACCAGACGGAAAGAGAGGAAACCGTGGGACCGCTCGAGCCAGCCCTTCAGGACCGGCCCGAACGCGTCCAACGTCCGGCGGCCAAAGGCGGCGCTGGCGAGGTCCTCCGTCCAATGGAGGACGATGGCGTCCTTCGCCTCTCGCCGCACCGCCTCCCGCTCTTCGCCCATGGGGCGCTCCCCAAGCGCCTTTCGGCGCGCCGTCCACTCGTACACTCTGGCGAGCACCCACGCCTCCAGCTCCCACGGAGGGGTGCCGGCCAGAGCGCACGCCGCCGAAAAGCCCACTGAGCGGTACGCTCTCGCCACCCGCTGTGCAATGGCCCGCTGGGGCCTGCGGATGGCGGTCGCATTCTCCCTCCTATGGAGGGAGTCCGCCCAGATGGGAGCCCCGTAAAGGGCCATGCTCCGCAAGATGCCGGCATAGAGGCGCCGGCATTTCGCCTTGGGCCCCCCCAGGTTCGGGAGGAGCCACGAGAGGGCGTCCGCGGCCTTCAACAGGCGCGTCGACAGCCCGCTGAAATGCGGGCCGAAGCGCCACCTGTCGTCCAGCACCAGCCCCAGATATTTCATCTGGGGCTGGACCCCTATACGGACGCCCTCCACGACGATGTGGGCGTCGGCAGGGCAGCGCTGCCGGGGACCGCGAAAGAACACGGCCTCCGTTTTGTGCAGCGCCACCCTCAATCCCAGGCGGCGGATCCTCTCTGCCACCAAGGATCCGCCAGCCGAGGCCAAACAGGCCGCGTCGGCAAAGTTCCTCCCCCGGGCAGTTAGGAGAGTGTCATCCGCGTAGCAGATGACACTCGTGCCCGGGAGGAGGGCACCCCGCAACAGCCAGTTGAACCCGATGTTCCACAAGGGGGGGCCAAGCACCGACCCCTGTGGAACACCGGACTCTGCAGCGTACCTCCTCATGGTGGCCGATTTGTCCACAAGGAGGACCTCGCGGTCCTCCAAGTAGTCGGCCAGGAGATCCTGCAGATATTGGGGCACTCCGTGATACCGGAGTGCCTCCAATATCGTCGAGTGGGGGACGGAGTTGAAGGCGTTGGCAATGTCGAATGACACTGCCAGCACTCCGTCCCCCGCCTCCACCGCCTCCTTCACCTGGCCCTTGAGTAGGGCTAGCGCATCGATCGTCGAAAGCCCACGACGGAAACCGAATTGGGCGTCCGACAGATCCGGCCCTACCCCCCTCAGGTGGTTGTCCAGTCTCCCGGCGACAATCCCCTCGAACATTTTACCGACCTCATCGAGTAAAACGATGGGCCGGTATGCCGAGGGGGAGTCCACCGGGCGACCCTCCTTTCGGAGGAGGCATAGCTGCCCCTCCTTCCAGAGTTTCGGGAACCTCCCAGCCGTAAAACACGCGCTGAAGAGGTCCCGAAACCTATCCTCCATTTCGGTGGCGGCGATCGCCACCACCCGCGCAGGGACGCCGTCCGGCCCGGGGGCGGTCTTCTTCGCGCGGAGGCTCAAAACCCCCGCGTAGAATTCCGCCGCCGTGACCGGGGGCACCTCCGCCTCCGGTGGAGCCGCCCCTTGCGGGGGATCCATTGTTGGTGGGGCGAAGTCGGTCCTGCGCGGAAACAGGGACCGGACCACCCCATCCAACAATGCCGGCTCGAGGGTCTCCGACAGTGGGGGACCATAGGGGCGGAGCTTGTTCCGCGCCGCCTTATATGGCCTCCCATAGGGGTCCCTGTCGAGACCCTCCAGCATCTCGGCCCTCGCCGAGTCCTGCGCAGCGCCCATTGCAGACTTGAGGGCCACCGCAGCCTCTCGGTAAGAGGCGTACAGGCGGTCCTCCTCTGCCCGGACTCGGTTCTGGGCGCTGCGCCGGCGGCTCCGCGTGTAGGCTCGTCTGACCGCCACGCAGGTGGCCCGGAGCCCCGCCAGCTCCTCCGTCCACCAATAGACGGCACGACGGGGAGGCGGACGGCGAGACCGAGGCATGCTGGAGTTGCACACCTCGGTCAAGGACCCCCGCAGCCAGACCGCTGCGGCATCCACGTCCGGGGCCTCCTCGACAGGGGGAGGCGACAGCCAGTCCTGGAGGAAGGCGGCCTCCTTGGCTGCCTCCCGGTCCAGGCGGGTGAGTGCCCACCGCGGGAAGGGAGATTGCCCAGCGCGGGCCGTCCCCCCTCCCCGCTGTGTGGAGATGTCGAACCGCACATAACGGTGGTCCGACAAGGTCTCCACCAGCTCCACCCGCCAGTTCACGACGTGGGCGGCGAGCGCGGGGGTGGCGAACGAGACGTCCACCACCGACCCGCCCTGTTGCCGCACACACGTGTGGACCGCCCCCCTGTTGAGGAGGGACACACCGCACGAGGCCGACCAAAAATCGACGGCGCGTCCCCGGACGTTACAACCGGCGGCCGGGTTGCCCCAGGCCGCCGACTTGGCGTTAAGGTCGCCGAGCACCACGACCTGGCGTGGCGCCGCCCTCCCTACGACGGCAGTGAGGATCTCTAGGAAATCCTCAAAGTCCGAGAGAGGGCGGTTTGGGGAGAAATACACCCCCACTATCGCTATCTCTCCCCACGCGGCGGCCACGTATCCCGGTCCCCTCTCTAAGAGCGAGAGGGGAGGGGAGTCCGTGGAAGACCGCGCCACCAACGCCACTAGGCCATCCCGGTCGCCCAGCCAACGGCCAGGGACCGAGTAGGGTTCGGCGACCACCGCCAAGTCCACCAACCACTCAGCCATGGTCTGCATCAGCAGATCCTGGGCTGTCCTGCAGTGGTTGGCGTTCGCCTGAAGGATGCGATGTTCGGCTCTGGGCATTACTCGGACATCGCACCCTCCTCCGCAGCCGCCGCAGGAACGGCGGCAACCTAACCTAACCTAACCTTTTTTTTTTTTTTTTTTTTTTTTTTTTGACGCTGGGAAAAAATGCATTACGCATGCCCTCCCGTCGGGGGACGGGAGGGGTATGTGGGACTCCCCGGGCGTGCAAAACCCGGTATACCCACTAAAACGACCCAGCGCATTCCCGCTTCGTCATAGTGGAGGGGGACTGGGAATCCGGCACAGCCTTTACTTCCAGTCCCCCGCCGACGAACACAAGGCGGACCCCCCCTCTTGCCCTCACGGCACGGGCGTGGAGGAGGGGGTTCGGGAATGACCGACGGAGGTGACGGGTGCAATGCGGGCGGAGGCACCCCCATGCCTGTCACCCGCCCGTCACCGTGAGGAGGGAGGGCAAATGCCCCTTCCCCCCCTCTCCGCCCGCGGAGCAGCGCAGCGAGAGAAAAAACCTCCCGCGCGCGCTCCGCCTCCTCCTTTTGCGAAATCGCAAAAGGAGGCTACCGCTGACCAGGCCTCCGCGCTCCCCAGCATGGCGTCCGCCAACGCACGCCGGGAAGCGGGAGGCCCAGTCGCCCGCGAGGTGACGGGTGCAATGCGGGCGGAGGCACCTCCGTGCCTGTCGCCCGCCCGTCACCGTGAGGAGGGAGGACAAACGCCCCTTCCCCCCCTCACCGCCCGCGGAGCGGTGCGGCGAGAGGATCATGTTCTGCTCATGATCCTCCCACCGCGCCGCCCCGCCTCCTCCCTCTGCGAGAACCTCGCAAAAGGAGGCTACCTCTGACCAGGCCTCCTCTCCTCGCTCCCCAGCATGGTGTTCACGCACGCACGCCGGGAAGCGGGAGGCCCAGTCCCCCGCGGGGTGACGGGTGCAATGCGGGCGGAGGCACCTCCGCGCCTGTCGCCCGCCCGTCACCGTGAGGAGGGAGGGCAAACGCCCCTTCCCCCCCTCTCCGCCCACGGAGCGGCGCGGCGAGAGGATCATGTCCTCCAAACACGATCCTCCCGCCGCGCCGCCCCGCCTCCTCCTTCTGCGAGAACCCCGCAAAAGGAGGACCCCACTCCCCTGCCATGCCCTCTGCTACGCTCAGAGGGGCACGCAGGGGAAACGCACACCGCACTTCGCATGACGGGAGTTGATCATACGAAGTGCGATGTGCCCCCCCCCCCCCCCCAGAAAGCGCCTGGTGGTTTTTGTTGCGTCTATTTCTTATGGAATTAGACCAAGAACAGGGCGGCAACCACGTGAAGGTGAACACACCAGACTTGCCTTGAGGATCTACACGACCGTAGCGCTCTCCCTCAAGACCCCGCCACCCTACCGCCTCTGAGGGAGGCAGTAAGGTAGACCTGCATCTATGCTACCATGCAAAGCATGTCGTTGTGCAACCGCGAAAGCATAAATACAGATCGGCCCCAACCTAACCTTTTTTTTTTTTTTTTTTTTTGTTGCCGGGGTGGAAAATCCACACGGATGTCCTCCGCCCTGGGGTGGGCGGAGGGGTCTGTCGGACTCTAACCGACTAAAAACCACCCCGGTGTTCCATTCCCACACTTGCACCGGGGATCATGGGAACTAGTGCGCCTTCCACGATCCCCGGCTAGTGCCGGCCCGCGTCTGCGGGCCACCTCATGTCTACGGGGGGAGCGAGGTGTACTCCCCCCGCAACGCCAATAGGGGCGCGCGCGGAACACTACGCGCCACCGCCTCGGGTCCAGTTATTCGGCGGGGCGGCGGACGTCCCCAAGTCCGCCGTCCCTCTGAACCCGTTCAGGGGGGCCGGAAGAGGGCGTTGTCCGCCCTCCGCCGACGCCCGGTACGTCTGCTGCGGGTCGGGAGAGCGGTTTCCACCTCCCTCGACCTCTCCGCAGCCTCCTTCTGTGAGATGACCGTTTCACAGAAGGAGATCACTGCATCCCACGACTCTGCGCTCCCGACCATCGCGCGAGCGACGGCCGGCAGCGCTAGGTCGGCTCCCACTTCTGTCACGAGGGCACGGCGCGGCTCCTCCCATGCGGCACACTCTGCCAGCGTGTGCCGCGCCGTGTCCTCCAGACAATGGACGCAGTGATGACACCGGGCGTCCGGCTCCCTGTTTATGCGACACAGGTACTTCCCGAAGCAACCGTGCCCCGAGAATACCTGCGTCGCCCGAAACGACAGGGAGCCGTGCCTCCTCTCGAGCCATTCCTCGAGCACTGGTCGGATCGCCTCGATGGTAGCGAGGCCGGCGGTAGGGCGCAAAAGCCTCTCCCGCCACTCCGCCACCATGACCTCGCGGAGCTGGGACCGACGCAGATCGATCTCTCGCTGCATCGGTCCTCCGCCCCGCGTCCGCGCCTCCTCGCGCCACCGGTAAAGTGACGCGAGGACTCTCGCCTCCAGGTCCCAGGGTGGCGACCCGGCCAGTGCACAAGCCGCCTCGTAGGAGATTGTGCGATACCCCCTGACAGACCCCCAACCTAACCTAACCTAACCTTTTTTTTTTTTTTTTTTTTTTGACGCTGGGAAAAAATGCATTACGCATGCCCTCCCGTCGGGGGACGGGAGGGGTATGTGGGACTCCCCGGGCGGTCGAACCCGGTATACCCACTAAAACGACCCAGCGCATTCCCGCTTCGTCATAGTGGAGGGGGACTGGGAATCCGGCACAGCCTTTACTTCCAGTCCCCCGCCGACGAACGCAAGGCACACCCCCCCCTCTTGCCCTCACGGCACGGGCGTGGAGGAGGGGGTTGGGAATGACCGACGGAGGTGACGGGTGCAATGCGGGCGGAGACACCCCCGCGCCTGTCGCCCGCCCGTCACCGTGAGGAGGGAGGGCAAATGCCCCTTCCCCCCCTCTCCGCCCGCGGAGCAGCGCAGCGAGAGAGAGACCTCCCTTGCGCGCTCCGCCTCCTCCTTTTGCGAAATCGCAAAAGGAGGCTACCGCTGACCAGGCCTCCGCGCTCCCCAGCATGGCGTCCGCCAACGCACGCCGGGAAGCGGGAGGCCCAGTCGCCCGCGAGGTGACGGGTGCAATGCGGGCGGAGGCACCTCCGTGCCTGTCGCCCGCCCGTCACCGTGAGGAGAGAGGGCAAACGCCCCTTCCCCCCCTCACCGCCCGCGGAGCGGCGCAGCGAGAGGATCATGTTCCGCGCATGATCCTCTCGCCGCGCCGCTCCGCCTCCTCCCTTTGCGAGAACCTCGCAAAAGGAGGCTACCTCTGACCAGGCCTCCTCTCCTCGCTCCCCAGCATGGTGTTCACGCACGCACGCCGGGAAGCGGGAGGCCCAGTCCCCCGCGGGGTGACGGGTGCAATGCGGGCGGAGGCACCTCCGCGCCTGTCGCCCGCCCGTCACCGTGAGGAGGGAGGACAAACGCCCCTTCCCCCCCTCTCCGCCCGCGGAGCGGCGCGGCGAGAGGATCATGTCCTCCAAACACGATCCTCCCACCGCGCCGCCCCGCCTCCTCCTTCTGCAAGAACCTCGCAAAAGGAGGACCCCACTCCCCTGCCATGCCCTCTGCTACGCTCAGAGGGGCACGCAGGGGAAACGCACACCGCACTTCGCATGACGGGAGTCGATCATACGAAGTGCGATGCGCCCCCCCCCCCCCCAGAAAGCGCCTGGTGGTTTTTGTTGCGTCTATTTCTTATGGAATTAGACCAAGAACAGGGCGGCAACCACGTGAAGGTGAACACACCAGACTTGCCTTGAGGATCTACACGACCGTAGCGCTCTCCCTCAAGACCCCGCCACCCTACCGCCTCTGAGGGAGGCAGTAAGGTAGACCTGCATCTATGCTACCATGCCAAGCATGAGCAAAGCATGTCGTTGTGCAACCGCGAAAGCATAAATACAGATCCGCCCCAACCTAACCTAACCTAACCTAACCTTTTTTTTTTTTTTTTTTTTTTTTTTTTTTTTTTTGACGCTGGGAAAAAATGCATTACGCATGCCCTCCCGTCGGGGGACGGGAGGGGTATGTGGGACTCCCCGGGCGTGCAATACCCGGTATACCCACTAAAACGACCCAGCGCATTCCCGCTTCGTCATAGTGGAGGGGGACTGGGAATCCGGCACAGCCTTTACTTCCAGTCCCCCGCCGACGAACACAAGGCGGACCCCCCCTCTTGCCCTCACGGCACGGGCGTGGAGGAGGGGGTTCGGGAATGACCGACGGAGGTGACGGGTGCAATGCGGGCGGAGGCACCCCCATGCCTGTCGCCCGCCCGTCACCGTGAGGAGGGAGGGCAAATGCCCCTTCCCCCCCTCTCCGCCCGCGGAGCAGCGCAGCGAGAGAGAGACCTCCCGCGCGCGCTCCGCCTCCTCCTTTTGCGAAATCGCAAAAGGAGGCTACCGCTGACCAGGCCTCCGCGCTCCCCAGCATGGCGTCCGCCAACGCACGCCGGGAAGCGGGAGGCCCAGTCGCCCGCGAGGTGACGGGTGCAATGCGGGCGGAGGCACCTCCGTGCCTGTCGCTCGCCCGTCACCGTGAGGAGGGAGGACAAACGCCCCTTCCCCCCCTCACCGCCCGCGGAGCGGCGCAGCGAGAGGATCATGTTCCGCGCATAATCCTCTCGCCGCGCCGCTCCGCCTCCTCCCTTTGCGAGAACCTCGCAAAAGGAGGCTACCTCTGACCAGGCCTCCTCTCCTCGCTCCCCAGCATGGTGTTCACGCACGCACGCCGGGAAGCGGGAGGCCCAGTCCCCCGCGGGGTGACGGGTGCAATGCGGGCGGAGGCACCTCCGCGCCTGTCGCCCGCCCGTCACCGTGAGGAGGGAGGGCAAACGCCCCTTCCCCCCCTCTCCGCCCGCGGAGCGGCGCGGCGAAAGGATCATGCGGCTGCTCATGTTCCCCTCGCCGCGCCGCCCCGCCTCCTCCCTCTGCGAGAACCTCGCAAAAGGAGGACCCCACTCCCCTGCCATGCCCTCCGCTACGCTCAGAGGGGCACGCAGGGGAAACGCACACCGCACTTCGCATGACGGGAGTCGATCATACGAAGTGCGATGTGCCCCCCCCCCCCAGAAAGCGCCTGGTGGTTTTTGTTGCGTCTATTTCTTATGGAATTAGACCAAGAACAGGGCGGCAACCACGTGAAGGTGAACACACCAGACTTGCCTTGAGGATCTACACGACCGTAGCGCTCTCCCTCAAGACCCCGCCACCCTACCGCCTCTGAGGGAGGCAGTAAGGTAGACCTGCATCTATGCTACCATGCAAAGCATGTCGTTGTGCAACCGCGAAAGCATAAATACAGATCGGCCCCAACCTAACCTTTTTTTTTTTTTTTTTTTTTTTTTTTTTTTTTTTTTTTTTTTTTTTTTTTTTGACGCTGGGAAAAAATGCATTACGCATGCCCTCCCGTCGGGGGACGGGAGGGGTATGTGGGACTCCCCGGGCGGTCGAACCCGGTATACCCACTAAAACGACCCAGCGAATTCCCGCTTCGTCATAGTGGAGGGGGACTGGGAATCCGGCACAGCCTTTACTTCCAGTCCCCCGCCGACGAACACAAGGCGGACCCCCCCTCTTGCCCTCACGGCACGGGCGTGGAGGAGGGGGTTCGGGAATGACCGACGGAGGTGACGGGTGCAATGCGGGCGGAGGCACCCCCATGCCTGTCGCCCGCCCGTCACCGTGAGGAGGGAGGGCAAATGCCCCTTCCCCCCCTCTCCGCCCGCGGAGCAGCGCAGCGAGAGAGAGACCTCCCGCGCGCGCTCCGCCTCCTCCTTTTGCGAAATCGCAAAAGGAGGCTACCGCTGACCAGGCCTCCGCGCTCCCCAGCATGGCGTCCGCCAACGCACGCCGGGAAGCGGGAGGCCCAGTCGCCCGCGAGGTGACGGGTGCAATGCGGGCGGAGGCACCTCCGTGCCTGTCGCCCGCCCGTCACCGTGAGGAGAGAGGGCAAACGCCCCTTCCCCCCCTCACCGCCCGCGGAGCGGCGCAGCGAGAGGATCATGTTCCGCGCATGATCCTCTCGCCGCGCCGCTCCGCCTCCTCCCTTTGCGAGAACCTCGCAAAAGGAGGCTACCTCTGACCAGGCCTCCTCTCCTCGCTCCCCAGCATGGTGTTCACGCACGCACGCCGGGAAGCGGGAGGCCCAGTCCCCCGCGGGGTGACGGGTGCAATGCGGGCGGAGGCACCTCCGCGCCTGTCACCTGCCCGTCACCGTGAGGAGGGAGGGCAAACGCCCCTTCCCCCCCTATCCGCCCGCGGAGCGGCGCAGCGAGAGGATCATGCGGGTGTTCATGATCCTCTCGCCGCGCCGCTCCGCCTCCTCCTTCTGCGAGAACCTCGCAAAAGGAGGACCCCACTCCCCTGCCATGCCCTCTGCTACGCCCACTGCTCAGAGGGGCACGCAGGGGAAACGCACACCGCACTTCGCATGACGGGAGTCGATCATACGAAGTGCGATGTGCCCCCCCCCTCCAGAAAGCGCCTGGTGGTTTTTGTTGCGTCTATTTCTTATGGAATTAGACCAAGAACAGGGCGGCAACCACGTGAAGGTGAACACACCAGACTTGCCTTGAGGATCTACACGACCGTAGCGCTCTCCCTCAAGACCCCGCCACCCTACCGCCTCTGAGGGAGGCAGTAAGGTAGACCTGCATCTATGCTACCATGCAAAGCAAGAGCAAAGCATGTCGTTGTGCAACCGCGAAAGCATAAATACAGATCCGCCCCAACCTAACCTAACCTAACCTTTTTTTTTTTTTTTTTTTTTTTTTTTTTTTTTTTTTTTTTTTTGACGCTGGGAAAAAATGCATTACGCATGCCCTCCCGTCGGGGGACGGGAGGGGTATGTGGGACTCCCCGGGCGTGCAATACCCGGTATACCCACTAAAACGACCCAGCGCATTCCCGCTTCGTCATAGTGGAGGGGGACTGGGAATCCGGCACAGCCTTTACTTCCAGTCCCCCGCCGACGAACGCAAGGCACACCCCCCCCTCTTGCCCTCACGGCACGGGCGTGGAGGAGGGGGTTGGGAATGACCGACGGAGGTGACGGGTGCAATGCGGGCGGAGGCACCCCCGCGCCTGTCGCCCGCCCGTCACCGTGAGGAGGGAGGGCAAATGCCCCTTCCCCCCCTCTCCGCCCGCGGAGCAGCGCAGCGAGAGAGAGACCTCCCGCGCGCGCTCCGCCTCCTCCTTTTGCGAAATCGCAAAAGGAGGCTACCGCTGACCAGGCCTCCGCGCTCCCCGGCATGGCGTCCGCCAACGCACGCCGGGAAGCGGGAGGCCCAGTCGCCCGCGAGGTGACGGGTGCAATGCGGGCGCAGGCACCTCCGTGCCTGTCGCCCGCCCGTCACCGTGAGGAGGGAGGGCAAACGCCCCTTCCCCCCCTCTCCGCCCGCGGAGCGGCGCGGCGAGAGGATCATGCGGATGTTCATGATCCTCTCGCCGCGCCGCCCCGCCTCCTCCCTCTGCGAGAACCTCGCAAAGGGAGGCTACCTCTGACCAGGCCTCCTCTCCTCGCTCCCCAGCATGGTGTTCACGCACGCACGCCGGGAAGCGGGAGGCCCAGTCCCCCCGCGGGGTGACGGGTGCAATGCGGGCGGAGGCACCTCCGCGCCTGTCGCCCGCCCGTCACCGTGAGGAGGGAGGGCAAACGCCCCTTCCCCCCCTCTCCGCCCGCGGAGCGGCGCGGCGAGAGGATCATGTTCCGCACATGATCCACTCGCCGCGCCGCCCCGCCTCCTCCTTCTGCGAGAGCCCCGCAAAAGGAGGACCCCACTCCCCTGCCATGCCCTCTGCTACGCTCAGAGGGGCACGCAGGGGAAACGCACACCGCACTTCGCATGACGGGAGTCGATCATACGAAGTGCGATGTGCCCCCCCCCCAGAAAGCGCCTGGTGGTTTTTGTTGCGTCTATTTCTTATGGAATTAGACCAAGAACAGGGCGGCAACCACGTGAAGGTGAACACACCAGACTTGCCTTGAGGATCTACACGACCGTAGCGCTCTCCCTCAAGACCCCGCCACCCTACCGCCTCTGAGGGAGGCAGTAAGGTAGACCTGCATCTATGCTACCATGCAAAGCATGTCGTTGTGCAACCGCGAAAGCATAAATACAGATCGGCCCCAACCTAACCTTTTTTTTTTTTTTTTTTGACGCTGGGAAAAAATGCATTACGCATGCCCTCCCGTCGGGGGACGGGAGGGGTATGTGGGACTCCCCGGGCGTGCAAAACCCGGTATACCCACTAAAACGACCCAGCGCATTCCCGCTTCGTCATAGTGGAGGGGGACTGGGAATCCGGCACAGCCTTTACTTCCAGTCCCCCGCCGACGAACGCAAGGCACACCCCCCCCTCTTGCCCTCACGGCACGGGCGTGGAGGAGGGGGTTGGGAATGACCGACGGAGGTGACGGGTGTAATGCGGGCGGAGGCACCCCCGCGCCTGTCGCCCGCCCGTCACCGTGAGGAGGGAGGGCAAATGCCCCTTCCCCCCCTCTCCGCCCGCGGAGCAGCGCAGCGAGAGAGAGACCTCCCGCGCGCGCTCCGCCCCCTCCTTTTGCGAAATCGCAAAAGGAGGCTACCGCTGACCAGGCCGCCGCGCTCCCCAGCATGGCGTCCGCCAACGCACGCCGGGAAGCGGGAGGCCCAGTCGCCCGCGAGGTGACGGGTGCAATGCGGGCGGAGGCACCTCCGTGCCTGTCGCCCGCCCGTCACCGTGAGGAGAGAGGGCAAACGCCCCTTCCCCCCCTCACCGCCCGCGGAGCGGCGCAGCGAGAGGATCATGTTCCGCGCATGATCCTCTCGCCGCGCCGCTCCGCCTCCTCCCTTTGCGAGAACCTCGCAAAAGGAGGCTACCTCTGACCAGGCCTCCTCTCCTCGCTCCCCAGCATGGTGTTCACGCACGCACGCCGGGAAGCGGGAGGCCCAGTCCCCCGCGGGGTGACGGGTGCAATGCGGGCGGAGGCACCTCCGCGCCTGTCGCCCGCCCGTCACCGTGAGGAGGGAGGACAAACGCCCCTTCCCCCCCTCTCCGCCCGCGGAGCGGCGCGGCGAGAGGATCATGTCCTCCAAACACGATCCTCCCACCGCGCCGCCCCGCCTCCTCCTTCTGCGAGAACCTCGCAAAAGGAGGACCCCACTCCCCTGCCATGCCCTCTGCTACGCTCAGAGGGGCACGCAGGGGAAACGCACACCGCACTTCGCATGACGGGAGTCGATCATACGAAGTGCGATGCGCCCCCCCCCCCCCCAGAAAGCGCCTGGTGGTTTTTGTTGCGTCTATTTCTTATGGAATTAGACCAAGAACAGGGCGGCAACCACGTGAAGGTGAACACACCAGACTTGCCTTGAGGATCTACACGACCGTAGCGCTCTCCCTCAAGACCCCGCCACCCTACCGCCTCTGAGGGAGGCAGTAAGGTAGACCTGCATCTATGCTACCATGCCAAGCATGAGCAAAGCATGTCGTTGTGCAACCGCGAAAGCATAAATACAGATCCGCCCCGCCCCAACCTAACCTAACCTAACCTAACCTTTTTTTTTTTTTTTTTTTTTTACGCTGGGAAAAAATGCATTACGCATGCCCTCCCGTCGGGGGACGGGAGGGGTATGTGGGACTCCCCGGGCGGACCCGGTATACCCACTAAAACGACCCAGCGCATTCCCGCTTCGTCAGAGTGGAGGGGGACTGGGAAACCGGCACAGCCTTTACTTCCAGTCCCCCGCCGACGATTGCCAGGCAGGACCCCCTCACACCCTCACGGATGTGGGGGGTCGGGAATGACTAACGGAGGTGACGGGTGCAATGCGGGCGGAGGCACCCCCGTGCCTGTCGCCCGCCCGTCACCTAGAGGAGGGAGGGCACGACGCCTTCTCCCCCTTCTCCGTCTGCGGAGCGGCGCAGCGAGAGGGTCGTCCTCTCGCGCCCGCTCCGCCTCCTCCTTCTGCGAGAGTACGTCCTCGCAGAAGGAGGCTACTGCTGACCAGGCCTCCTCGCTCCGCAGCATGGAGTCAACCACGCCGGGAAGCGAGAGGTCTGGTCCGACCACCGCGGTCAGACCACGGCGCAGCTCGGACCACGCCGGGCACACTTCGAGAGTGTGCTGCGCCGTGTCTTCCGCTGCGCCGCAGTCGTGGCACGCCGGGGTTTCCTCTCTCCCGATCCGGTGAAGGTGCGATCCGAAGCAACCATGCCCGGACAACACCTGCACCAGACGGAAAGAGAGGAAACCGTGGGACCGCTCGAGCCAGCCCTTCAGGACCGGCCCGAGCGCGTCCAACGTCCGGCGGCCAAAGGCGGCGCTGGCGAGGTCCTCCGTCCAATGGAGGACGATGGCGTCCTTTGCCTCTCGCCGCACCGCCTCCCGCTCTTCGCCCATGGGGCGCTCCCCAAGCGCCTTTCGGCGCGCCGTCCACTCGTACACTCTGGCGAGCACCCACGCCTCCAACTCCCACGGAGGGGTGCCGGCCAGAGCGCACGCCGCCGAAAAGCCCACTGAGCGGTACGCTCTCGCCACCCGCTGTGCAATGGCCCGCTGGGGCCTGCGGATGGCGGTCGCATTCTCCCTCCTATGGAGGGAGTCCGCCCAGATGGGAGCCCCGTAAAGGGCCATGCTCCGCAGAATGCCGGCATAGAGGCGCCGGCATTTCGCCTTGGGCCCCCCCAGGTTCGGGAGGAGCCACGAGAGGGCGTCCGCGGCCTTCAACAGGCGCGTCGACAGCCCGCTAAAATGCGGGCCGAAGCGCCACCTGTCGTCCAGCACCAGCCCCAGATATTTCATCTGAGGCTGGACCCCTATACGGACGCCCTCCACGACGATGTGGGCGTCGGCAGGGCAGCGCTGCCGGGGACCGCGAAAGAACACGGCCTCCGTTTTGTGCAGCGCCACCCTCAATCCCAGGCGGCGGATCCTCTCTGCCGCCAAGGACCCGCCAGCCGAGGCCAGAATGGCCGCGTCGGCAAAGTTCCTCCCCCGGGCAGTGAGCAGAGTGTCATCCGCGTAGCAGATGACACTCGTGCCCGGGAGGAGGGCACCCCGCAACAGCCAGTTGAACCCGATGTTCCACAAGGGGGGGCCTAGCACCGACCCCTGTGGAACACCGGACTCTGCGCCGTACCGCCTCACAGTGGCCGACCTGTCTACGAGGAGGACCTCTCGGCCCTCCAGGTAACTGGCCAGCAGGTCCCGCAAGTATTGGGGCACTCCGTGATATCGGAGTGCCTCCAATATCGTCGAGTGGGGGACGGAGTTGAAGGCGTTGGCAATGTCGAACGACACCGCCAGCACTCCGTCCCCCGCCTCCACCGCCTCCTTCACCTGGCCCTTGAGGAGGGCCAGCGCGTCGATCGTCGAACGCCCACGACGGAAACCGTATTGGGCGTCCGACAGATCCGGCCCTACCCCCCGCAGGTGGTTCTCCAGCCTCCCGGCGACAATCCCCTCGAACAGCTTACCGACCTCATCGAGCAGAACGATGGGCCGGTATGCCGAGGGGGAGTCCGCCGGGCGTCCTTCTTTCCGGAGGAGGCACAGCTGCCCCTCCTTCCACGGTTTCGGGAACCTCCCAGCCGTAAAACACGCGCTGAAGAGGTCCCGAAACCTGTCCTCCATTTCGGTGGCGGCGATCGCCACCACCCGCGCGGGGACGCCGTCCGGCCCGGGGGCGGTCTTCTTCGCGCGGAGGCTCAAAACCCCCGCGTAGAATTCCGCCGCCGTGACCGGGGGCACCTCCGCCTCCGGTGGAGCCGCCCCTTGCGGGGGATCCATTGTTGGTGGGGCGAAGTCGGTCCTGCTCGGAAACAGGGACCGGACCACCCCATCCAACAATGCCGGCTCGAGGGTCTCCGACAGTGGAGGACCATAGGGGCGGAGCTTGTTCCGCGCCGCCTTATATGGCCTCCCATAGGGGTCCCTGTCGAGACCCTCCAGCATCTCGGCCCTCGCCGAGTCCTGCGCAGCGCCCATTGCAGACTTGAGGGCCACCGTAGCCTCTCGGTAAGAGGCGTACAGGCGGTCCTCCTCTGCCCGGACTCGGTTCTGGGCGCTGCGCCGGCGGCTCCGCGCGTAGGCCCTTCGGGCCGCCACGCAGGTGGCCCGGAGCCCCGCCAGCTCCTCCGTCCACCAGTACACGGCACGACGGGGAGGCGGACGGCAAGACCGAGGCATGCTGGAGTTGCACACCTCGGTCAAGGACCCCCGTAGCCGGACCGCTGCGGCGTCCACGTCCGGGGCCTCCTCGACAGGGGGAGGCGACAGCCAGTCCTGGAGGAAGGCGGCCTCCTTGGCTGCCTCCCGGTCCAGGCGGGTGAGTGCCCACCGCGGGAAGGGAGATTGCCCAGCGCGGGCCGTCCCCCCTCCCCGCTGTGTGGAGATGTCGAACCGCACGTAACGGTGGTCCGACAAGGTCTCCACCAGCTCCACCCGCCAGTTCACGACGCGGGCGGCGAGCGCGGGGGTGGCGAACGAGACGTCCACCACCGACCCGCCCTGTTGCCGCACACACGTGTGGACCGCCCCCCTGTTGAGGAGGGACACACCGCACGAGGCCGACCAAAATTCGACGGAGCGTCCCCGGACGTTACAACCGGCGGCCGGGTTGCCCCAAGCCGCCGACTTGGCGTTGAGGTCACCGAGCACCACGACCTGGCGTGGCGCCGCCCTCCCTACGACGGCAGTGAGGATCTCTAGGAAATCCTCAAAGTCCGAGAGAGGGCGGTTTGGGGAGAAATACACCCCCACTATCGCTATCTCTCCCCACGCGGCAGCCACGTATCCCGGTCCCCTCTCTAAGAGCGAGAGGGGAGGGGAGTCTGTGGAGGACCGCGCCACCAACGCCACTAGGCCATCCCGGTCGCCCAGCCAACGGCCAGGGACCGAGTAGGGCTCGGCGACCACCACCAAGTCCACCAACCACTCAGCCATGGTCTGCATCAGCAGATCCTGGGCTGTCCTGCAGTGGTTGGCGTTCGCCTGAAGGATGCGATGTTCGACTCTGGGCATTACTCGGACATCGCACCCTCCTCCGCAGCCGCCGCAGGAACGGCGGCGTTAGCGGCAACAGCTGGCGCAGGCCCGGTCGGTGCCTGCGCTTTGCCACGCTTACGGGGGGGATTGCATTTCCCCCCCTTCATAACGTGGCCTGCCCGGCGGCCACTGGCGGCACACACCGCGCAGTGCGGCGTGGCGGCCTGACAGGAGGAGGCTTTGTGGCCCTCCTTGCCGCAGCGGTAGCATGTGTCCGACCGGTCCACTTTGGACGGACACATGGGCTTGGTGTGTCCGATGCCGAAGCACCGGAAACACCGTAGAGGCTGGTCCTCGAGTGCCCTAACCGCACCCCAGCTGAAGCCGACCTGAAGCCGTCCCTTCGCAAGGACGGCTTTGGCAGCCGCGATTGGGCACTCGAGGCGGATTGTGCCCATTCCGCCGCGGCCGGGCCTTATGTCCCGGCCTTGGACCGCACTGGCGCCACAGCCCCCTACCGCTGCGACCGCAGCCACCACCTCCTCCTTGGTGACGGAGTCATCTAGCTCCGTCACTTCAATGGCCGCCAACTTGACCGGCCGGGCCACCTTGGCAGAGTCCGCGATGACCTCCTGCAGCTTGGCTGCAAAGAGGTCAGCGCGGGCGCTCCCCTCGGCCCCCGGGAACTCGAAAATTCGAGCCCCGGCCTGCGTCCGCCGGCACGACACACTGCCGATGCCCAGTTGGGCGGGATCGGCATTGCCGCGCGCCCGCACCAAGATGGAGGCGTAGGTCTCCCCCCGCCCCGCAGCCTCCGCGGTGAGTGTCACCACGACGGCTGCGGTCCTAGGGGGGACCAACCTCCCCTTTCCCCTCCCATTCCCCCTTCCCTGGCCCTTTCCCTTGCCGGTCGTCTGCGACTGGCTGGGAACGGTGGTGGCGGGGACGGTAGGCACGGCAGGGTTGGCAGGGACGGCCGTTGCCGACTTCTTCCCCTTCCCCTTGCCCTTCCCCCCACGGACCACTTTCGTCCACTCGTTGGACGGAGTGGTCGCAGGGAGAAGGGCATCTTCCGCCTGGGTTGAAGACGGCCCCGGCTCAGACCGCCTCCTGTCCGCCTGAGTTGAGGACGGCCCCGGCTCAGACCGCCTCTCATCCGCCGCAAGCGGCGGTCGGAGGCGCTTCTCCGGCAGGAGCCGGTCCTCAATCCCTGCAAAGCAGGCTCTCGTGAAAGCCCTCTCCTCCATTACTACCTTGCGGATGATATCCTCAAGGTTGGAGGAGGGGCCCTCTGCTGCAGGCCTCGCCTTGGCCTGTTGTGGCCGGGCCGAGGCAGCGCCCTCTGCCACAGGGCTCGCCTCGGCCTGCTGTGGCCGGGCCGTGGCTTCAGCCAGCTTCAGATGAAGCTGGCTGACCTCCGACTGCAGGCGATCCACCCTCGCCTGCAGTTGCCGCGTCTCGTCGGTGGTCGTCCGCGTCACCAACTCAGCGACGACACCACGCAGGCTTGTGGCCCTGCACTTTAGGGCCTTTTGAAAAGTGCCCTTTAGGTTGGAGGACTTAGAGGCGATCTCCATGATCCCCTCCTCGTCCTCGAGCTGCGCCTTCCGGGCCAGGTCAACCTGGCGCTGGGCGTCCGCGAGCCCAACGACGTGGGTATCCGCGGCCGTCGTCGTCGGCTTTTTAGCCTTCGACAACGGTTTGGACCCCGAAGCCGAAGAGCTCCCGGACCCACAGCTCTGGAAGACCCGCTTCAGTGGTCGTGAGCCGCTCCCATCTGACACTCCAACAACCGAGTCACTGTCAGATGACTCAGCCCCTCCATAATAGCTAGCCGCAGACGGCGCGCGGCTAGACTCAGACGCTGGAGCGTCGGGGTGGCCCTGAGAAGGGCCTTTGGGTTGGCCCTGAGAAGGACCTTTGGGTTGGCCCTGAGAAGGACCTTTGGGTTTTAAAAACCGCCCGCGGGCGTCCCGCGCAGGACTTGGCATGGCAGCCACAGCAGATTCGAAGACAACAAGGCAATAAAATAAAAAGCTACGAGAGCACAGAGCACTTTGGCCGTACCCAGTCTGCCACTCCGTTACGGTGGTCAAACTGGGCCGTTTCCAGGGGACACGACGTGGACGTAAGCTCTGTGGGGTGGTCCCCCAACCTAACCTTTTTTTTTTTTTTTTTTTTTTCACGCTGGGAAAAAATGCATTACGCATGCCCTCCCGTCGGGGGACGGGAGGGGTATGTGGGACTCCCCGGGCGTGCAAAACCCGGTATACCCACTAAAACGACCCAGCGCATTCCCGCTTCGTCATAGTGGAGGGGGACTGGGAATCCGGCACAGCCTTTACTTCCAGTCCCCCGCCGACGAACACAAGGCGGACCCCCCCTCTTGCCCTCACGGCACGGGCGTGGAGGAGGGGGTTCGGGAATGACCGACGGAGGTGACGGGTGCAATGCGGGCGGAGGCACCCCCATGCCTGTCGCCCGCCCGTCACCGTGAGGAGGGAGGGCAAATGCCCCTTCCCCCCCTCTCCGCCCGCGGAGCAGCGCAGCGAGAGAGAGACCTCCCGCGCGCGCTCCGCCTCCTCCTTTTGCGAAATCGCAAAAGGAGGCTACCGCTGACCAGGCCTCCGCGCTCCCCAGCATGGCGTCCGCCAACGCACGCCGGGAAGCGGGAGGCCCAGTCGCCCGCGAGGTGACGGGTGCAATGCGGGCGGAGGCACCTCCGTGCCTGTCGCCCGCCCGTCACCGTGAGGAGGGAGGACAAACGCCCCTTCCCCCCCTCACCGCCCGCGGAGCGGTGCGGCGAGAGGATCATGTTCTGCTCATGATCCTCCCACCGCGCCGCCCCGCCTCCTCCCTCTGCGAGAACCTCGCAGAAGGAGGCTACCTCTGACCAGGCCTCCTCTCCTCGCTCCCCAGCATGGTGCTCACGCACGCACGCCGGGAAGCGGGAGGCCCAGTCCCCCGCGGGGTGACGGGTGCAATGCGGGCGGAGGCACCTCCGTGCCTGTCGCCCGCCCGTCACCGTGAGGAGGGAGGGCAAACGCCCCTTCCCCCCCTCTCCGCCCGCGGAGCGGCGCGGCGAGAGGATCATGTTCCGCGCATGATCCACTCGCCGCGCCGCCCCGCCTCCTCCTTCTGCGAGAACCCCGCTAAAGGAGGACCCCACTCCCCTGCCATGCCCTCTGCTACGATCAGAGGGGCACGCAGGGGAAACGCACACCGCACTTCGCATGACGGGAGTCGATCATACGAAGTGCGATGTGCCCCCCCCCCCAGAAAGCGCCTGGTGGTTTTTGTTGCGTCTATTTCTTATGGAATTAGACCAAGAACAGGGCGGCAACCACGTGAAGGTGAACACACCAGACTTGCCTTGAGGATCTACACGACCGTAGCGCTCTCCCTCAAGACCCCGCCACCCTACCGCCTCTGAGGGAGGCAGTAAGGTAGACCTGCATCTATGCTACCATGCAAAGCATGTCGTTGTGCAACCGCGAAAGCATAAATACAGATCCGCCCCCCCCCAACCTAACCTAACCTAACCTAACCTAACCGAAGCACAAATCGGGGCAACCCTGCAAAACCACGCTGGTGGAAACCACACCCGCCACCTCTCCCCCAAAGAAGACACTCGTGCCCACTCCTCCGAAACAACTTAAAGCCAAAGCATTAGCTACACAGCGGGTAAGATCCGACACCTACGAGCTGCCAGGAAAAGCCCTGGAGAGTCCGCCTCGAGAAGTGCCACCCGTGAGGTACCTAAATAGAACCACGGAGGCAAAGGCGTGTCTCTCCAGCGCAAAACTACAACTGGACAGCTCTAGGAACCTGAAAAAGGAGATCAAGGATGCGCTGACAAAAGCCGTGGACCGGCTGTACCAACTGGTCAAAGAGGGTGAGAAAGAGAGGGCAAAAACACCCGTAGAGACAGTCGAACCCGAGAGGCCCCCCAGGGACCTAACGCCGGCCTTGGGCGCACCGACAGAGCTCGTGATGCAACTCATGGAAAACCTCCAGCAGCACAACAAGGCGCTGGAGGAATGCCAGCAGCATACACGAGCTCTGTCGGAGCAACTACAACAGGCGCCTCGCTTTGTCGCAGGCCAGGGACCCTCGTTCGCGGAGATGGCCGCCGTCCCAAAGCAGCACATCCAAGCGCCTCTTCACTCGATGATCGTGTCATCAGTCGATGACAAGGACACGGGTGAAGAGGTGATTGAGAAGCTAAGGACGGTAGTAGATGCCAGGAACGAGGGCACCAGAGTGGAGAGGCTGCGGAAGGCGAGGGACCAGAAGGTGGTGGTCGGTTTTAGGTCCAGGGAGGAGTTGACTCGGGTAACGGAGAGAATAAAGAAGGCCGGGAACCTCCTAGTGGAAGAGGTTAAAAACAAAGACCCCCTCATTATCCTCAAGGACGTCCTCTCCTGTCACTCTGATGTGGAGGTCACCGAGTCGCTTAAGCGCCAGAACACCCACCTGATTGGGGACCTGCCTGCAGACGATGTGAGGATGGGGGTTAAGTACCGTCGTAGAACGAGAAACCCCCACATGTCTCACATCGTTATGCAGGTGTCCCCTTCTGTGTGGCAGAGGCTGACGAATGCGGGTCGGGTGCACATCGACTTGCAGCGGGTGCGTGTGCTGGACCAGTCGCCACTGATCCAGTGCACCCGCTGCTTGCGCTTCGGCCATGGCCGTAAACTGTGCACGGAACCCGCCGACCTCTGCACACACTGCGGTGACCCCCACATGAGAGTCGACTGCCCCTCACGGCTGGCCGCGGAACCGCCGAAGTGCAGGAACTGCGCGACCGCGAAAAACGGCAAGACCCAGCATAACGCCTTCGACAGTGAGTGCCCATGTCGGGTGAAGTGGGACGCATTGGCGCGACTGTCGGTGGCGTACTGCTAAGGGCGAGCAGGCGGTACCAGAGGCAACAAACACCAGGGACTCACCCAGGGTTTCCCGAACAAACCCAAGTGCCCCTAATAGTTACCGGGTAATCCAAGCGAATCTGCAGAGGAAGAACTTAGCAACCCAAGAGCTCATGATCGTGGCTAGTGAGCGGAGGGTTGCGTTCGCACTGCTCCAGGAGCCGTACGTGGGTGGGGTTAAAAGGATGCGAGACTACCGGGGAGCGAGAGTCTACCAGTGCGCTGAACAAGGAGGTGGAACTGTGAAGGCGGCAATAGTCGTCTTCGATCACGACCTAGACGTGACACAGTGTCCGAAACTCACCACCAACAACATCGTGGTGGTGAGGATCCGTACCAGCGCCTGGGAAATCGCAGTAGTCTCCTTCTACTTTGAACCAGACCAGCCCATACAGCCATACCTGGAGCAACTCTTGCAGATTCGCGAGGAAATAGGCCCCACTAGGATGATTATTGGCGGCGACGCCAACGCCAAGAGCACCTGGTGGGGTAGCCTGGTAACCGACACCAAGGGAGAGGACATGTCGGGAACCCTGGAGGAAATGCGCTTGCAGATACTCAACGTCGGCAACACCCCGACCTTCGACACCGTCAGAGGTAACACCTTGTACAGCAGCTTTGTTGATGTAACAGCGTGCTCAATGGAGCTGCTGGACCTGGTGGAGGACTGGCGGGTCGAGGAAGGTCTCACGGGCTCGGACCACAATGGTATTGTTTTCCAAATTAACCTAAAAAAGTCAAAAGGTATAAATGTCAACAGGTCTACAAGACTTTTTAACACTAAAAAAGCTAATTGGAGCCAATTTCATGAGAAATTGGCCCAATTAAAATCTTATGCAAACTTAAATCCAATAGAAATCAATAAAATCAGTAATAAAGTAGATTTAGAAAACAGTATTAATAAATTTATTTATAGCATCACCAAGACCTGTGACGAAACTTTGAGAAAATATAAAAATAATGAACAACTTACCATACCATGGTGGTCCAAAGAGCTCGCTGAGCTGATGTCGGAGGTGAACACCCTGAGACGTCGCATTCGATGCGCTGCACCGGTTCGGAGGCAAAAAGTCGTCGATGAGTACCTGCAAGCAAAACAAAACTATGAGTCCCTGGCAAAAAAGGCGCAGACAGAAGGTTGGAAGGGCTTCTGTCAAAAACAGGACAGGGAGGGAATGTGGGAGGGGATCTATAGGGTCATAGGACGGACCGCCAAAAGACAGGAGGACTTGCCGTTGGTGAAAGAGGGAGTGCCGCTGAGTGCACAGGAATCGGCTCAGCTGCTGGCCGAGACCTTCTACCCGGAAGACCTAGAGGAGGGTGAAAATGCTGACCACCGTCGAACACGGGAAGCGGCCTGTCGTGTAAACGACTGGGCGCATGATGAAGAACATGACCCACCGTTTACACTTCAGGAGCTGAAAACCGCGGTGGAAAGCTTCAACCCGAAGAAGGCACCCGGGGCAGACGGTCTCACAGCCGATATCTGTGCCCAGGCTATATCCCGGGACCCAGGGACGTTCCTTGCACTGGCCAATAAGTGCCTCGAGCACGGACACTTCCCTGGGGCCTGGAAAGTAGCCACAGTGGTAGTCCTCCGAAAGCCCGGCAAAGACTCTTACACCACCCCTAAATCGTACAGGCCAATCGGCCTCCTACCAGTCCTGGGCAAAACCCTGGAGAAGCTGCTAGTAGCAAGGCTGAAATGGCACCTAATCCCGCGGCTCAGTACTCGCCAGTTTGGTTTCATGCCACAGAGGAGCACCGAAGACTCCCTCTACACCATGATACAACACATCAAACAGAAGCTAAGCCAGAAGAAGCTGATCACTGTTGTATCATTGGACATAGAGGGAGCCTTCGATAGCGCATGGTGGCCGGTCATCAGGACCAGACTGGCTGAGGAAAAGTGCCCGGTGAACCTTAGGAGGCTGCTAGACAGCTACTTGACTGGTAGGAGTGTCATAGTTAGATACGCTGGTGCCGAGTGTCGGAGAGACACGAATAAGGGGTGTGTGCAAGGGTCCATTGGCGGTCCGATCCTGTGGAACCTGATTCTCGACCCCCTGCTGAAGGGGCTGGACGAGCAAGGTGTCCACTGCCAGGCGTTCGCCGATGATGTGGTGATGATCTTCGACGGTGAGACAGCGTTGGAAGTCCAGAGGCATGCCAATGCCGCCCTCGAATATGTTCGGGCGTGGGGCGTCGGAAATAAGCTGAAGTTTGCACCTCAAAAAACTTGTGCAATGGTGATAACCAAGAAGCTTAAGTACGACGTCCCACTCCTGAGCATGGGCGGGGTAGACATTGGCATGTCTAAGGAAATCAAAATACTGGGTCTCACCGTCGACCACCAGCTCACTTTCAACTCCCACGTCGCAAACGTATGCAGAAAAGCTGTCAATATTTACAAGCAGCTGGCACGTGCGGCAAAAGTGAGCTGGGGCCTTCACCCGGAGATCATCCACACGATATACACGGCAGCAGTGGAGCCGGTGATTTTGTACGCGGCAAGCGCCTGGGCGCCGGCCGCGAAAAAGATCGGAGTGCAGAAGAGCCTCAACACGGTCCAGCGAGGATTCGCGCAGAAGCTCTGCAAATCCTACCGCACCGTATCGCTGAACGCGTCCCTGGTGCTGGCTGGGATACTCCCACTCGACCTGCGAATACAAGAAGCAGCCGCTCTGTATGAGGCGAAGAGGGGGGTGCCACAGCCAGCACTGGCGGGCAGGGAGGTAGAGCGGGTGGTGGCATTTGCAGAGACTCCGCACCCGGCGAAACATACGGCCATGGAGCTCGTGTGCCTGGAAGACCGGACGC
Organism: Xestia rhomboidea; assembly: GCA_963853795.1. Taxonomy (NCBI): domain Eukaryota; kingdom Metazoa; phylum Arthropoda; class Insecta; order Lepidoptera; family Noctuidae; genus Xestia; species Xestia rhomboidea. The sequence continues at coordinate 21,219,504 of OY970762.1, read as the reverse complement.
TTGTGGACACCCACAATACCCAAGCAGTCAGAGTGTTCACGGATGGCAGTAAGATTGCGGGCAAGGTCGGAGCAGCGTTGTCACTCTGGGACAGCACCGCCGAGATCAAGTCCGTCAAACTTAGCCTGCCACCGTACTGCACGGTCTACCAGGCAGAACTTCTGGCCATATGTGTAGCCACGCGCGAAATCCTCAAGCGCAAAGAGGGAACCTTCGGTATCTATAGTGACTCAAAGGCCGCACTACAGACAGTCACAAACCAAGGTTCCCTCCACGCGCTGGCCGTGGAGGTGAGAGCGAACGTTGCCGCTGCGTTTGTCCAGAGCAAAGATATTTCTTTGTTCTGGATAAAGGCACACGCAGGGCTGGAGGGCAACGAGCGCGCAGACGTTCTCGCGAAGGAGGCTGCACTCCGGTCTAGAAAGAGGCCGGACTATGACCGCTGCCCGGTTTCATTCGTCAAGCGACAGATCCGTTTGGGGTCGCTCGACGAATGGAACCGGAGGTACCAAAATGGCGAAACAGCCTCGGTTACTAGACTATTCTTCCCTGATGCGATCGACGCCTTTAAAATTGTAAAAAAGGTGCAACCAACGGGCATCCTAACACAGGTCTTCACGGGGCACGGTGGGTTCTCCGAATACTTGCACCGTTTCAAGCGTAAGGAGAACCCATCGTGCATCTGTGAACCAGGCAAGGAAGAGTCGATCGCTCACATCATGACCGAATGCCCAGTATTCGAAAACGAAAGATATAATGCCGAGCGGAAACTGGAAGTTAGCATTAGCAAAAATAGCCTGAAGAGCCTAATGTCGGAGAACAAATCCAGAAATATTTTACTGGACTACTGCATAAAAGTCGCAAAAAAGGTGATAGAAAGGAACAAGGACAGCTAAAACTCCTCTGTGCTTTTCCAAATATGGGCGTTCTTTCAAAGAACAGATATTAGGCATAAGCAAAGATAAACACTCAACATAGCATGTCAAATTAGAATAAACAATATACTTAAAATAATAAATTAAAAAACTTATAATAATTAAATACTAAAGTCAACTTTAAAAAAATAAATAACTAATTAAATCGCAGTAAATTCATAAAATAAGCTTAAAAAGGTCTCTGACTATGTCAGGGGGACACGAGCAGAGCAGGAGTGGTTTTTAGCCGGTTCGAGTCCGGCACTACCTCGACTGTCTCACAAGAGATATTCCTGTGAGATAGTCGAGGTGTCCGTGGGGATTTTCCACTCCTGCCAAAACAATAAAAAAAAAAAAAAAAACCTAACCTAACCTAACCTGAGCGAACCTAACCTGAGCGAACCTAACCTGAGCGAACCTAACCTGAGCGAACCTAACCTGAGCGAACCTAACCTGAGCGAACCTAACCTGAGCGAACCTAACCTGAGCGAACCTAACCTGAGCGAACCTAACCTGAGCGAACCTAACCTGAGCGAACCTAACCTGAGCGAACCAGTTGCACTCGGTCTGTCGAGCTGGAAGCAGCAAAACCCCATGCGCTCCGCACGAAAAAATTCGTTTTAATTGGTTTTTCTCATCGGATTTCAATGAGTGAAGTGTCTTTGGATGCGGAAATTTGTGTCGCATAAAGTGCCGCTCCAAAATTGTGCCGGACTGCAGTGCCTGAAAAGTTATTCGTGAAAAACCCTCTTTTTAGAGGTTAAGTGGAATTTGCATTTCACTAAAACGCAAACGCTGCCAGAACGAGATCGACGACCCCCTCCTTTTTTATTGAAATTTGGTGGACATCGTGGTTCCGGATCATCTGGACCCTTCAAAACCTTCCTGACATCGCGCCTTGGCGAGTAATTCAGGAAATTCAAAAAACCACGTGTCCTGAAAAGGCTGAAGGAGCTGAGTCAGTGGCACGAAATTTGGACACAACTTAGACTGTCCCAACACAAGGCGAGTGCAACTACTTTTAGAATTTTTAGACTGCTGGGAGATTTTATATGACAGTTTGAAATTACAAACTTTGGACTCAAATATCTCCGGTTTACATCATCCTAGTCAAGATTTTAAACTGCAGCCTGCTGCGCGCTCATCAGACCATTAGAGATTTTAAGTTTTAGTTTACTAAGTTGACTAGTTTTTTAATTATAGGGTAAATTGCAAAAAAACCATATTTTTGATAAAAATTTGACCTTGCTTTTGGATTTCAAATTTTTTTATTACTGTATACTGTAGCCCTATATTTAAGCTATTTTTAGTATATTTTTTCATAATTTTGTGACGAAGGGTTTCAGAGATATCGATTTTTTAATGTTTTTTGTTCTTAATTCTTAAATAAATAGTAAACTCAAAATTTTAACGCCAGGATAGGGTTCTATACACCCATCCTGACCTCCTCAAGCCCAAACACGGGCCCCATTGCTCCCAATTTGGCGTTTTTGGCAAATTTGCGCCATCTTGGTTTTTAGGTTTTAATTTTCAAATCGAGATATCTCGGGAACCGCTGGCCCGAATTAACCCGAATTTTCACTAAGGCCTTTAGATTATTGTTACCTCTACGTTTTTTAGGTTTTCAGCCTGTTTCAGGCGTTCCAAATTTTTGTCGCTGAAACTGCTTTCAGGAGACACCTGAAGTGACGCCGAGCTGTACAACCAAAACCCCGTCCAATTGTGACGAGGGGTTCCGAAGTTACGGACATTTCTAGTCGACCTTTGACAGTTCGGCGGCCATTTTGTTTAGCTTCAAACCGCCATAACTCTTGAACCAAGAGTCGTAGGAGATTGCGGTTTTTGATCTTACACTCAGGGACCTTCCGTCCCCTCCTCCTCACGATTTCAGGCGGTTTGGCGCTAAAAATTTTCAGGACTCTGAAAGTGGTTTCAGCGGACAGCAGAGCCCAGGCCGAGTTGGGAGAGCCCGAACTCGAGGGGTCTACGGCTTTCCAGAGGGAAGATATCCGTGGTCAAAGATTGACTTTGACAGCACAGAGGCCATTTTGTAAAAAGTTTAGACGGCCATAACTTCCCAACGGAGAGTCGTAGAGGGCTGGGATTTTCGCTGGACGTATTGGCAGGGAATAGGCTGTAAGATACGATAGATTTCAGGCGTTTTCAGGTGTTAGGATTTTTTCAGCCTGAAAACTGGTCCGGTGTATTGCTTTCGCCGAGCCAAGTTCGGAAAGCCCAAACACCAGGGTTTTCGGACCGGTGGTTCCGGAGATATCCTCTTGTAACCACTTTTGGTTCTTTATTTTGGTAAAAAACCAAATTTTCAAGTTGAGATATCTCCGAAATCCCTTGGTGTAGGCATACCAAGTTTGGGTTCATTTGGAAGGGCTCGGTGGGGGCTATCCACCGGACTGGACAAAACGACTCTACATAGAGTCTTTTTAAGAATCGTCAGTTTTTGACCTCTGGGAGCTTTTCTCATCTGCTTTCGGTGCTTGACCTGTTTGTTGAACGAAAGACTGACCTAAATTGCTTCACATAGAGTTGAGACCTGCTAAGATTTATTAATCTTAAGCATTTTACATTTTATTTTTACATTTTAAATTTTTTATTTACATTTTACTTTATTTATATACACATTGACAACTTCCCCCGTTCACTTGCTGTGCCCTTTACACACAAGCCACACAACACACCACATTACATAATATATTTATTGCGAAAATGGTTCTCGGAATTCGCACCCCGGTGAAAGCGAAAGGCACGGGAGCCAGCACCAGTGAACCACAGCAGTCTACGTCGCCCGCCCACCCGGGAAATGAGGGACCCTCTGGAGCGCGCGAAGCGCCGAAGGGGATATCCCTGACGTTCGGCAGAAAAGACGCTGCTCGAGGAACCCTAGCGGAAACAGCCGAAACGCCTCTGTCGTCGTCGGCGGGGACCTCTGGTGCTCTCGCTCCCACCACCACCCCCAGCCCCGTAGGCCCACCCGGACAGGCGCTGGACGCCGCCAGGACTTTTATCCGGAGACCAGAACGGAAAAGAAGGTCTATAGACAACATGGAGACATACAAAAAACAGGCTGACACCTACGCTGCTCTATCAAACGACAAACTTCTCCAGGAGGTTATGAAGACTTTCGAAGAAATTCCAACCAGAGTCAAAGATTACCCTCAGATGAGGAGAGACATAAAGACTTTCCTGGAGATTCAGTCGGATAAAAACCTACGCATTCTATTTGAACTGAGTAGACGAGTAAAGAGCCTAGAGACAGCGCCTAAAACAGCTCCGCCCAAAAAGACCTATACCACGCCTACATCACTCGAATCACCGGATATCTTGGAAAGGCTAGAAAAGGTGGAGACCAACATTAACACACGGCTCAACGACCTCGAAGAAAAAGTCTCAAAAGGCTTCCAAGATATGACCGAGCACTACACCGATAGCGGTGCCGACATCATCGACAGGGTCATCGATAAGATCGTCGAGGTCAGCGACAAGATAGACGTAGTGGAAGCGAGCATAGGCCACACGATAGAAGGGGTGAAGATCGTTGGTCGTGCCGCCGCTGATCTCGAGGATAGAATTGGTGACGTTGCCGGTGAGGTCGCCGCCAGGACGGATAAAATAAAGGAGGTCATAAGGGAAGTGGCACTTGAACCAAAAACTGACTCGCAATCATACGCCAAAGTCACGGCAGCCAAACCCGGGCATCGACCGGCACTTCACTCGATGGCGGTCACCCTAGAAGGCAGCCAGGAGACTGCTGACGAGGTGCTCGCCAGGGTGAGGAAGGTGGTCGATGCCAGGGGAACTGGCCTAAAAATAAATAAAGTCCGAAAAGCGAAAAATCAGACAGTCATACTGGGATGCGACTCAGAAGCGGAGCTAAAAAGAGTGAAAGATAGGATAGAGAGCCAAGGCGGAGGACTAACAGTAGCGCCTATGAAAAATAAAAACCCGCTCGTCGTCCTAAAAGACGTCTTTTTGGACAGTGACGATGACGAGATGGTCAAGGCGCTCTACTCCCAGAACGAATACATCTTTAGGGACTTAGACCAAGAAGAGATAGAATTGGCAATAAAATATAAGAAGAGGACCAGAAACCCTAAAACAGCGCACGTTGTTGTCCAGTTCAGACCAAAGGTATGGCAGAGGATGACGGAGGCCGGGGCTCTATACCTTGACCTGCAAAGGGTCAGGGTGGAGGATCAGTCGCCGCTCATCCAATGCACGAAGTGCCTAGCATTTGGACATGGCCGGAAATTTTGTGCTGAGAGTGTGGACAGGTGCAGTCACTGCGGAGGACCGCATCTACGTGAGAAGTGCGTGGAATTTGTCACAGGTAATGAACCGCAGTGCTGCAACTGCTCGCACTCGAAGTTTCAGAGGACCGATCATAACGCATTCAGCGTGGAGTGCCCGGTCCGCAAGAAATGGGACTACCTGGCTAGGACGACAACGGCATACGCATAAACTGCTCCTTAGGGTACACGTAACACACGCAACACACACAGGAACACACACAGAAACAAACACAGGAACACACCAATACAGCAACACAAACTGGGAGTACGGAACAAAAGTGGATTATTACTACGAAATTAACAGATACACGGAAACCAGAGAACAACAACAAACACAGATATATAAAATATATAGTAAATATATACGATTATATCAAAAACACACGCATAACACCAAACACACACCCCAAATAACCCCTGACACGTCAAGAATAATAATAAGCCCCAGCAAAAGAATTGACAATAAATATGTATAACATAAGTATATATATATATTATTGCCGCAACCTTAAATAAGATAAATAAACGCACCAATGCGAAAGAAACCCACACAAGCCCTTAGAACAGTTCAAATTAAGTAGGCCCAAACATTTTGTCACAATACCGGAAAATTAGTACAGAAAATCATTGTGTTAGAAAATGGAAAGAAAAGTTAAAAACATTGTGTTAGAAAATAAGAAGCTAAGTGAAGTATTAGGATAAACTTTGTATCGTGTAAACATAGAATAAGGAAATAGATGTAAAACTAACCATGTAAGAGAATATGATAGATACCTAAACTAAAAATAAAAACTGTATTAAATTAGAAAGCACATGTCTATATATATAATAGAAAATGTCCACAAACCAGATGTTCATAATCATTGTATTAGAACTTTAGAGTAAATAAAAACCTAGCATATTGAAAAGTAGTGAGTAAAGAAATAGATCTAAGGAAACAAGTATGTAAACACCTATGCAAAAAGCAAATTATGTAAATAAAACAATGTTGTGTACTTTTAAATACCCAAAAATAAAGAAAAGTAAACTAAAGAAAGTAGATAGATAGAATAGCGGGAGTCCCACCCGGCTAAGAATGTAAAGGAAGTATAAAAGAAAGACAAAGTATGAAGCTTGAAAGTGCGAGAGGAATAAATGCGAGAACTGGAATGAATGAGTAAATTAGAATAGCAAGATCCCGTTGTACCCATGAACGGGGAAAAGCACAATAATAAAAAAAAAAAAAAAAAAAAAACAAAAAACCTGAGCGAACCAAACCTGAGCGAACCTAACCTGAGCGAACCTAACCTGAATTTTTCGACTTTTTCAAAGTAAATTCTCAATATTTAGTGTTTTTTCCAAATTTTTTGCCAAAATAGCATCAGTTTATAGTATAAATAGTACTCACACTTCATCCCTGAATTCTGGTTCGCGATCCGTGTCCCGGTCTCCAGGTTGTGGGGTGAAAATCAAAATTTTTTGGTTCAAAAACTGGTTTTTTGACCAAAACTCAAAATTTTTGTTGGGCACCTACCCTGTTTTATTCCATATTTAGCTAGCTCGCGCGGAGCCGCGTCTCTGGACACCTCGGCCGCGCCCCTAGCTCGAAAAAATTTTGCCCACCCACCCGCTCTCTGGTCTATAGGAAGGTAGACGTGGGATTTTCGGCAACATTTTATTTTCATATTTAGCTTCTACTTTAGGCCTGTAAATAGGTGTTGTGTAGGGATAGCTCGTTTTTAACTATCCTGACCAATATATTAATATTTTTATTTTTATTTTTAACTTTTTAATAATTTTATTGTGACAGTCTTCTGCAAATAGGAGACTATATTTATACTACGTTGTTTTATTATTTATTTTACTGATTCTAGTCCATTACTTACTGTGCATCCCCCCTTTACAGGGACACAGAAGTATCCAGTGTTCATCTGACACACAACTCTTCTCCCAGGCAGACAGAGTCGACCCGACCCCCGCTTTACAGGGGTCCGCTCGATCTTTGCTGCTAAACCAGAATGTTCCGCACCCCATCCAGCACCGTGAGGGCCCAAGGCTCGAGTGGCTCACCGCGATCGGCGGAGAAGGCGGGGCCTTCGCCTGACGCGAGGAGGAGAATCTCCTTCGGAGACGAGACTCCTTCGGCGTCACGAGGGGGCCCTGCCACTCCGGGAACGCGCCGAGCTCCTGCGGACTTCTTGACACTGCTCAAGAAGCCTGAGGCGAGGCACCGCAGTCGCACTGAGGAGGCTAGAGCTTGCCTGAACAAGGCTAAGCTAAATTTAGGCAACTCTCGCAACCTCAGGACCGACATCAAAGCTGCGGTGCTCGAGGCCATAAACAGGCTTTTTGAGCTTGTCAAGGAGTCGGAACGAGACAAGGCGCCTACCGCACCCATCGCCGTACCGGAACCCGCGCCTACTGCTGACCAAAGTCCCCATCCCATCACCGTCGACGTTCTTGCTGGCCAGCCTGAGCTCCTTAACAGTCTGAAGAAGCACATCTTGGAGTTGCGAGACAATTCCGAGAAGCTTGACAGACTCCGAGACAGTCTGGCCAGCAGGGAAGGGGTGAAGGAGACAACCTACGCGAGTGTGGCGGCCATCTGTAAGAGCCACACCGGGGCTCAGGCCCTGGAGCGAACGACGCTGCACTCTGTGGTTGTCTCCTCAACTCAGGAGATGGATACGGGGGACGAAATCCTCGAAAGAGTGAGGAAGGCAGTAGATGCGAAGGAGGGCTGGGTGCGCGTAGAGAGGGTCCGAAAGGCCAAAGATCAGAAGGTGATCATGGGGTGCGCAACGACGGAGGAGAGGCGAAAACTAAAAGCGCGACTGGAGAAGGTCGGAGAGAACCTCGTCGTCGAGGAAGTGAAAAATCGAAACCCGCTTCTGGTTCTTAGGGACGTGCTGTTAGTACACAGCGACGAAGAGGTGCTCAGGGCCCTTAAGAACCAGAACCGGGAGATCTTTCACGGCCTCGGTGACGAGGAACAGAAAATATCCATTAAGTCACGTAACCCACACGTGAGCAGCATTGTGCTGAGTGTCCCCCCAGTAATATGGAGGAGGGCACTCGAAGGAAGCAAGCTCCGTATTGACCTCCAGAGAGTGCGCGTCGAGGATCAGACGCCTCTGGTGCAGTGCACCCGCTGCCTATCGTACGGCCACGGCAAGCGCCTATGTACGGAGCCGGCCGACCTGTGCGGCTGTACTGTGGCGGTCCACATCTTAGAGTGGACTGCCCAGACAAGCACAGGGGCGAAGCAGTGGTATGTGTAAACTGCACCAGAGCCAAGCTGGGGGAACACTCGCACAATGCGTTCAGTGAGTTATGCACGATACGTAGGAAGTGGGACGCATTTGCTAGAGCATCAATAGCATATTGCTAAAGTTGTCGCTGCGCCCACTTCCTCGTACATAGTGATGACCGGTTTGACACGACCAAATTGCAGAGGCATTGAGCGAACCACTAGGGTTGGCTTAATGAAGAAAGGTAATTGGAGTCACTTTCATAAGAAAGTGGCTGGAATTATGCTGGACCGAAAGTCAACCCTAGTGGAATCGTCAAGTTGTGTCAGACTGGGTGAAAAACTCTGCAATCGTCTTGACAGTTCAGGAGCTTCATTCTGCCAATATTGTCGAAATTATAATTTAGGCCTTAAAATAAATAATATGTAATTATATATTAAATATATAGTATAAGTATTATAAGCCTTTGACAAAGTTGACCATGAAATACTGCTAAATAAAATAGCGTTCAACGGTATTCGTGGTAATCTTCTGAGGTGGTTTACCTCTTATATTACCAACCGTAGTCAGAGGGTTGTAATCAATGGTCATCAATCAAACATCGCACAAGTGACCTCTGGTGTGCCTCAAGGCTCTATACTTGGTCCCCTTTGGTTTATTTTATATATAAACGACATCTGCCAATGCTTTCGCAATACCAAATTTTTATTATATGCCGACGACCTCAAATTATATAGAGCCATAAGACAACCAAATGATTGCCTTCTGCTGCAGCAAGATTTGGACAGACTATCCTGTTATTGTCAGGAAAATAAGTTGCAACTAAGTTTACCTAAATGCAACTTCTTAAACTACACAAAAAATAAAAACAAAATTAACTATACTGTAGAAGATAGGAAGAGATTTGGAGGGGGAAGACCTATATAAGGCGGCGCAGAAGTAGCACCGCTCTCGGATTCGCTAGTGGTCCGTTGTCGCTAGTGTCGCGCCGCGCCAAAGTTGTATCATCGCTCGGCCTCCGCTGGCCGTCCAGCGAGACCACAGCGCCACCTCTGGCGTACCGCGCAAATACGTACAATCGTGGACGAAAACCGTGATCAGTACCGTCAAATTTGACACTAGTGCCGCTCGAATCGCCGTGGAATTTTCCACGACTTCAAAATAACGGCCATCGCGGCCGGTATTTTTCCGTGCGTCGTTGTGATCGCATGGGTGCCTAGCACCTGTGCGCTCACAGCGGGGTACCACCGACCACCCGGTGCTGCTGAGCACCGTCGCGGTTGCGGTGGACCACTCCCTCGGGGGACTTCCTCGTCACCCCAGCCTTCATCAAGATGAGCAGTCCACCAAGTACGGTCCGGTCACAGGGGGGTCGTGCGGCGTCGCTCCCCATTATTGGGGGCTCGCCGCCCGGCACCCCGACGACCGCCGCCGAAGAGGACTCTGCAGGGCACTCTCGCCCCCCGTCACCAGCATCACCCGACGACTCACCAGCGCCACAACTGCCACTGAGCCAACCGGCGGTACCCATCCGCCCGCCGGCGTTCCGTCCCGTGCCAACCCAGCCTCCGGGGCCCGCCGGAGCCTGCAAGCGCACCCCCGCGATCCGCGCCACCGCTCCTGCCTCGCGCCCCGCGGCGCAGGCAGTGCGAGCGACCGCGTCACCCGCGCCCCGCGCAGTGTCCGCACACGCAGCGCCCCCCGCGTTCCCCGCACCCGTACCCGCGCGCCCCACCGCGCGCCCGCCCGCGCACGCGCGCCCGACTACCGAGGCGCGCGCCGCCCGCACGGCCTCGCCCGCTCCACGCCGCTTGCTGGCAGGCTCAGCCGCCACAACCAGCGTCCACCTGGCGTCGCCACCACCACCTCGGAGTGCAGCAAAGGACTCCCCAGCAGCCATGTCACCGTGCTCATCACCCAGGAACTCCGAGGTGAGTGGTGTGCTCAATAATACTGCCTCTTCTACGGACATGGATAGCGAGACGCTGGGTTTCGGGTACGAATTCCAGCTCGATGCCCGAGCCCAGCGCCGTCCTAGAAGCTCGGACGACGAGGCCGCCGAAGAGGCGAAGAGGGTCTGCGCTGGCTCCCCGCTCCCGCAGCGCGATCCGCGCGGTCGAGCCGGGGCCGGGTCGCCTTCCTTCGCCGAAGCAACCCGTCGACCACCAACTACCGGACTTGACACCCACCTGGACACGACGCCCGCTGCCGCAACCCATGCCCAAGGCACGAATGCAGCTCAACCTGCAACGAGCAAGGAGAAGAGACCACGCTACCCACCGCTGGTAGTGGAAAGGTTCCCAGACTGGGCCTCCCACTTCAGGCTATTGAAGGACAAACTGGGCCACCCACCCAATGCTCGCCCATTTCAAGGAGGGATCAGATTTGTCCCAGACTCCGAGAACGAGTACAGGACGGTCCAGCGGTACCTCTGCGACCTGGAAAAATCGGAAGGCCTGAGTTGGTTTGCCTACTCGCTGCCAGTGGACCGCAGCATCAAGGTGGCCATCAGGGGGCTACCGGCTGACACCAAACCGGAAGAAATCGAAGAGGAGTTGAGGACGCTGGGATATCAGCCGGAATACGTGCGCAACATCAACGCGCGCGGAGGACGCCCCGGCTGCATATTCCACGTAGTCCTCAAGAGGCAACCAGAGATCCGCGCCATCTACGACACCACCACGTTCCTGTGCATGCGTGGAGTGCGCGTGGAGGCGTGGAGGAGCAAGCGTGGGCCCGCACAGTGCCACCGGTGCCAAAAATTCAGGCACAGCTCGCATGCGTGAGATGCGGCGAGGAACACGCAGCACGTGACTGCCCCCGCCCGAGAACCGAACCCGCGACCTGCGCCAACTGCGCAGGCGAGCACCCAGCGTGCAGCAGCAGCTGCCCCACATTCCGCAAGGAGGCGCGGATCAAGCGAGCGGGCACTGTCGCCATCACGCAACAGCGCCGACCTACCAAGGAGAGGCCACCGACCACGACCAACACGGAAGACCACGAGGCCCCTAGCACTACGCTGATGGCGACAGTAAACGGGCCCACGGACAAGGACGCTCCAGCCTCGAGGCGGAGGAAGCGACCGCGCGGAGGGAAGAACAGGAAGGGGAAGAACCCCCCCCCCCCCAGCGCAACTGCCACCACAACAACAACCTAGGCAGAACTTTGCCCCTGCTGAGGCGCAGGCAATCACAGCCGTCCCGTCCCTCACCACCACCACCGCCACCCTACAGAAGCCCGCCGCTGCTGGCGCCGGCAAGACAAAGGACAAGGGGAGGAAAGCGGACAAGACCGCCCCACCCACCTCGGCCTCAACCACCGCTCAAGGCACTCTGCCGCCCCAAGCCGACGCCCAAGATCAGCAGCGGCGCCGCGCACCTAAATCAGGCGCCCACCAAGACGAGCGACAGAAAGAGTTCACTGCCTGCGCCATTAAACTCTTGATGGACCTTATAAGGGCCATCAGGCAGGGGCAAGACGCGGGCACGGTGATCCTCGACGGACTGGCTGGACTACTGACGCTCTACAATGGCTAGCCCGCTGAGGATCCTTCACTGGAACGCCCGCGGCCTCCAGAAGAAGGTCGCCTCACTCCGCCTCCTCCTCAGAGAACAAAGGATAGACGTGGCGCTGATCAGCGAGACACTCCTGGGGCCTGCGGACAAACCCAGGTTCCCGGGATACCACCTGTACAGAAAGGACGAGAAGTCGCCGCTCGGCATCACCTACCGCGGTCTGGCGGTCCTGGTGAGCAGAAGAGTCGTCCATCAACCACTTCCCCTGGCATCACTGGCCACCTTCTATGCGCTGGGAGTCCAGCTGCACGTCGCCGGCGAGGATGTCAACATCTACGCCTGCTACTGCCCGCCCGCTGCTCCGCTAGACCTGGCCGAGCTGCGATCGCTTCTCCACCGATCACCGCATCCCACACTCCTCGCAGGCGACATGAACGTCAAGCACCCAGCGTGGAACAGCAGGATCACGAATACCGGGGGAAGACGGCTCTTCGCGGACGCAGAAGCCAGAGGATACACGGTGTCCGGCCCTGAAACACCAACCCACTACCCTGATGCCCAGGCGCACGCACCGGACGTGCTGGACATCGTGATCCACAAAGGCCTGAGCTGCCAGATGGCACAACAGGTGCTGGACGACGAATTACAGTCGGACCACGTCCCTGTACTCGTCGTCCTCTCAGAAATGCCGACCCGACTCTCTCCTCCAGCGCCACGTCGAAGAACGGACTGGGAAAAGTTCTCGGAAAGGATGGAGACCACCACTCCTACTTGGCCCATAACCGTCGCCGCGGACGTGGACAGATTGGCAGAGGAAGTCACCGTTTGCATCCAAGACGCCCTCAATGAGGCGACAACCGCCGACACGCAACCCCAGGGGCTTGCCTACAAGCCTCTGCCCATCCACCTGAAGCAGATGATCGCCCAGAGGAGGCGCCTGCGCAAACGGTGGCAGAACACAGGCTGCCCCACCTACAAAAGGGAGCTCAACCGCCTCGCGGAGAAGGTAAGGGTCAAGCTACAGGAGCACAACGCCGCGAGCTGGGAGGAACGTATCGACGCCGCGGAAGGAGACTGGACGTCGATACACAAACTGTGCAGACAGCTTGCGAACACCCCGGCTCCGGTGCGCCCACTACTACACAGCGACGGGGCACCAAGGTACACCGCAGCAGACCGTGCAGAGATCTTTGCCGAGCACCTGGAGCGTCAGTTTAGGCCGAACCCGACCAACGAAGCTGAGCACATCGCAGCAGTCGAGAGGCACCTTGGAGAGTACTTCGCTGCACCGATAGCCTCTGAGGACAACCCCATCCACTTCTCGCCTTGTGCAGTACGGCGCGCCATTATGAAAACCAAGCCAAGGAAGGCCCCAGGTGCGGACGGCATCACGAACACAGCGCTGCGCCACCTACCGTTCCGCACGGTAGCGGCACTGGCGCGTCTGTTCACCGGGATTCTGCGCACCGGAGTCTTCCCGGCAACGTGGAAAGAAGGGCGCGTCATCATGCTGCCCAAGGCGAACAAGGACATCTTAAAACCAGAGAGCTATCGGCCCATCACCCTGCTCTCCTCCATCTCCAAGGTGTTTGAGCAACTCCTGCTGCGACACCTGAGACAGTACACCACGCCTCGCGCAGAACAGTTCGGGTTCCGCGCCGAGCACTCAACGACGCTCCAGCTGTCGAGGGTACTGCACCTGCTAACAGCAGCTCTGAACAAGAAGGAGGAAGCAGTTGCAGTATTCCTCGACATGGAAAAAGCATTCGACCGCGTGTGGCACGCCGGTCTGCTGTACAAGCTGTCGAGGACAGAGGCGCCCCGTCGCTTGATACAGGTGGTCTCATCCTTTCTCTTCCACAGGACCTTCAGGGTGAAGGTGGACGGCGCCCTATCGGACATCCGTCCGATCGCAGCGGGGGTGCCGCAGGGGAGCTGCGTATCCCCGCTGTGCTACTCCGTTTACACCGACGACATCCCCACCACTGGCGGCACCACGCTCGCGCTGTACGCCGACGACGCCGCGTACATCGCCACCTCGCTGAACGCGAGACAGGCGGCCGTCAAAATGCAGCGCGTGCTCGACCTGCTGCCTGACTGGTTGTCGAAATGGAGGTTGTCGGTGAACGTGAACAAGACGCAGGCGCTCGTCGTGGGCGCCGCCCGCCACCTCCCACCACCCCTGACTCTACAGGAGGCCGACGTCGCCTGGTTACCCCAGGTAAAGTACCTCGGGGTCACTATCGACCGTCGGCTCACCATGGCAGTCCACGTCCGCAAGTCAGTCGCTAAGAGCAGAGCTGCCCGCGCCCTGCTCCACCCAGTGCTCTCATCCCGCCTCCCGATACGTGCCAAGCTGGGCGTGTACAAAACGTACATCCGCCCACTGCTCACGTACGCTGCCCCAGCTTGGCTCGCCCTCACTAGCGAGGCCAACAAGAAGCTGCTCCGCGCGCAACAAAATCTGTCGCTGCGAAAGATCGTCGCCGCCCCTCGCTATGTGAGGAACTCGATCATCCAGCGGGACCTCAAGATCGAGAGCCTGGATGACTTCTGCCGTCGCCTTGCAACGAACATGTTCGCCCGCGCCGACGCGTCTGCCTGGCCGCATGTCAAGGACATAGCGCCATGGCACGCGCGGCCGCCCGACGCAAGGCGCCTGCCACGCGACCTGCTTGCGGACGATGACGACGCCAACCCACCGGACTGACGCACCCGAGTTTGTCGCTTCCACCTACACGCGGCACTCTCAAACACAACGACTCTACACGCACAACACACACTCGGTAATCGCCGTACACTAAGTTAATGTAGGTACGGCGCGCCCCGCATCATCCACGCACAACAACACACGCGACCACACTCACGCGACGAGCGTGCGGCGCGGGCTCGCAGCTCTCGCTACATGAGCGGTGTTACCCAGGTACATTGCCGCTCACACACACACACACACGGCCCCTTAGCCCGGAGCGCATCGGCTCGCTTCGATAACGCTGTGGGCGGGGGCCACCCTCTCCAAGGTAGCGAGCGCCAGAGCCGCCCCTGGCTGGTCATCATCCGCCGGGCCTCCCTCGGGTAACCGGGGGTCTCACCGGGCGGTGAGAGACCGCCGAGGCGGCAAGAAACAAGCGACGCTCACACTAACAGCCTCGCGGCGCTCCTACCTAACACTACGACAACCACACATAGGCAAGCCGCGTGGACGCGCTTGCCCCAGGCCACGCCTACATGGCCCTCCAATGAGGTACCCGTAGTCACGGGTACCAATACAGAGACCGCGGGACTAAGGACAAGGTCCAAAACCCGCCGGCCGCGCCCTCTTGCGGGGGCGCAGCGACTTCCACGAGCACCGCTCTCTTTTCACTTGGATTCGTCGTGGGAACAACATCGTGAGAACGTCACTCTGTCGGTATATTTTTTCGTTTGTGTGTTATTGCTTATTTTGTTAATTCTTTTATTGTGTTATTTTTTGTTAGAATTATATTTTTCGTTTGGTTAGTTTGATTATTTGGTTTTGAATATTAAATTGTTTCCAGCTAGTTTTGTCTATTTGAATTATTTCCACTAGGTACTTACATAATTATTTTTAAAAAAAGTCACTTCTGGTCTAATTTCCAAGATCAGAAGTGGGATTCTTCCCATTTCTACCGCCCACTATTCCACAAACCCTCTCACTTTTATTTTTTTGTTTCGATTTTTTTTTGTTGTGGTTTTAATAGTGTCATTTTTTATCTGTGTGAGTACTTGTGTTGAGTGTTACTGGTATACGTTTTGTCGTTTGTCAATCGGTTAGTTTGCTGTTTATTTTTTCCAGTTGTTTTGGGTTAGTGAATTAGGATGGCAGACCGCAAACGCGATCGTAGTCGCAGTCGCTGCGGCAGTCGTGATAATACCTCGCGTCGTGACTATAGCTCTCATCGTGACCGTCGCGATTCTCGTCGCAATAGTCAAGAACGGCAATCTAGTAGGCACCGCGAGCGGTCCCATAATGAAAACGACACTTTAAGGCTCGAGTTACAAACTATGATGTCTCGCCTTAAAGCGATAGAAGACAAAACGAGGGCTTCACCATTGCCAGTGCATTCATGTGACCGTGATAGAACTGTAGTATCTGATATTAGTGTACATGATCAACGGGCATTGCGGCGCCAGCGCACACCGTCGCTGGAACGCAACATGTTACGGTCGCCGGGTCGAATAGAATCGAGTAGCGTGCGTCATCCGCCACCACCGGAGCGTCGCCGCCGTTTAGTTTCACCTTTGCCTAGAGAGACTGTGTCTCAACATATCTCACCAATTCGCGGATATAGCTACCGCCGTTGTTCGCGTTCTCGCTCTAGAACACCGCCGTTACGAGTATCGGGACGTGTATCTAAGCAGGCGTCTGTGCATGTGTCGGACCGTTTAGTTAGGAATCAGAATGATTTGATTTCGGCACAAGCTACGGTAACCGATCGTATCGTGGATGCTATTCGATCGATTAATACTGCGGGTAGATCTCAGCACTTTTATATTTCAAACTTTGATCCTACCTTACATAATATTGATGATTGGTGTGCGGAGGTCGATCGCGCTAAAGTTTTAAATAATTGGAGTGATTCCGAATGCTTGTCGCGTATTGGTAATTGTTTGAAAGGTGACGCTCGATCATGGCTTAATGAATGGGTAAGTAATGACCGTTCGTGGAGCAACTTTAAAAGAGAATTCAAACCTTTGTGCCTTAGAGTACCGGACGTCGCGAATATTTTATATGACGTTATGACCAAAAATTCCGATAGCTATTCCACGTATGCGGAATACGGGCGGCGGTCATTACTTCGTTTAAGAATAGTGCGGGGACTTAGTGACGAGCTAATTTCGGCGATAATAATCCGCGGTATCACTGATCCCAACATAAGAGCGTCGGCAACTAACGCCAAACTGTTGCCCAATGACTTAGTGGAATACTTTTCGATCTACGTTAAACCAAATAACACTAGTACGTCAAAAGGCGCCGCGTTCCGTTCTGCAAGAGATAAACAAACTACAGATTTTTCTCGTAAGCGTAATCTAAACGACATTAAGTGTTTTTCTTGCGGTGAATTAGGACACAGACAGGCAACGTGTGCTAAAAAACCGAGAACTGACCAACAGCCAAGCAGTTCCTCAAATAATTCCTCGACTAACCCTACATCCGTTTCTAGGTCCGAAACTTGTAGTTTTTGCAGGAAACCGGGTCATAAAGTCGAAAACTGTTTCGCTAAGCAGAGATCGGAAGCTGCAAACAAAAGTAGTGTTAATTTCTGCAATGAGTTTGTAAACACCAACAAGAGGGATGTGGTTGTGGCAATTATACAGGATGTAGCGGTCGATATTTTGATTGATAGTGGGTCCACTATATCTTTAATTTCGTCTTCGCTACTTAAGTATTTTAAGTGTTCACGTAAGCCAGCGTTTCGTACTTTGAAGGGGTTAGGTACTCAAGAAGTAGAGAGTACAAGTTATGTGACGTTACCTATTGAGTTTGACGGCTTAACCCTTGAGGTAGATTTGTTTGTAGTATCTGCCGAATATATGAACACGCTGGTTATTGTAGGAACCGATGTCCTTAACAGGGACGGTGTTAGGTACGTTCGCACTAGGGACAGTCAGTCACTTACAAGAAGTGTTAATAACTTGCACAGAATAATGAACGTACAATCTGAGGCTTCAATTCCAATTAATACACCCCTAGTTGATGGACACTTGGATGAGTTGTTGGGTATAATTAATCATTTCTCTCAGTATTTCATTTCTGGTACTGCAACGTCAACGGTAAATACAGGGTGTATGTCCATTAAACTTAATTCCAACACTCCTGTTTACTATCGGCCGTACCAACTTTCTCACGCTGAGACTCTTCGTGTCCGCGACATAATTAAAGACTTGTTGGTCAAGGGGATTATACAGGAATCGGAATCTGATTACGCGAGCCCAATTCTCTTAGTTAAAAAGAAAGACGGCACCGATAGGATGTGCGTTGACTTTCGTAAATTAAACGAGATCACAATTAAAGATCGTTTTCCGTTGCCACGCATAGATGATTATATAAATCGTTTAGGGCATAACAAATATTTCAGTTCCCTTGACATGGCAACCGGATTTCATCAGATTCCATTAGACCAAGACTCAATTCCGCTTACGGGTTTTGTCACGCCAGAAGGGCATTATCAATATTTGAAGATGCCTTACGGTTTGGCGAATGCTCCAGTTGTTTACCAACGTATAATCACAAAAACGCTTCGCGAACTAATTGAATCTGGTGATATTCTCGTTTACATAGACGACATCTTAATAATGAGCCAAAGCATTGATCAGGGCCTTATTCTGCTACAAAAGGTTCTTGACACGTTGACTAAAGCGGGGTTTTCAATCAATTTGAAAAAGTGTTTGTTCTTGGCCACAGAGATCGAATATTTGGGTAGATCGATTTGTGAAGGTCAGGTTAGGCCGAGTCATGGAAAAGTGAGGGCTTTGATTGACTCAGCTGAACCGCAAAATGTAAAGCAGGTCCGTCAGTTTATGGGTTTGGCCAGCTATTTTAGGCGGTATATAGCTGGATTTGCCCAGAAGACTGCGTGCATTGCGGCACTTACTAAAAAGGAAGTACGTTTTAATTGGGGAGTTGAACAACAGGCTGCTCGTAAGTACATTGTGGAATGTCTAACGAGCGAGCCAGTACTTGCAATTTATGACCCCTCATTACCCATGGAAGTCCACACAGACGCGAGTTCTATTGGGTACGGAGCGGTCTTGATGCAGGTGCATGAAGGTAATCGTAAACGAGTGGTGTCCTACTTCAGTAGACTTACTCAGGGAGCTGAGAGTAGATACCACTCATATGAGCTTGAGACCCTTGCAGTGGTAAAGGCCCTTCAGCATTTCAGGCACTATCTTGTGGGTATGCGATTCACTGTGGTCACCGACTGTAATGCATTGAAGCTTACACAGCGTAAAAAAGATTTGTTGCCAAGGGTGGCTCGGTGGTGGATATACCTCCAAGATTTTGACTTTAGCCTGGACTATAGGAAAGGTAGCTTTCTATCCCATGCCGATTACCTTAGTCGGAATCCGGTCAATGTGTGCACAGTTCAAAAACCCCTGAATTGGGCGCGGATTGCTCAGGCTTCCGATGAGGAGACTCGGTCTCTTATTCAAAAATTGGCGGATGGCCAATTAGACTCCAGTCGCTATGTTTTTAAAAACGACATCCTTTATGTAAAATTTGCACCTACTGGTGAAGATCCCAAGTTCCTTTGCTTTATCCCGAAGGGACATAGACTTAGCCTTTTACGAATTTTCCACGATGAACATGATCATCCCGGTATCGATAAGACTGTTGATCTTGTCACAAAACACTTCTGGTTTCCAGGGCTAAGGGCATTTGTCCAGAAATATGTAACACACTGTTTAGTGTGCCTCTCCCATAAAAAAGTCCCCCGAGCCCCTCTACAGCCCTTTCACTCTTGGGAAAAGCCAGATACACCTTTTGAAACTATCCATTTAGATTCCCTAGGTCCTCTTCCCGAAGCCGACGGTTATCGCCATGTTCTTATAATTGTAGACGCGTTTTCTAAATTCTGTTTGTTATACCCAATGTACCGACAAGACGCTGACGAACTAAAGCAACATTTCACCAATATGGTCTCCCTTTTTGGGACCCCCAAACTAATAGTAGCCGATAGAGGTCGCATGTTTCAGAGTACTGAATTTCTGAATTGGGTCAAAGACATGGGTTGCGACACTCACCTGATAACCCCTGAAATGCACCAGTCCAACGGGCAGGTGGAGCGATATTGTCGCACAGTACTTAACATGGTGCGCATTGAGTGCAACCATCGACAACAGAAGTGGCCGAGTGTTATGTGGAAACTGCAGTTGATTCTCAATATTACAAAACAAAGAACAACTCAGCATTCAGCTTTAAACCTATTGATAGGTATTGATGCTGCGACACCACTTATTCGTAGTTTGGTTCGCGATGTGGCCTTTGAAGGTTCCAGCCCTAATCGTGAAGCTCTTCGCGAAATGAGTCGTCAAAGAGCATCTGAACGTCTCCGTGCAAATCAAGAACGTCAGGATGAATATGTTTATCAAGGGCGAAAGCCACCCCGTGTTTTTAATTTGAATTCCTTAGTTTTTGTAAGAAAACAAGCACAATCTACTGGAAAGCTGGATTCGTGCATGCGAGGGCCGTATCGTGTGGCGAAGGTACTCCCACACGGTCGCTATGAGTTGCATCTTGTGGCTGGCTCGTACGGCAAAACGACACAAGCAGCCGCGGAATACATAATCCCGTGGCACGGGGAGTGGACTCCCGATGTGTGTTCTGCTTTCTTTAATGGTGAGTGATATGTTTTTGTATAATGTGTCAAAGTAGTGAATTTTGTTTATTCTTATGAAAGCATTCACTGAATCTGACTTATTTGATATCATTGTTTGTAAAAGAGGTTTATATTAACCTTATAAGTGCTTCCTTGTTGGGATTGATAATACCGGATGATGTTAAAGGGAAGTCGAGTCTTGCAATTTGAAATAGGCCTCTGTCTTGGAGCACATCGGACATGCTATCTCAAATTGACGGATACACTTCAAGTGAGGTACGGTTTCATGTTATTGGATGGGCCTCTGTCTTGGAGTGCATCGGACATGCTACCTAGTATATGGAACATACCTTAGGAACTGCTCGGGAAGGGATACTGTCTTGGAGTAGCCTTATCGGACCTATGGTCTTGGAGTGGTGTTCTCGGACATGTTATCCCGGAGCTGTGGCACATATGGAGTCAGGCCACAGGTTGGTCTCTGATTATTGTGTTCAGTGGGAAAAAGTGCTTGTTGATAAACATCTCGATGATATAAGTATATGGGATTGGTTTGAGACAGGCGTGTATGTAAACCGATCTACACACGCAAAGTTATGCCTCAAGTAGGTCTCTAACGAGTCGTGAGGTGGCGATCTTCCGACAAGTCCCGCCCCGGGTGGTCGGTTTGGATATTTGTATGTTTCACTCCTAATGTGTGTAGGCTGAGCAAGGATAGCCCAAAGTTATTTGCTTTTGAGACGAGTGTTGTTGAAAAGAGCTATTTCATCAACAGCTATTTTGTTAACAGT
Organism: Xestia rhomboidea; assembly: GCA_963853795.1. Taxonomy (NCBI): domain Eukaryota; kingdom Metazoa; phylum Arthropoda; class Insecta; order Lepidoptera; family Noctuidae; genus Xestia; species Xestia rhomboidea. Next base: position 21,198,408 of record OY970762.1, on the reverse strand, counting down.
AGCTGTTCTGTTTACTTACAAAATTGATCTTGTGCGGGCTGTTTGTTTCTTTTGCAGAATCAGACAACGATAGCGAGGAGTCTGAACAGGCTATCGACCAGGAACCAGAACCCTGCAACTCCGGCATGCAGCAGGTGGAGATACCTATCGGCACTTCATCTGCAAGCAGTGAAGACTCAGCCAGACCTTCCATGCCAACATTGGACACAGATCGTCAAAGCTAGAAGATGAAGGAGTCCGAGGACGGTCTCCTGTCAGGAAAGGCCGTGTAGAAGATAGGAAGAGATTTGGAGGGGGAAGACCTATATAAGGCGGCGCAGAAGTAGCACCGCTCTCTTTTCACTTGGATTCGTCGTGGGAACAACATCGTGAGAACGTCACTCTGTCGGTATATTTTTTCGTTTGTGTGTTATTGCTTATTTTGTTAATTCCTTTATTGTGTTATTTTTTGTTAGAATTATATTTTTCGTTTGGTTAGTTTGATTATTTGGTTTTGAATATTAAATTGTTGTCAGCTAGTTTTGTCTATTTGAATTATTTCCTCTAGGTACTTACATAATTATTTTTAAAAAAAGTCACTTCTGGTCTAATTTCCAAGAATACATATACGTTGTGCAATGCCCCCCTACAGAAAGTGGATTCTATTCGAGAGCTCGGTGTTACTCTTGATTCTAAGCTTTGCTTAGACCTACACATAGGAAAAATAGTTAATAAAGCATATCAACTATACGGATTTGTAATGCGTTCAACTGTCGACTTTAAAAAGCCTTTTTCCTATTAATGCTTATATAAGTCTCTTGTACGCTCTCAACTAGAGTATGCCGTGTCCGTCTGGAGTCCTTACTACAAAAAGTACGTTGAAATGATTGAGTGTGTTCAATACAAGTTCTTGCGTTCTATGCATTACAGATGCTACGGATATTATTTGCCATACCAAGATTTACTTGCTAAGTATAAGCTCGCAACACTCGAAAACAGACGTAGGTACTTAGAAGCCATGAATTTATATAACTATCCAATATGCTGTGTTATGCGGTTCCTAGGACCGTCCACAAGCGAAGGGTGCGCGCTGGTAGATTATTTTCCGTGGGTATTTGCAAGTCTAACTCTGGCCAGCGTTCGCCTGTTCGCAGAATGGTCGATTCCTACAACAGTACTTTCGAGCAAATTGACATTTTTGCATGTTCCCCCTATAAGTTTAAACGTCTTATACTTAAGGAACTTTCTTAATTATTTATACACCTTTTTACATTGTTTTTTTTTTACAACATTTTAATCTCTCGGATTTGTAACCCTAGCGATTATTTTAACTGTTATGTATCTTAGAGTTAATCTGTGAACAGCGTTGTGGGCTGCAATATTGTCTATAAGTTTTGTATATGTTTCTTATTTCTATGTTTTATATTGCAGTTGTTTGTTGTTCCTTTTGAATAAAAAAAATAAAAAAATAAGTAAATATGCAAAATTAACACTTATAAAACAAATTTTTATAGACGCAAACGATATAACGCAGAAAATTACTTATAAGGGCATTAATGAACGGGCTGAGTGTGGGTTAATGTGAGTCAAATGGTAAATTTAATAAAGGTATTAGGCAGTTTATTCATCGTATTATTAGTAGTTCAATATAAATAAAAGTAAAATAACACAGCACTAAATTAATAATAAAACATAATTAGATCTTAAAAGTAATTGCAATTGAATTAAAACAGCACAATTGATAACAAACAGTTAAATATAGGAATTCTAAACAGAAGTAAAACTAGAGTACAGAGCAAGGTCTCTTCGGCCTCCTACTAAATAGTCGTGTACTAAGTAATCATGTTAGAGGAACACTGGCTAGGCAGGAGTGGTTTTTAGCCGGTTCGAGTCCGGCACTACCTCGACTGTCTCACAAGAGATATTCGCGGGGATTTCCCACTCCCGCCCAAACAAAAAAAAAAAAAACCTAACCTGAGCGCAATCTGGAAGAGGACACTCGAAGGGGGCAAACTACGCATTGACCTCCAGAGAGTGCGCGTCGAAGACCAGACGCCTCTGGTGCAGTGCACTCGCTGCCTAGCATATGGTCACGGCAAGCGTCTCTGCACGGAGCCGGCCGACCTATGCAGCCACTGCGGCGGTCCACACCTTAGGGAGGACTGCCCAGGCAAAGATCTTGGCGAGGCAGCGGCATGTGTGAACTGCACCAGAGCCAAGCTCGGGGAGCACTCGCACAATGCGTTCAGCACAGAATGCCCGATACGCAGGAAGTGGGACGCATTTGCACGAGCAACCATAGCATATTGCTAAAGTTGTCGAGGCGCCCACTTCCACGTACACGGAGACGACCAGTTTGACACAACCAGATGGCAGACGCATTGAGCGAACCACTAGGGTTGGCTTGATGGACGCGGGTAATTGGAGTCTATTTCGTGAGAAAGTGGCTGGAATAATGCTGGACTGTAAGTCGGCTCTAGTGGAATCGACAAGCTGTGTCAAATTGGTCGGAAACCTGTCTCGAAAATGCTCGCATATCATTGGTGTGGAAGACTATTATATGAAACTATATATTATATATAGTATTGATATTATAGATGAAATCCCAACGACTAAAATATGCAAAATAAAACGAAATAAAAGAAAAACCTCGAGGGCAGATCTGATAAGGATTGTAGATTTTATTAGTAGTCAAATAAAGTAGAATTGTAAATTGAAAGTAGTACAGAAAACCTTATTAAATATTTAGATGAACTGTAAAATAATTATAGTAGATAAATACATATTATAGTAAATAAAGATGGAAAAACATAAATACAAATATAAATACAAACTTAAAAAATCCAGTTCTGAACAGTAAAGAAATAATATTATTGACAAAATTCAGCGCATAGAGCGTGGCTCTTCGGCCTAAACCAAAAAGTCGCAAAACAAGAGTACACAGAGTGAACAAGGTCTCTGATCATGTCAGAGGGACACTGGCGGGGCAGGAGTGTGGTTTTAGCCGGTTCGAGTCCGGCACTACCTCGACTGTCTCACAAGAGAAATTCCTGTGGGATAGTCGAGGTGTCCGCGGGGATTTCCCACTCCTGTCAGGTTTAGTTATTTTTAGTTTTCTTACGTTTTTAGTTTATATAACCTGGCTAAAATCGCCGAAATGTTTATTGTTCTGGCAAAATTCTCGGAATGACTCTCAAATCGAACCTTCCGATAATTTCGCTCTTAGGGTCGGAGGAGTTATGGATACACCTCGCCCGTCTGCTCTAGATTAGGCTAAGTACATATATGTCTGTCTCCATGCTAGTACCTAGATATCGTTGCAAGCTCAGCGGTTTATGCCCGTTGGATGAGCCATGTATGCTTTTTAAATTCAGAACACCGAACTCGAACCGAACTCTGAACTCTCTCTCTCTCTGAACTCTGAAAAAAAACTCGCCTCCAAATCGGCAGTACGTGTTCTCATTTTTATCCTCGGTAAAAATCCTGAGTAATTAGTTTATTTTTAAAAAGGTTTCTCACGCTCCGAAACCAAAAGTAGATTGTTGTTGTCGTTGTTATTGTTGTTATTTAAGTTTTCTCCTTTTTTCTGCTGTTTATTAAGTAGTTGCTATTGGCGGAAAAAACTGGTGTTCAAGAAACAGGAAATATTGACTGCAACAGTCGGGATCCATATTAGATGTTTGTAATGATTTTAGTTTGGATTATTTAATGGGTCCCGACCGTTGCAGTCAATATGTCCTGTTTCTTGAACTTGTTATTTTTCTTTCAGTTTTTATTTATAGTTATTTTTTACAGTCGGGTTTTTAATTTTTTTTTATTTTACACTTTTTTTTTTCGGATCGGAAATCATCAAATGACTCCTCCCGCTGTGGGCGGAGCAGGAGGGAGTGTCAGACTTTTACTGACTAAAACCCATCCATGTTCCTTCATCGCCCTTTGTGTTCCGGGGCCACGGTAGGTATCTCTTTCGAATGGTCCCGCAGCCCCGGCAGGCTTCGGCCCTTGCGGACCCCTTCCTTATTGCTGACACTCTTTGAGGCGCGCGACGGCAAGCTATTATAAATCTTTATTTCCAGCTTACAATTCCAATGTCACTACATGCTTCAGTAATATAATATTTAAGTTGAGAATTGTTCTTGACACAGAAATATACACCTCTGACACCCAAGCATAAGATTGAACTTGTGTTATGAGTGTCAGGGCTCTCTTAGTTCACTAGGACAGTAAATACATCAACATTCGGAGTTTGATACACGTCAAACGGGAAACAAAGACATTGGTAAAAAAGAAAAAAATAACAACAAAATAATAATTAATTAGGTAGGTAATTAAATTAAAAGGCAAACCCTTCGATCAATAATAGTACTAGATTCCCGATAAGCGCTTCAAAAACGGCCCGAAAAATAAGACCACAAATTCTTTTGTGGTCCTGGTCTTATTTCAAATTAGTATGGTCCAATCATAGCCAACATGAAGACGTCAAAGCGCCGCAGTGCGCGTTCAAAAACAGTGTAAATAACCACCGAAACACCAAGGTTTTGGAAGCAATATCTTATTTTTGGTAAGAATATATCATTAAGTATTTATCATAAAATAAAAACAGAATTAAATAGTAAATATAATTTAATTTTCTAATATTATAATTGTTTGGCCAATGTTTGCTACAACGCACCAACTATTTTATCAAACATTGACTGTTCTTGAACAGGGAATGCATGGAGTAGTGTTGTTATTTTATAATTGTTAGGTTTCGTGATTTTACTAGTTAATTTACTATGTTTTTAGAAATAATTTTATTTAAACGTTTTAATTTAATAGCTTTTCGTGTGAACACATCTTAAATGCTTTGTTATTTTCTAAACTGGTAACATTCATTCCGTAAGAATGGCAATAGTTCTATCATTTGATTTGTAAAATGTATGGCGCGAAAGTGAAGCGGTTCTCTGATTGGATCACGAGACTGACGTAGCGTGAAGTCGTGAGCCAATCAGGGCGCTGGATTTGGCCTGGAGAACGGCGGGATTCTTGGTCAGGAGCTGATGCCCGAGCGGACATTCTGGTGGTGGAACGTCAAAGACGACGGACAATTATTAAGATAGTTGCCTATCCGATATTACTATAATAGTGTGGATTGTAACAAAATTGTTAATAAACCTATTTTAAAGTCGTTGGAGTTTTCCTTCAAGTGTTGCCGCCATTGTTATATTATATAATGTTATTTTTGTTTGTAGATTTCCTAGTGACCCATTTCGTGTTATGTGCAGAAAGAGGAGAAGATATACATATACAACCCTTTTAAAAAAGAAAATTCATTTTGACAGATTCGACATTACTGGAAACACGCAAAGGCGTGGATTATTAAAAACAGCGGTTCCCAAATAGCACGTAATTATTATTATTAAAATAGTTGGTGTAAGATAACGTTTCATTTACGTACGATAAGATGACTTTTTTTTAGATTCACGGACCTTAGAAGATAATTGACGAAAGATTTATCAAATCAGGTTTTGTAAAAATCTTTATCAGATGAAACTATTTAATTAAATACGTAGGTATTTTTAAAATGTAATAGCGGCAATGTAAAATAGTCTCTACTACTTTTTAGAATCGGTCAAAAATATTTGCCACCGTACAAAACAAACCTAAAAAAACAAAAAATTCAGCAACTCTACGTCTTTCAATACTTTCTGTGTTCTGAGCATTGAAATGTAACACCAAGAACTACGTCTAGTTCCACAATAGAATAAGCATGAAATTGTAAACAAAAGTGTTCCTCTCAGCCCCGGCCGGCACGATATCGTGCCACTTAGACAGCCCACCGTCAGGCCCCGAGCGACCGATATCGTGCCACCTCATACCTACAATTTCAATCCTTCTTCTTACCTGTCATATGGTTCTAAATCGTTTTGCAAACAGTTTCACTCCATTGATAGTTAATACTCCTTGTCGCGAGACCGAACACTAGTAACTTTAAATGGCAACTCTAAGAAAAAAATATAAGATTGCGCGTCGTTGTCGTTGAAATGTCAGTTATGTCAGTTTAGGTAAACATTCGAGTGACTGTGGTGAAGTGATTTATTGTGTTTTTGTGTAGATAAGTGCTTCAAAACTGTGTGAAGTGGATGTTTACGACATCATTATAGTGTAGTGATTGTGCGCGAGTAAAAACAATAAACAATGCAGACGCAAAAAATCTTTTGTGAGCCAACAAAATATTCGTCGGAAGAATTTCAACAATGAACATGGAACGAACAATTGAAAACGTAAGTTTTACTCTTTTATTATGAAATATAGTGTAGGAAACAGTGTTAGCTAGGTGAATATGAGCACGAAAACATGATTTTCGTGTCTTCGAAGCATAAATCATCATATTTATGTAGATTCAAGTATTTTCAAGTCAAGGTCAATAACATTACGCAATAAATATATTCTAATAGGTATTTTGAGTATATTCTTATAAGATTATTGTATATCAGACTCTTATGAGAATTGTTTATTAGGTTTCTTATATAATTATTACATTCGTTCTAAAGTTTCGTGTAAATTGAATCAGTAGGTAGACTAACAAAAAAGAAATGCGGCCACAGCTCTTAGCGCGGCAAGTTTTTTCATATACCTTCATCTCATAACATCAATATTTATAATTCTCAAGTAGTTTTACAAGTGTTGTTTATATTCAAACAGATGCTATGCTATGCAGATGCAGATGCTACGATTCCGTAACGTGAAACTGTTTACCTTTTGCGATAAGCGCCAGTATATGTCGAGTGGTAGGCCCTTGAGCGCGCGCGGTCAGATGACTCACGCGATGACGTAACGAGGCGGTGAGGGAGGGGTATTGCTCCGATATTTCGGGCGGTAACACCTTATAATTTAGACTTTAATTTTTATTTTAGAATAAATAGTTTTGTACTGATGACTTTTTATTTTCAAGCGACATTTTAAATTTATTCCTTTTATCCTTTCTCCGATGGAAGAATTTAAACAAATACATTTTGCAATGGTAATTAAACTTTATCAGTAAGCATTAGTTGTTAATATTATTGAACTTTTTTCAAAGATACATAGATGTTTACGTGTGTGCAAACGTGGCCACTTCAGCGACATATTTCTGTTCCTAATCCTTATTACTATTATTGATCGAAGGGCAAACCATAATTATATGTGTATTGTGTTTATGTTGTGTGTTGGAATGTGTGTGCGTGTGAGTTTGAGGATATGTGGGATGGAGGAAGGTTTGGGAAGGGAGGAGGGTAATAATAAGGTCATGTATTAGAATTAGAATTTAGAATTCTTTCGACCTCATCATAACAAAGAGTGCTGATCCATTTAGTGATTAGAGCCTTGCAATCATATTTATTAGGTATATTTATAAATGTTGCACTGTTTGTCAGCGTTGCCGGCGCGGAACTTTTGTTCCGATTTCGGAACTTTGAAGTCCTTGGCGGAACTTTTGCGGAACCTCAGCTTCGGCGGAACTTTTCGGAACTTTGGCAAAAAAACATTTATTTATAAAAAATGTTGCAATAAATAAATACTACACACTACTACAGTACTACACAGTACACGTAAATCGTTGATCTGATTATACAAAATGATCTGCGTCCTAAAGCTAGATTCACAATGCAAACTACAGACTGACTATAACGCGGCGATCGGTACCTATCTTATTTCCGTTTCGACCAATCATAAGTAGCGATACCACAGAATATTTATGCGATACGCACTTCTGACTGTTTCGCACGAAAAAAAATTATCGCGCGTGTTAAATCGCCGCTTTTATCGTAAAACGTTTTCATTCAGGAATAACGCTTACTCTTTGATACTAATATCAAAACGCTATAGTATTTTGACATTAAGGTGGATGCTCCAGGCTAGCCCGCGAAATTCAAATTTTCTTACGTTTTTTGCAATTTGTAGACCAGTGCCAGGTTATAAGTTGATTAAAATATTGTTCGCGACTGTAAGACGTATGTAGTTACAGAATTATAATCATCAAAATCATCAATACAACCCTCCGAGTTCATAAAGGTCGAGGAATGATTTTGAAAGTCATTCCTCGACTTCAACTTATAACCTGGCACTGGTCTACAAATTGCAAAAAACGTAAGAAAATTTGAATTTCGCGGGCTGGCCTGACGCTTTCACCTTAAGGCTAGGTAGACCAAGCAAAGTAGGTATTTAACGCTACCATCCTTTACGCGAAACGAGCCGTGCGCTCGCGTCGCCGGCGTGAACTTACGTGAACCCAAAGCTGAGCGAAGTGTCACTGTATAGGTAAGCGTGCAGTAGGACAACTAATTTTATTAAATTGTCAGCTTGATTTATTATAATAAATCAAGCTGACAATTTAATAAAATAAGTTGTAGTAATTGCGAAAACCTAACATTTATATGTAATAAATTAATTTGAATGGATATTGTAAATGTAAAATGCTGCAAGTCAAGATTTATTCAATTAGGTGACTAAGTTTCTTACATTGTTTTTATCTAAAGTAAAGTAAATATATTATAAAATTGTTAAAATGATTTTGTACAAGAAACAAAATAATGTAATGTTACTGGCAATTTTATATGTTTAATATTCGAGGGGTTTGGCGCTGATAGTCGAAATACAGGCTCTGCCTAGTTCGGCTACAGATGACTACACCACTTATACTGACCTAAATTAGCCTGTTAAAACATTTTGTAACCTATGTCTAAGCTATCTTTAAATAAACATTATTATTATTATTTATTATTATCTCACGAAGCGACACGCGCTTTATTTGTTGTATCTGTCACCAAACAGCTCACAATCTTTCGAGAGCTTACAATCTCGCGAGATAGATTATAATCTAGCTAGAGGTATTTAAAATTTTACGGTGTAAAAACACCCTGTGATTGTTTGCGTGAAGATGAGTAGCGTCATTACATGACACACACACACTTCCGACTTCTTTATTGTCAGTTTTTTTTTTTTGTATTTTTTATAAAAATATTTGCTAAGCATTTATTTTACATGATAATAGGAGTATCCCCAATAAAATGGAACTTAACATACCTAACTGTCGAAATGTGGGTGTATTGTACACATCTGCTTACCCGCTCAGAGCATACAGACGTGATGTTATGTTATGATGTTGAGTAAACAATAAACATCCAAGTGATTGCTGCAATCGCGGTTAATTTGCTGTAACTTTTTGAAGAGTTCCGTTGTCTGTCTCTGAAACTCATCATCAGATCCATATTATGAAATTTAAATGGGATCAACTTCGGGGTATACCCTTTCCAACAAAAAAGAATCATCAAAATCGGTTCATAAACGACGAAGCTTTGCGCGACACATAAAAAAAATATAAACGGTCGAATTGAGAAACCTCCTTTTTTTGAAGTCGGTTAATAATGTATTTCTACCATATACTAACAAATGGCAAAAGCAACGACGATAAAATAATATTTTAATCCAACCTTCCGCACTTTATACCTAGCTACTTGTTTTTATTTTTAATCCCCTTACTTCACAAACAAAAGAATAAAATTAATAACAAAAAACTTTCTTGCAAAAAATAAAACCGACTTCAAAAAACAAAAAAAAGTGAAAAATACTTTTAGCTTCAGAAGTCGGTGACTTGTTTGTTTGATTCCGTTTTTTCTGCCACCATTTGTCACATTTTAGTTGTAATATCCTATACAAATATTTGCTATGCAAACTTCAATCTTAATTAGGTATTGTTTTTGTACGAACAGAACATTTTAGGATATTGAACCATTTGAAGGAAGCCCAACTAAACGTAACTACTGTAAATCGTTGAGGAATTCCCTCGACTGTCTATAGTCCCCATCATCAGACCTGTATTGGCACTTGTAATCCATATGGGTGCAAAGTTCGCATCAATAGAAATGAATTAAATCCAAATACAAGGTAGCTACTGTAAAACGTTGAGGAGTTCCCTTGACTGTCCTTCGTCTTTATCATCAGACCCCTAATGATAGCCACAACCCATCTAGGTGTAAAGTTCTCATCAATACAAATTAATCAAGCCCAAACACCCGATTACTGTTGTGAATCGTTGAGGAGTGCCCTCAACTATCTTCGGGTTCCATCATCATATCGACTCCAGACCTTCATTAAATAGTAGTGCTTTAAAACGCTCAATGAAAAAAAATAACAAACGCACTAGTCGCACTACGATTTTCAAAGGTTCCCCTCGATTTCTCTGGGATGCCATCATTAGATCCTGGTTTTCTGATCATGGTACCACCCTTGAAATATCTTCTTTCGAACAAAAAAAGAATCATCAAAATCGGTTCATAAACGACGAAGTTATCATAAGGTCAAATTAAGAAACCTCCTCCTTTTTTTAAGTCGGTTTAAAAATACCTTACCATTATATTTACACTACGACCTATGAATAAATCGTTCGATAAATCAGCGTCAAGGCCCGGCGGGCGACTGAATCCACGTTCGCAAGCCGCTGTATTATATAATAATTAACTATTAAAAGGATTAAACTCTTTTGCAAAATGTAACCACAAATAATTGTTCTAAATGTTATTTACTTTGCTTAGATATTTTTTTTTTGGAAGTAAAGTTTCATTTTATTCAAGAACGATTAGAAAAACATAAAAAAATATTCGAATTAGGCTCCTGTTCGGATTTTTTTTTTATCGAGTGAAGTTTTCGATATCATGTTTTGAACCACAAATTATCAAAGTAGATATAGTCAACTATAATATCTATATTTTTTTTGCTTTAAAAAATTACGATTTGTTAGTTTACTATTGAATCAAAGTTATGTAAAATTGGTAAAATTTGGTCTACCTGCCCTTAATAACCAAGGCCATGGACATGACATAGACAAATGTAGGTAGAACATTTTTTTTTTCAGATCGTCTGGATTAAATTGTATCATGGTAAAAAAATATATTTATGTATGTTTTATTATCGTTTTTTTTTTTTTTTTTTACCCAGGCGGAACTTATCGGAACTTTTCAGATGAAGAATCGGAATAAATCGAAACTTGCTGCCGGCAACACTGCTGTTTGTTGACAAAGTTGTATATACGACCACCAAGTACCGCGTAATGACGCTTTGCAAGCGTGGTTCTATGTCTTACGGAGGGACAAACGTTAGCAGTCCGACGCCTTGCCGGACGAGCAGGATCCAACCGCAGGCCGGTATGTTTACGCAACGTACAGTTCAGCACAAAGAGCTGTCTCACGGTCAGGACCTTACATTCCTTGTAGAGTTGTGCGGTACTATGCCGGTAGTGTTTGAAAGTCATGACCTTGAGAACAGCCCTCTCTGTACCCTCTCCAGTTGTATCATGGTTGTTTTCGGAGCACCACCCCAGACCGTAATGCCTAGTCAATATTGACTGGCAAAGACAGAAATAAACCATACGTAAAGTATTCGCATTAGCATTATATCGCAGGCTTTTAAACACGGTAATTAGTTTTCTAACTCTGCCAGACAACAACCTAACCTGAGCATTCCACGAAACGAGAAGCTAGCCCATAGATCACCGTCCACAGGCAACTTAATCCTAAGATCTCATTTGTTAGTAGGTAGGTACTTGGAGTTAGATATTACAATGATTTTTAAATATTAATTCATAATATACCTACCTATATATTTCTAAAATAGGCAGTATAATTTTTGTGAACTCTTGCCTGTGTAAATTGACCGATTATAGAAATATTTGTCTATGTGGGATGCGGGAGTGGAGTGGATTGGTTGAGTCCCTATAATGCACGTCACTGTAATGCACACACCAGCAATGCACGACACAGGATTGCACAACACAGCAGTGTACGTCACTGGAAAAGGAACCATCGCAATGTCTCCAATTGTTGGGCTGTACCTTGCTTGTCCGACCCAACAATGCACGGCATGATAATTGGCGACATCACGTGATTGGCCGATTGGTTGGCCAATCAGGTGACTCGGAATTTTGTGTTTTGAATTCCAATGACGTACATTATTATGTCGCGCATTCTCGGCCTGTACCGAGAGTGTCCGACTTGATAATGTACAGCACATCAAATGGAATCACAACAAACAGTGACGTCACATTAAAAAAAGTAAAAAGCCATGTGACACTAGGGACGGGTGATACACAGATTTGATTGATTCATGATTGATTTTGTTTCATTTGACGTATGGTTGACGTTCAATCAAATATAGTAATCTGTGTCTCTGTGAATTATTCGTGTACCAGTTATGTTTGGTAAAAACTTTAAAAATGCAGTTTGGGTTTTCTTGTTGAGTTCTGGTTGTAAGGCACCCTCCTAAAGCTAAATTAGGAAGAGAAAATGGTCCTGTTAAGAGATAGAAGAAAACAAAAGCTAATGACAACAAACATGAATCCTAACAACGTGCAAGTGTTTTCAACAAGAAATGATATTTCATTGATCAAGTAAGTACCTATGCTATTACAAATTACAACATCATTGGTGTAGTTAGGTACCTACTACGGAAGTTTAAATAACAGCATTACAACAATTTATCCATGAGCAACCAGGGCTCTTACTATGAGCTCCTTACTAACCCACCTCAATAGCATTTTTCGGTTGGAGTGTAGCCAAAGAGATTTAAAATAATCATTTATTTGGGTGTAGCCTTGGGCGCTACGGCGCGAGGACTTGTGTTATTTTTGCAAATCGTTTATTTTCTCGATACTGTCGTTTAAAACACCTAAATATAAGGCTAAAAGTGTCTTGGTGTTTTTTGTCTGTTTTTTGTCGTAAAAACGATGTTGAAGAGATCCATAGGTTAAGTTAGAACTGTGACCAACTACCTCGAAATTTGTCGCGAAATTTTTCTAAGTATTTTTTTCATAGTGCCCCTAGGACGACACTGACCCATTATTCTCTATGATTCTTTCCGTAACTTACAAATCGTCTCAATTATTATGATACCCTATGATTATCAGTGTGTAAATTATTAGAGCTCTTTATCTGGGGGCTGTCAGTTTGGTCCCTTTGGCTTTGTTTGTGATGTAATTAGTCAATCCTTGTAGGTACTCTATATTATGTACTAATATGTAGGTCCTTACTATCTGATAAATAAATACCTATCCACAAAACATTCCTTAATAATTACCTACAAACACCAGCTGTGGAGACAGTGACAAGATCTACAACATAGCACGTAGCTTTAATACAGAATAAAAATAGCAATACATAAGTAGGTACCTACTATATATATACCTACGTGCTAGCAGTCTAGCTATGAAAAAATTTCATCAGTGTTTTTTTATTAAAACTAGGAATTTTGTAGAAGGTTACCTTTAGCTGCCATCATAATAACTTTCTAATGAATCTTATTTGTTTTAGATTTTCACTGCGATCGTAAGATGTGTGTGACTCAAACTTGATGGAGATGATTATAAAAGCAATTAAATATTTGCCGCGAACGTAGTCCATACCACAATTGTCTTGCTGCTTGCTGCTTAAGAGGACCGCAAGCCTAGCATAGAATTCCATTACAATAAATATGTTATATGGTTTCATCGCAGAAGAAAAGAACATTTTAGTAAAAAATTAATTGGCTACACCTAGTCAACAACCCTACCTGTCAACTTGTCAAGTATCGAAAATAAAATTATTTAAAAAAAAAATAGAATTATTATTGAATTATTGGATTGGTATGCAGTGTCAAAAGTGCAAGAAGAAACTGGCGAGTAATGGATCTCATTTTCTATGCCAAGGTACTTGCCAAGGAACATTCCATAGGAATTGTGTAAAAGGCTTGATAGCAGACATGAAAGCAGGTAGAACACTAATTTTTTGTAATAATTGTGAAGATGAAGAGTCTGAGGAAGAGGAGCTGGAAGTAGAGGGACAAGGGTTCGAAAATATCATAAAGGATATACAGAACAAAGTCAATTCCCTTCCAGGATTTCAAAAACATCTAAATTCCATTATAACTAGCATGGTGGTTCTATGAATGCATATCTCTCTATCTAAAATAATCAAAAAAACCAACTAGGTAGGTACTTAATACTTTTATTTTTGATACAGACGAAAATAATAATTTCTTATTTTTTTTACTGTAGGTTCTTATCTGATCACATTTTAGAAATCCATGACAGTTAAATAGCCTTTAAAATAGTAGGTACCACCTACTAATTGTTTGTTACATAATTTTATTTGTAATTAAAATTAAGAAATAGGTAATTTATATGATGATCATTATTTTAATATAAATTTAACATTTAATGTAAGAAAAAAAATGTGTAAGAAAATGTAATGAGGAAAGTTTTGAATATGAATGTGGATGGGTATGTGAGTAGAGGAAGACCAAAGAAACAATGGATGGACTGTGTTAAGAATGATATGGCAAGAAAAGAAGTGTCTGATGAGATGACGAAAAATAGAGAAGTATGGAAGAAGAAGACATGCTGTGCCGACCCCAAATGAATTGGGATAAGGGTTAATTAAATTAATTATATATTTAATTTCATTATCTTTTTTTCACTCTTCCTCGTCCGTAGTAGGTACGTCTTGCAGGATACTCCTTTCCCTTGTTCACACAGATCCCGTGACCTTAAATACATCATCTCTTGATCTCTATTCGTAGCTTCCTTCTTTCCATGATACATAAAATTAACTTTAAATAAACAAAAATGCAGTAAGTATAAATATTATCATCATATCAGCTATAGGAAGTCCATTATTGAACATAGGCCTCCTAAATAATATAGTATATACTTTTTAGTTAAGTAAGACAAGTTGATTTAAAATGAACGTCAATATGGCGGGACCACGCCAAGTTTTGCGAATATCATGGGAATAGGATATAATACAATATTTCTACTATTTCATACTTTCATAGAAAAATTCTACACCCATTAAATTAAAAAATATTCTGCAAAGAAAGTGGTCCCTCTATTTTTATATCAAAATGAGGGGACCACTATTCATTTGATGAGAAACACATGGCGGGTTCTTAAACTGAACACACAAAATTTCAATACGAAATAGTACGAATTCGTTTGAATCGTTATTATATACTTTTAAAACTGCAATTTCAATAAATAAATGTTTATCATATTTACATCAGAAAAGCGCCTGAAGTAGTCGTACTATTTCGTATTGAAATTTTGTGCCATCAAATGAATTAGTGGTCCCGTCATTTTGATATCAAAATAGCGGGACCACTGTCTTTGCAGAATAATTTAAAACTAGCTTCTGCCCGCGGCTTCGCCCGCGTGAAGTTCGATTACTGTCCCACGGGATCATACTACCGGGGTAAAAAGTATCCTATATGTTAATCCAGTTTTTAAACTATCTATGTGCCAAATTTCATTCAAATCCGTTCAGACATTTTCGCGTGAAGGAGTTACAAACATACTCACTCACAAACTTTCGCCTTTATAATATTAGTGTGATACCATATTCTCATGATATTCGCAAAACTTGGCGTGGTCCCGCCATATTGACGTTCACGAGAACTCCGCTACTGAATTTCGAAGTACGAAATTTCGCAATTTGTGAGATCAAATGTATATCATTGGCATTACGATGTTCGTTAGTTTGACAGTACAATGTCGTGACGTTTGAAATTCCGTAGGTAGTATGTGATATATAAAGAATACATACAGTACGATGTATGTACTATCACAACGAACGAAATCTCACCACCAATACGGCCCTTTTTGTTTGCAGCATCCGGCCGCTATTGAAGCACTACACTTTCTCTTCCTTGTCATTTTTTTTGTTTTATTTCTATTAGACAAAAAAAGGTGACCTAACAATAGAATAGAATTTTTGTAAAACAA
The DNA here is from genome assembly GCA_963853795.1 of Xestia rhomboidea. NCBI lineage: Eukaryota > Metazoa > Arthropoda > Insecta > Lepidoptera > Noctuidae > Xestia > Xestia rhomboidea. Next base: position 21,182,663 of record OY970762.1, on the reverse strand, counting down.
AGGATAACGTAAAAAAGGGACGCATATTTTCGGCGTTTTACTACTATTGGTCCGCACACACTTTGTGCGGACCAATAGAAGTTCTTCTTCTTCTTCCTGTCGATGATTCGTTAAGGGTGGTAAACAGATGTGGACATCATGTGGACGAGATTTTATTTTGAACATGAGCAGACTTCGTCCGTTGTCATAGTACGTCAGTTCGAAAGTGCACTATAGCGATTTTTTTTCCTGTTGTCACCATGCTGGGGAGGCGGGCTGGAAACCGCATTTATTTTATTCTTTTTATTGACTAAATTACAACCATTCTAACACACGACATACCATTCAACCATTGTATCTCCAGTACCTACTACTGGACTGGACAGATTTGCATTTGAATGAAGTTAGTAGATAGTGATACCGTCAGCAAAACCTCATCAAATGAAATCTGCTTTTGACTTCAGCGATATGATAACATGCATTAAAACTCTAGGAAATACTGTGGCTCTGTTTCGTCTACATCGCGTAGAAAATAACCAGGACCAACAGTAACGTGCCCTCCGAATCCGAAGCACGGAATCATCTTACTTTCTAAACAATCAGGTGATTTATTTAAACTGCAATGCCCTAACTAAACTTGGAACAGTCCCATAAAGATATTTTTGTGAGACAGTGTCCCCACCGGTAATCGAACCCAGAACCAAAATGTACTCTGTGCCCAGAACCTCGGATCGCGAGCCAAACACTCGGATCACTAGACAATGGAGGCTGTTAATTTGTTGATGATCTAATAAAAATAGCTAATGGTTTATCATCTTCATAATTGCAGTCTACTGCTTGACACCACCTTGCACCCTAGGGTCTAGTGGTTAAATTAGTCTTAGAAATTTTGTGTGTTCAATGGGGTTGGCCGGTGAAAGCTTATTGTAGATGGCGTGTCCAAAGCTTGTCCTAATCTGACCAATGAGGTAAAACTATTTTGAAATATAAAATGACATTGACAGATATTCAACTCGATTTCTAGCTGTCATTTGTATGGGACAGCCAATCCAGTGTTTGCATAGTCAATCAAAATCAAAATCAATCAAAGCATTTATTTCAAGTAGGCCAGTTACAGGCATTTTTGAATTGTCGAAACAAAGATGAAAATTAAATGTAGCTACAGTCCCAGTCACAAGGCATAAAAACTGTGAAAGTACTGTAGTTGCCCATTCCCTAGCGTAGATCTCTATGGAGAAGAACGGGCAAGAAACTCCATGGACACTCTTTTAAATCAGAATATTGTTACAAAATCTTGGTTAGGTACATCATTCATGTTGAGATGGTATATTATGTGAGAACAATGTAGCAAGATGTGCACGTTAAAAGTGTCCACAGTAAAACAAAACAGAAAAAAAAACAATTCAAAAACTAAAATAATTCATTAAAATAAGCCATGGCAACTGAGAGATGACCAGTCACAACTGACAGCGCCCGTTCACGGACATGACGCATAGATCAGCACCATTCAACTCCACCATTTTGAAGGGAACTAAATGATCCGACACATGCGCCACCATCAGCGAGACTTTTGAGTGAGCATGACATATTCTCGACCGCCAGGGCACATTCAAGTCAAGAAAAGATGTAGGTTTCCAGCGACTGATAGCATTCTAGTACATAGCACTCACACAATATGGGCTATGCGATTATATAATACTAAAGAGATTGAATCTATACAATGCAAAGATAGTTGTACAATCTTCAGCAGCTCCAAACAATACAATTAGTGCTCTGTCCTTGTGGAGCCGAAAACCTTTGCATATAATTTTCTATATCTTCTTCGGCCTGAAAAGGAAAATATAATTTAATAGCAGTAGCAGTTATATTTAGCTCGAGCCAGTCTGGACTGGTAGCAAAGAAATTTTATTTCAACTTACATTTATATGGGCCTCGCAGCAATAAAGATTTGGTTTTGGTCAGTTTCTGTTTACCAAATGACACCATTTTTCTTTCAATTCTTTCTGAATGTTAAAGAATAGCATGCCTGGATTCTTTTTATCGTCGTTAGGGCATGTCGGTATGAAACATATTTTAGGCTCATGCCATTTCTGGTGTTTAGAATCCATGGTAAACAACGGAATGAATCTGTGCAAAAGCGCACTACGTATAATTATCCAATATCAAAAGCGTAGGGTCTTCGTGAAGGCAGTCGAAATGTAATCCAATATCCAAGGCGTGGGTGTCCCGTGAAGGCAGTCGAAATCTAATCCAGTATTCAAAGCGTGTGGGTCGTCGTAAAGATATTTATCCTTATAATCGCAAACAAATTAACAAACACAACAAGCAAGACGTGAATAGTGAGGTTATATTATGACAAGTTATGATAGATGTCAGACAGTTTTTTAATTTTCAATTGAGTAGGCTAAGGAAATTAAATAAAAATCCGTAGCGTACCGACGATAGCCGCCTCTAACAGAATAATTTATTTCTCTGGAAATACTTAACAGATAAATCTGATACTTTTTTTGTAGATAGTGTTAGCTTATTCCTATGTGCAGAAAAAAAAACGACTCAATTTAAAATTTTCATACATGGCCCATTGGGTGGGCGAGGCTCCTTGGCGCCCCTAGGCCCGGGCCATATGGGCATATAGGGTTAATCCGGGCAGGAGAAAAAATTCATGTGACAGCGCATATTCCCTTCGTTTGTGTTATCCCAAGAAGCAATATATCTTTATTACTCTGTGCCAAGTTTTTATTTAAAGTTATTAGTTATTTTTTACGCAGTCGGGTTTTTTAAATTTTTAAATTATTTTTCATAATTTACACTTTTTACATAAATATACCATTTTAAAATCCTCATGTATCCAAATGAACAAGAAATAATTCAAACTTTTATTTATTTACTTTTATACGATTTGTTATATCGAATTACATTCAAACATTTATGTTGCATATATTTTTGTAATCACGAAACCGTTCATTTTGATACCCCACTTGATGGTATTAGAAGAAAAAAAAAATCGAACTATGGCACCCCATATCCACGATTTTTATTTGTTTTTTTTTTTTTTTAAATTATAATGTAGCCAGTGACACTCGCGACATCAAGAATAATCTAACGACATATAATATATCCAAATCCCTCCAACCGTTGAGGAGTTACGAGGGAACAAAGAAACGGACATACATATATGTCATATGTGTATACATACAGGTCAAACACAATAACCCTTCCTCTTGGGCTTCGCCGCAGTCGGGTAAAAAAGGCAAAGCGTCTAATAATTACCTTCACAAGATAGGCTTATCGCGTGCTAGGTATGTTATTGTACTACGCCTATACCAAATTTCATTAGATTCGATCGGATAGTTTTCACTACAGAATAGTTTTTGTTATAAAAATCGAAATTTCATTTTTTTCACAAAACTATAACTAGACCGTGGGTTTTCGCTGAAGTAGTCTTTGCCAAATGATAACTCATGATAGTCCTTAGCAAAAAAAAATTTTGGACCCCTGTATATATACCTACCTTGTTTTATTATTTTTAAGCTCCTGTTCGCACTTTCGAATACTGTTATACCATAGATAGGTACTAAGTTTGTAGTTTAAACCTTTCTCAGTTTTGGGGTGGGTCCTGTTCCTGTAATACAGTTTGCCCTAGCTCAGGCTCACTCCCACAACATTAATATTAAGTGAACTAGCTATATGTACCTACCGCTGATTGAACTAAATGTTAGGAGGAGAAATAAATACTTTTTATTATTATTATATAATATTATTTATTATAGTATCGACAGTATTGACATATGGCGTTACTTTCGATATTCTGAATAGTTTTCCAGGTAAACTATCGATAATAAAAGTATTAAATGTACAGACCTAGCCACGAAAGAAGAGCGTGGCCAAAATAGGAACTAACATTTTTGTACTGTTTTATGTGTTCGGTAGAGACAAGTGGCGCCCCCCTTCAGCATCTTCTTTAATGGCACGGACTGTAAATATAGTCGAGTGCAATTAGACAATAAGGTGGAACGAAGTTTATAGTGGTCGGATTTTCATGGGACTTTTTTTTATTAAGTTCCTAGAGGAGTGGAGAAGAAAGCGATTTGCGACTAGAGGAACAAATTATTTCTTGAAAAGTATTTCATCAGAGCTACCATTTTGGCAATATACAACGTTTTAGATAAATAAAATAATATTCGGAGACCCATAATTCGGAAACGGTGCGTCACAGGGTCAGACAAGATTAATAAGCTGCTGCAAGAATAAAATTTTAATCAAAAAACATTTTTAAAATAAGCTTTCTTATAAATGCACTGAAAAGAATAAAATAAACCCTATAGTAAATTAAAACGAAAATTTCATAAAAGCTTGTCGTGCGAATGGTAAAGGCAAAAGAAAGTCTATACGCGACAAGCTTTTATGAAATTTTCGTTTTCATTTACTTATTATAAGGTTTATTTGCATCTTTTCAGTGCATTTTTATAAAAGCTTATTTTTGAAAATATTTTTACATTTATAATTTTGTCAATCATTGAACTCGTATAACAATTTTCGGCGCAGGCCAATGAACGCGTACCTTTAGGGCCGAGTCATACCGGAATGGCAGCGGCCGGCAGCGACGCGGCGAGCACTTTCAGTGTGAAATAATTTTGAACTTTATCCACATACCTAAAAGACCAGTATCGCTTGAAAAGCTTTAAAGGTCGCGAGGCTGCCCGCGGTGACGCGGTGGCTGCCATTGACACCGCGAGGCCGCTCGCGATACCGCGGGCGGCCGCGCAACCTATCAAGCGATACTGGTCTTATAAGTATGTTTTCCTTTGTTTGTTTCTTTCTTTTTCTCCCGCAATAAGTGCTATAATAACCAAATTCCATCATGTTCACTCCAATCACACGAGTTTCCTTGCCGAATGTAGAAACTAAACTAGTCAAGAGGAGACTTGGCGCGTGGGGTTTGAAGGTCGCGCGAGGCTGCTGGCGGCCACAAGCGGCAACGCCGGGGGACGCTGGCAGCCGCTTGTGGCCGCTGCCGGCCGCTGCCATTCTGGTGTGAGTCGGCCCTTAGGGTGAACTGTAGGCCTATTACGTATCTCTGTTGACAGCTCGAAATTATAGTAACTGGGCTCAGTGTCCATCAAATAACTGTCAAAAGGTTATTTTCGTATTTTGTATGACCAGTCGCGAACAAATATCACGTCATCAGAGTCACCGTAACTCATTTTGACAGACGCTTCCGTATCGATATTTTTAATATTGCGATTATGTAAGCATAGTGGACATCAACTTGACCGCATAATGGTCAATAAAAAATAGAGTGGTCAACTGCTGAGGCGAAGAGCACCGTACCCGGGCTGTAAGTCACCGTAAAATGATATCCACTCAGTGTGATACGTTAAACCAACTAACTACTGTTACTATATAATCATATTATAAAAGCAGGATTAAAAATATACATACCTAAGTATGTATATTTGTAATGCTGCTTTTATAGATTATGGTGGTGTGTTAAATAATATTGAAATAAATGCTAATCTAAAAAAACAGTAATTTATTCTAGATAATCGATGTAGTATTTCATTTTACCTCTTTGCCTTTGTCTGTGGTAGAAGATATTAAGAAAAAAAAACACCTCTCTGGTATCATAAAACAGCAATGTGTATTTTATTTAATAATTAATACTCTGATATTAAAACCCCTAAAACCTACAAAATACCAAATAAAATAATAACAATGAAAAACCACTGTCAAGATATTTTATGACCAACCTTTTCAATCATTCAATCAATGAAATCAATCGTCTTTCGGAACAGCACTACCTAGTATCCAAGTCTCAAAATTTCGAGGCACCTGATTGGCCAACCAGTCGGCCAATCACGTGATGTCGCCAATTAACATGCTGTACATTCTTGGATCGGACCAGCAAGGTACAGCCCAACAATTGGAGACATTGAGATGGTTCCTTTTGCAGTGGCGTACACTCCTGTGTTGTGCAATCCAGTGTCGTGCATTGCTGGTGTGTGCATTGTCATGCTGTACAATATCAAGTCGGACAATCTCGGTACAGGCCGAGAATGCGCGACATTGGAATGTACGTGTTTTGAATTCCGTGTCGCGCATTCCTGTGTCGCGCATTCTCGTGCCGTGCATTGTTGATGTTGAGCATTGCTGGCTCCCGATTGGTTAATGATTCTATTATTGGCGGGAATTCTTTTCTATTCGAGTAAACAGTTGTGAACCTAATGATTAGTTATTTTGTACGCTATCTTATTTAACAATGGACGTAGCTGATATTGGGAAAGTTGCTAGCAGAAAAAGAATGAACACTGATGCCGAAAAACTCAGAGAAAAAGTATCGCGGGAAACCGCTAAAATTATAAAACTCAAGGTTTGCATTATTTTAATTTACTGTACCGGAGTACTTTTATATATAGCCATTGAGCTATTACTACTACGTAGCTCAATGTATATAGCAGTAAATAAGTATTCCTATCTGTTCAACAATCTACAATAATATACAAAATTGGTTGAACACTGTTTCTCTCGGTAAGGGTAGATAAGGATTTTTATGACGAAACAAATTATATGGTTGTGATTTGAAACAGGTATAAAATAAAAATTAAGTATGAATCATTTTTATATAAAATACATTATAACAAAATATCTAGAACGAGCTGACTATAGGTACTGTTCGGCTCAGGTGGCGCAGGACACGGCGTACTGGGACCTGAAGGAGCGGCTGCAGCAGCTGCAAGGCGCGCACGAGCGCCTGCAGCAGAACATGGTGGACGTGCAGATGCAGCACGAGGCCGCGTCAGCGCAGTACACGCAGGAGCTGCGCCTGCGCCCCGACACACTCAACAAGCTGGCGGGCGCGCGCGGCCTGTGCGCGGCGCTGGAGGAGTACGGCGCGCGGCTGCGGCGCTGCGTGGCGCGCGGCCGGGCGGACCGCGCCGCGCTGCAGGCGGCGTACGCGGCGTGCGGCGCGCGCGTGCACCGCCTGGCCGGCGAGCTGGCGCGCGCGCACGAGACCGGCGCGGCGCTGCGCCAAGCCGGTAAGTGGTACCGCCTGACACCTGACGCATAGGAGGGCGCGCGGCCGGGCGGACCGCGCCGCACTGCAGGCGGCGTACGCGGCGTGCGGCACGCGCGTGCACCGCCTGGCCGGCGAGCTGGCGCGCGCGCACGAGGCCGGCGCGGCGCTGCGCCAAGCCGGTAAGTGGTACCGCCTGACACCTGACGCATAGGAGGGCGCGCGGCCGGGCGGACCGCGCCGCACTGCAGGCGGCGTACGCGGCGTGCGGCACGCGCGTGCACCGCCTGGCCGGCGAGCTGGCGCGCGCGCACGAGGCCGGCGCGGCGCTGCGCCAAGCCGGTAAGAGGTACCGCCTGACACCTGACGCATAGGAGGATATACTGTACTCTTTGATAGGAGGGTGCGCGGCCGGGCGGACCTCGCGTGCACCGCCTGGCCGGCATCAAATCTAATCCAGGAACGAGCATGAGGGCTCGCTTCGCTCTTAAATGCTCTCAAAAGTAAATAAATTGTAAGATTATAAGATTGTATTGCTATTCCATCGTTGTTATAATGTAGCTACCTACTAGGTAAGTATGCATTAGATTCGTTGGTTTGCGGTCCGAACACTTTTAATTGTTTGTTTGCATTGAATAGGCTCCGAAACGACTGAACCGATTTGAAAAAATTTTTCACTGTTGGGAAGCTACACTATGCCCGGGTGACATAGGCTAAATTATATTTTCAAAAAATTTGGGAGCCTTACTGTTGATTTTAATTAAGTGGAAGTCAGGTTTAAGTGTGAATAAAAATGTATTTAAACGGAATTACAATAAACGTGTATATATCTCGTAGTGTCACAGAATAGAGAGAGCATAGAGTATAGCATGGCCAAAGACACAGATTAACAAAATATGAAGATGACATTAGAAGGCGCGTAATTTAAATTAACATTTCAATACCCTCTTCAAATTAGAGCCTTCCTTTACATATTAACATTATTAAAGTACAAACATACAATATGAATAATATCTAGTTACAAGTTTTGTTGTTAAACAAAAGAAAGTTGAACTTACATACAATTATTAAGTTTACACATCCTTAACTATGTTACTTCTCATAGATATGAATTTGTCCTTAGACAAAGCTTTCGTAAAGATATCAGCATATTGATCGTTTGTGTATACATAGTTAAGACTGATAACATTTTCATAGTATTATACTATACATATACATACTTTTCTTTATTAAAGTTGTATCTAATATCAATATGCTTGCAACGCTTAGGAAACTCACCTATTTTTGATAACATTAATTGCACTTTGATTGTCAATGTTTATGATTACAGACCCTTGTTTATATTCACTTATTTCCTGTAAGAATTGTCTTAAGCACATGGCCTCTTTAGTAGCAGCACAAGCAACCATGAATTCGACTTCTGTTGTAGACAAGGCCACTGTTTGTTGCCTTTGGGATGTCCAAGTAATAGCAGCTCCATTTTTAAGGAAAACATATCCAGTTGTTGAACGCCTTGTTTCAACGTCGTTGGCAAAATCAGCATCACTGTAAACTACCACTACCGTTTTGACATGTAGCACAATCCATAATCTTTAGTATCTTTGAGATACTTGAGTATTCTTTTGACAGCATTCCAGTGAGATTCATCATGACAGTTTAGGAATCTACTCACCTGACTGACTGCAAACAAAATGTCTGCCTGGCTTACTGTTGCTGCATGTATGAGAGATCCTACGGCTTCTCTGTAGGGATATTTTATTTTGTTTGGCAGTTTGACATGTGGATCAGCTGGTACACTGTTAGAGTTTGCTTCAAACATGTTGAACTTCCCCAATAGTTGTTCAATATATTTGGTCTGGTGTATGAAAATATGATTAGTGATAATAATAATCGTACAGAGTCATACCTTACTGTCGGCGCAAAAGTTTCATCAAAATCTATTCCTTCTATTTGTGCATTTCCTTTTGCACAGAGTCTTGATTTATCCCGAGGACCTGTTGGTTCATTTTTGATGCGGAACACCCACTTACATCCAATAGTCTTGGTGTTTTGAGGTTTATCTACCAATGTCCAAGTTCCATTTTTATAATGTGATTCTAATTCTTCTTTTATTAAAGTTTTCCACTTTTCAGATTCAACTGAGGTTAAAGCTTCTTTGTAACTCTGAGGAATGGAATTTATCTTGTCTTCACTGTAGCACAGGTAAGTTTTATCTTTATTTTAATTTAATTTTGATAATTCTCTGTTTCTTGGTCTCTTTTGACGGGGTTGACGATATTTGAACATTTCTATTTGGTTTATACTCAGGATTTAAGTTATCTTCTTGATCTGACACATATTCACTGGTTGTGTTTGAAGTATCTGATGTGATAACCCTTGATCTGTCTACGAAGTAGACACAATAGTTAAAAAATTGTGTCTCGAACAAATCGGTCCTTTGACAGATCATGATTTATTGAAATCCAGAGATGTATAATTATCATTTTGTTCCAATGATGGATCACACATTGCTTCTTTCTCTATCAGATTTACAGGAAGATAGTTTCTTTTTACTGTGGTCTCAAAGAAAACAGCATCTCTGCTTTTAATAACAGTTTTAGAGGCAGGTATTATAAACCTATATTTAAATAAAATAATATTTTTAAATGGCTTATATTTGGTTTCTTCTTAGACTATATTTGTTCTGGAGTTTTAAAAGCTAGTGAACATGTTGGAGTTCTATTAATGAGGTAAGCAGCTGTGTGTATTGCTTCTGCCTAATACAGTTTAGGAAGTTTTGCATTAATCAACAAACATTTTGCTTTTTCAACAAGCGTACGATTCATTCTTTCAGAGACACCATTTTGCTCGGGTGTGTAATGCGCTGTAGTTTGATGAATGATACCAGCTCTTGCTAAGAACTCCGAAAACGCATTGTTTACATATTCAAGTCCATTGTCTGTATGCAAACTTTTATACTGCACTCCAATTGATTTTCAACTAGACATTTAAATTCTTTAAATCTTTCAAGAGCTTCTGATATTTTCTTTAGGAAATAAACAAACACCTTCTTTGAAAAGCCATCTATAAATGTGATGAAGTATTTTGCACCCTCAATGGAAGTGGTCTCCATTGGTCCACATAGATCTGAATGCACGGTTTCAAGTAATTGTGCAGCTCTATGAATAACTTTATTGAAAAGGCTGGCGCGTTTGTTTTCCTTCTAAACAAGTCACACAGGTCAGATTGTTATCTTTCTTAATTCTTAAGTATATAATTGCACACCATCTGTATTTTCTTCAATTTTCTTTAAATCACTGAAGTTGAGATGCCCCATCCGCTGGTGCCAGAGAGAAATATCTTGCTGATCAACATCAGATATTTATGCATACATTATATGGACCCGATTTCGATTCAGATGACAGCGATAGAGATTCTGATCCGAACTTTATACATAGATCAGCGTCAATATCATCAACGGATTCAAGTTCATCTTCCAGGGGGCCGAGTCTGCTATTACAATAGTGTCACAATGATCTATCATTGATTTCATAATTGTTGATCGATGACAATGGTGATCAATGGTCATTTTGCTAAAAATTCGTAATCTGCTCATTGCCTATAGGTCGATCGGTTCTGTGGTTCGGTCAGTGGTCTCATGATTGTGTTCTTGGTTATAAACAAGAGTTATAAATTATAATGACATTGTTGTCTTTGTTGTATTGCCATTATTAAAAAATCTTAAGTAATAGAAATGATTTTCGAAAAACTAGAATTAAATTTGAACATCTAATCATGTCAGATTTCATTTATATGTGTTTTTACATATTATTTATTAGTGTTCTATGCAATCTGAAGTAGTAAGAAGTTCGTAAATAGCTACTAAAAACATTAAGTTAAGGTGGATGCTCCAGGGTAGGAAATCAAATTTTCTTACGTTTTTTGCAATGACTTTGACCTTGAAAAAACAAATTCATACACCTTTATGAGCTTGGAGGGTTGTATTGATGATTTTGATGATTATAATTCTGTAACTACATACATCTAACAGCCGCGATTCATAGTTTAATCAACATACAACCTGACACTGACCTGCAAATTGCAAAAAACGTAAGAAAATTTGAATCTCGCGGGCTACCCTGGCGCATTAACCTTAAGTATGTGTAACGCGGATTAATGTGAAACTATACAATTCAATAATATTTTATCTGTTTAGCTGTCAAAGTTAAATGTGGCATTACTGCTTACTGACGTTTTATCTGTTTTTATTTCTAGCGGTTGGTGTTTTGATTTAAGTAATTTCATATAAGTGTTCTAAATTATCTTAATAGAGAAGCCTTTATTTATAGCAATACAAAATTATGCTAATGGACCATGTATGAAAATTTTAAATTGTGTCGATTTTTTTTCTGCACATAGGAATAAGCGAATACTATCTACAAAAAAAGTATCAGATTTATCTGATAAATTCTGTTAGAGGCGGCCACCGTCGGCACGCTACGGATTTTTATTCAATTTCCTTAGCCTACTTAATTAAAAATTACAAAACTGTCTGACATCTATCATAACTTGTCATAATATAACCTCACTTTTCACGTCTTGCTTTTTGTGTTTGTTTGTGATTATAAGGATATATCTTTACGACGACCCACACGCTTTGAATACTGGATTAGATTTCGACTGCCTTTACGCTTTGGACACCGGATTGGATTTTGACTCCTTTCACAACGACCCCACGCCTTGGCCATTGGATTACATTTGAACTGCTTTTACGGAGACCCTACGTTTTGGAAATTGGAAAATATTTCGAACGTCTTTAACGACAACCTCACCGTTTTGGGAATAGTGATCAGGAGATCGCCGCCGTTAACAGAATACAGAATAGTACTACATACTATAATTATGGATACTGCCTGTTATGTTCGTGCAGACTCGACAAATTTACTAAAGAAGTAAAGATCGACATGCCTAAGATATTAGAATATATTGAAAAGCAGTGACAAGCACAACATCGCTGAAATTAAAGGAGTGAAAGCTTCAATGTAGAAAAAATAATATATAATTTATAATAACGAAGATATTTTTTTAAGTAATAAAGGTATTTTTTTATGTAATGGTTTTTTAATTCCTAGGTATCACACGCATTTTCGGGTTGAAACGCGGCATCTTCAAGTCGATATAACATCACACTGAAAAGTATTACGCAAAAATACTAACACTACATAAAGATTTGAGAGAAAGATATATTGTTCTTAAATTAGAACACTGGGCCTTAGTTCAAAAAGCGTTTAAATGTGGGTCTCATGAGGTTAGTTATTGTTTGGAGCTTGATGGGCTGATAGGGGCTAGTTGTCTTCCTCAGACAGTAAAACAGTCAAGTACTAGGGGCACAGTTTATTGCACAAACACACACAGTACAAAGTCGTATGTAAATCACAACTATATAACTTTGTCAGTTATATTTTTCAGGACAGCATTCAATTTCAGTTTTAGTTTTCTAACACCCGAAAACCATTGCATATAATTTTCTATATCTTCTTCGGCCTGAAAAGGAAAATATAATATAATAGCAGTAGCAGTTATATTTAGCTCGAGCCAGTCTGGACTGGATAGCTAAGAAAATTTATTTCAACTTACATTTATATGGGCCTCGCAGCAATGAAGATTTGGTTTTGGACAGTTTCCGTTTACCAAATGACACCATTTTTCTTTCAATTCTTTCTGAATGTTAAAGAATAGCATGCCTGGATTCTTTTTATCGTCGATAGGGCATGTCGGTATGAAACATTTTTTAGGCTCACGCCATTTCTGGTGTTTAGAATCCATGGTAAACAACGGAATAAATCTGTGCAAAAGCGCGCTACGTATAATTATCCAATATCAAAAGCGTAGGGTCTTCGTGAAAGGGCACGCCACGATAGTGGCGGTAAGTCCCCTTTTTGAGTAGTGGCTGGAGAGACGCCACGGCGTCCTCACCTTCCGCCTGACGCAGGTTCTTACCGGACACGGATGTTTCGGTAAGTTCCTGCACCGAATCGGGCGGGAGGAGACGCCCGGGTGTTTCCATTGTGAGGATCGACCGGAGGACACGGTGGAGGTGTGCCCTGCTTGGGTGGAGCACCGCCGTGTCCTCGAGGTGGCGATCGGCGGCGGCGACCTCTCGCTTCCGGCTCTGGTTCGTGCCATGGTCCGGAGCGAGACAGAATGGGACGCCGTCACCTCCTTCTGCGAAGCAGTCATGCTAGCGAAGGAGGTGGCGGAACGTGAGAGGGAGATATACTCACGTCCCGGCCGCCGCGGGAGACGCCCCGGGCGTCGGGGGCCACGTGGTGGCTTCCGGCCACCGTAGGCGCGGGCCTGTGGACGGGGAGCTATGGGCTAGCTCGCCGTCCGTCCGTCTCATGACGACAGGCCGTGTCGATGGCGCGTTCGTGTTCCACGCGCGCCTCAAAGAGAGTCAGCAATAGGGAAGGGGTCCGCAAGGGCCGAAGCCTGCCGGGGCTGCGGGACTATTCGAAAGAGATACCGTGGTCCCGGAACACAAAGGGCGATGAAGGAACATGGATGGGTTTTAGTCAGTAAAAGTCTGACACTCCCTCCCGCTCCGCCCAGAGCGGGAGAAGTCATTTGATGATTTCCCATACTAAAAATAAAAAAAGGGTCTTCGTGAAGGCAGTCGAAATGTAATCCAATATCCAAGGCGTGGGGGTCGTCGTGAAGGCAGTCGAAATCTAATCCAGTATTCAAACGTGTGGGTCGTCGTAAAGATATATCCTTATAATCACAAACAAACACAAAAAGCAAGACGTGAAAAGTGAGGATATATTATGACAAGTTAGAGACAGATAGATGTCAGACAGTTTTGTAATTTTTAATTAAGTAGGCTAAGGAAATTGAATAAAAATCCGTAGCGTGCCGACGGTGGCCGCCTCTAACAGAATTTAATTTATTTATCTGGAAATACTTATCAGATAAATCTGATACTTTTTTTGTAGATAGTATTAGCTTATTCCTATGTGCAGAAAAAAAATCGACACAATTTAAAATTTTCATACATGGCCCATTGAGCAAATTTCGGCTGGAACTGTCGAAATTTTAGCAGATTACCGCGTAAGTCAGTCATTCATTTGTCATTGTGTACGAGATTACCATTCTATGCCATTTCTTTCAATGGAGTGTCAGTGGTTGATCATTCGAAAGTCCTAATGACGCCACTATATTAGAAGATGACGATGAACTCAACGACAGCGTCACGCTGTCTCGCGATAACTTTACCGCTCTGTTAACAACGATTCAGCAATCGAATGCGGAGATCTGTGAGCGCATGTTAGAGCGCCTGTCGACATTCACGTCCCCTCTGACCGCTCAGTCACCGGCGCCAGCGCCGAGTGCGGAAGAGAAGACCGGCAATTTCTCACGATGCTCGTCCAGATTCTCCGGAGCGGCGAAGGAAAACGTCGAAACATTCATCGATGCCATTGAAGCATTTAAAGAATGCACGAACATCATTGATGATGTCGCTATTCGAGGCATGTCTATGCTACTTACCAGCGACGCAGCAACCTGGTGGCAGAGTATCCGCGCGGAGGTCACATCCTGGGAAGATGCAATACAATACCTTCGTGACGCGTACGGCGACCGTCGTCCTGCATAGCTATTCACAACGCTTTGATTCGATTTTCGATTCGGAAAGTCGTATGTCTATCTCGCTCGATTTCGTAATGTCAAAAAAAGATTGACATACGACTTTCCGAATCGAAAATCGAATCGAAGCGTTGTGAATAAGGGGCCTGATTTCCTGAATACAAAATATACCGGGAGTTATACAGAGACGAGCAGGGTGAAAACGAACGAACAGATATATATCTTGGTAGCGAAGAGTCGCGCCGTCCTAACATGCCTACCAGCAAACGACCTGTCGACCAAGGTACAATTTGATATGATTTACGGCTTACCGGAAAAACCGTAAAATGATTACGACGCGAAGAAGTCAGTAATTTTTCCGAGTTGCTATCGAAATCTAGAATTATCGAAGATTCCCTTAACGAATCGACAAAGCGAGAATCGCAAAACGCCGCATCCATTGCTTCGAGTACGAAACGTAGCGCAACCGAAACGCCTACTCAGCCCGCAATGAATAACGCGCAAACATCAAACTCCGCTGCAAGCGTGAGACCGGCGCACGGGGCAGCCATCACGCCACGCGGCGGCGGCGCGCTCGCAGGACTCGCACGCGCGTGCCACCGCCGCAACACCGCGTAATGAACGCGCACCAGCGTCATCGAAACAGCAACGACCGTTTTGTGTGTAAGTATTGTAAACACTACGGACACCAGCGCGACCAGTGCCGTAAGTTGGCGGAAAAAGGTGAGTCAACGGTTGATTCTAATAATTCGGTTTCGTGTTACAAGTGCGGATCTAAAAATGTTACTCGTGAAACTTGCAAAAAGTGTAACAACGAATCAAGTTTTTGTAGTTTTGATAGTACTCTGTATACTTCGAGACCAAAGAACACTCAGGGCAAAAGTCAAATCGTAAAAATATTACGTGTTCTGATAAACATTATTGTGAAGATTTGAACTACTCTAATACTTCACATACTTTTAGTTTTAAAAATTTGGATGCAAATGTTTGTTGTGTCGTTCAAGAAAATAATAACTGGTCTCGTGGTAGTTCGAGTGAGCCTGCGTCCAGTCAATCTATTTCTAATAATAATAATTGTTATTCTGTACAGAGTAATATTTCGGACGATTTGTCGAACGATCACAATGCCAGCTGCGAGGTCGGTAATAATAACGACCGTCTTTGTAATTTTTCAGATAATGATTATTTTTGTTATGATGACGCCCTTAATGTAAAGGAGCGTAAGGTTAGTACTTTTTCTGAAAATAAGAATTTTTGTTACAATGACGACCGCATTGCAAAGGGACGTAAGGATATTTTTTGTGATGTTTTCGAAAACAAATGTTTTTGTCACGAAAACGTTCCCAATGTAAAGGGGCGTAAGGACGATTTTTGTACTTTTGCGGAAAATCGTAAAGTTTATTGTAATGACAACCGTAATGCGTTAGAGGTTACGAACCATTTTTGTGATTATTCGAAAGATGATAACGTTTTTAATAATAATTACTTCGGAGTAAAATGGTGTAGCAGCCATTTTTGTAATTTTTTGCAAAATGATGTATTTTGTTGTAATGGTTGGTGTGTAGTGACACGTGTGTAGAGAACGCGCGCGCCGGTAGCAGCTCCGACAGAAAAGTTATGCGGCCGATTTTGGATATTAAAATTTTAGACGCGTCGGGGACCGCGTCAGTTGATACCGGTGCCAAACATTGTATTGCGGGCCATACACTGCACACCCTCCTCTGTCGAAAAGGACACCCTCTACGGGCGCGAAGACGTATCAAGCTTGCCGATGGACGCGCTACGCTCGCGACGTAGACGTGCTCATGACTACTCGTGACGTGCACTTAGAGGGGAAGGTCATTAGGACTCCTTTTCTTATCCTCCCTGGGGCGCGTTACAATGAAACCTTGCTCGGCATGGATTTTTTTATTTGCAGCCGAGGTAGTCATGGATTTTTCTTGGGAATGCTGGTGTTTTTCTAATAACAGCCGCGTTCAGTACATGAAGCGTTTTGAACCTTCCTTATCGCCAGAGCTATCTTTTTCCTCTGCGGGCGTACTCAGGGACGACGAAGGTACATTGTTGAACCCACCTGACCGGAACCTGCTGGCGCAGTTCTTGGTTACCAATACGGACATTTTCCAGCTAGGGGGAGAGCCTACACCGTTTGCTGAGCACCGTATTGACACAGGTGAGCACCCTCCTATCTATGTACCTCCGTACCGATTGACCCCTGCCAAAAAGGACCTAATGCGTCAGGAGATTGAAAGGATGCTGAAGGACAACGTCATTGAAGAGTGTGAGTCTGCATGGTGTTCACCAGCTCTCCTGGTTCCTAAGGCGAATGGCAGCACCCGCTTGTTACAGACGCCTAAAGGCCGTGACCAAAACGGACCATTACCCGCCTTTGATTGATGAATTATTACAGTTAACACAGGTTAGTGTTAATGAGCAGGATAGAGATAAAATCGCATTCATTAGTCCTTTGGGAACCTTCCGCTTCAAACGCATGCCCTTTGGTCTCAAAAACGCTCCGGCGACCTTTCAATGGCTGATCGAACGTCTGCGCTCCAGTTCATCCCTGGCCAATGTGACGATCCTTGCGTATTTAGATGACCTGCTGATAATATCTGAAGGTTTCCAGCAGCATATCCAGGATCTGCAGTCGGTATTCAGTCGGCTTCGCGAATTCATATTGCGAGTCAACCGGGAGAAGTGGGTCTTTGCCAGGGTAAGTGTCAAGTATCTGGGGCACGTAATTACCCAGCAGGGCGTCTCACCCGACCCTGAAAAGGTTCAAGAGGTACGAGGGACATGAAAGAACCAAACAACTTGAAACATCTACGAACATTTTTACAAACCTGTTTCTGGTTCCGGAAATTTATTCCGAATTTCTCCTCTGTAACAAAGCCACTTACAAAGCTAAAAAGAAAGCATCAGACCTAGACCTGGGGTTCAGCTCAGGCCACTGCTTTTAGCGAGCTGAAACAGCTTCTTACCTCAGCGCCAATCTTAATCCAGGCTGACTTTAATCACCCGTTCATCCTCCACGGAATGAGGTACTAGCTGTAGACCTCTTCCTTTTCGGTCCCTTACCTGAAGGAGAGAACGGTGAAAGATGGATTCTTCTAGTTGAAGACACCGCCACACGTTAGGTTGAGCTCTACGCCCTTCAGGAAGCAACTGCTAAAGCCTGCGCCCGTACTCTTACTACGGATTACTTTCTCCGATACGGCTTACCGCGCAGGGTCATATCTGATAACGGCGTACAGTTTGTGGGGGGTGTCATGCAACAATGTATGTTCATCTATCCAGAGGCAAACCCCGCCGAGCGCAAGAATCGGGACCTCAAGACGCAGCTCTCACAACTCGTGGAGAATGACCATTACTCCTGGTCTGCGAAACTCCCAGTGATTCGTTTCGCTATGAATAGCGCAGTATATAGAACCACTGGTGCCACTCCCGCATATCTCATGTTGGCCAGATAAATGAGGTCCCCCACAGAAACTCGGCATGATTTGAGGGCGATCCTCGATAAAGAGAATTTTCTTCCTCAAATCACTCCTTACCTGAGATCTTTTATCAACTCTTTATTTGCAGTTCGTGAGCGAGTCAAATTACAGCAAGATCAGTCTAAGAGTGTTGCTGATCGATCCCGTCGACCTAGTCCAACGTACGAGGTCGGAGATAAAGTTCTGGTCCGGTCACATGTACTGAGCAAAGGTAGCAAGGGCCTCACGGCTAAATTTGTGCCCAAACGAGATAGACCCTATGTTATAACGGAGAAAGTTCGCCCTACCACCTATCTTATCTCTCCTATGGGAATCCTCAGGAATCCTTAGGAAAATACCATGCACAAGATTTAACGCTTTTTGTAGACAGTGGTACTGGAAGTGACGTACCACCTAATCCTGTCATCCCCAAGCGACGTCGCGGACGCCCGAAGCACAAGGGCAATTAGCCAGTTTAGGAACGAGGGCGTTCTCCTAGACTAGAGGGGGAGTCTGTCGCAACCAATTCAATCCCCCATACTGCCGGACGCCGCCGCGCATGTCTTCCCTCTCGCCAACGACTATGCACTAGAGGCATAGGAGAGAGATAGCATAACGCAACCCCGCCGTTCACGCGCCTCCCGACGCGAGAGTTTAGTCGACGCATAGCCACGCCTGAAGGCAAACACGGGAGGATACGAACCGCCGCGCGGCGACACTCGCCCGAGCTCTAACCGGCTCGCGTTTTCTTTTATCGGTTTGTTTTAACAACAGTTCCCGCTACAGTAATTTTAGTGTAACCTTTACTAGTGTTTACCGTGATTATACGACATTAAGTTACACAAGTGTTTGATTTCCCAATCCGCTTCAATCCAGTAATCCAGTATGAACACAGTTACGAAAATTTGCATTTTTTTATACTGTCGTCATGCCTATTGTACTTGAGATTTTCGTCCGTTTTATTGTAAACTCCTTTGTTACACTTCGACGGGTGCAAATTAAATAAATTTAACTGCAAATTAGCGATTTTCTGATTAATAGTAAATAAATCATGTTCTACAATAAGGCACAAACAAAATTTCAAATATCGCATTATTTCTTGTAAAACTGCACGATGTAATGCGTTCAACTGGCCGTTGGCTGTGTTTACGCCGGACGCGCGGTCATCCGTATTGCGTCACCAGTCAGATGACATGAGTTTCGCCGGTCGGCAGTACAGTAATATTTTTTTATTTTCGCTCGTAATGTGTTATAGGGAACGTGCAGGAACTATAGGTGGCAGCACAAATCGACAAAAGAGACACTATGCGGACAGTAAAGGAAACTTATCTAAATATAAATCAAATTGTTCCATAGTTGAAAAGCCGAAGAGTTTGTTTGTTTGATCGGTTGAACGCGCTAATTTTAGGAACTACTGGTTCAAGTTAAGAACATCTTTTTTAGTGCCCATTTATCGAGGAAGGCTATATATACGTTATATAACATCACGCTATAATCGATAGCAAAATAATGTTGCAAAATATACAGGGAAAAATTATTGCCATTGAGAGCTCCCGTTGCGTGCGCTGCGTAAACGGTTATAGTTACTCAACAATCATGCATGTATGACGGGATTGTTCCTCTTAAAAAGTTCAAAAAAAAAGTCCATCTTTTAAGGTTGAGTCACACTCTCTTCTAATACTTCATACGCGACGCGACTTCATTCTTTTTGACTTATCTCTCTCTCTCCTAAGTGACGCAGACGAAGTTGCGCGGGTCAGCTAGTAATGAATAAATATTGAAATAAAAAAAAGTGTGGATTATTTGTGAAATATGACTCGTTAGGTACCTAGCGGTATGAATATGTTGACTTCATGTGTTTAATTGCAGACCCATACACGTCAAAACAATTAAAGACACAGACCCGTTTAATGATGATTTTAAGACCACTCTTTGCAATTATTTTAAATCGAGCCGATTTCGTCTAATTATATATCGAGTCCGTCCACGGTCTTTGAAATATGATGAATATTAACATATATTTTTTTGTTGTGCTAGAACAAATGGTTTTTCTTAAAAAAAACTGCTTAAAAACATCAATTAGGTGTTGTCATCACTTTGTGAGCCCCTTAAAGTATCGGGATCCCGGTTCTTTAGCCTGAAAGACCCGAAAATCCCGGTTCTTTAAAATAGAACCGGTTCTGCTATAGCGGAAACGTTGCCTTGTGCTTAGTGGAGTAGGTATGGGTCAAATCTTGTAACTGTGCAATTATCTGTGCCTGTAGCTTGTTTTTGTATTAATTTCATTGATTATTTCAAAGCCGAAGGATATCTTTCATGTACTGTGTGGTGTGCGCAGCGCGGGAGAGCAGCGCGCGCGCTCGCTCGGCGTCGCTGCAGCTGGCGGACGCGCGCGAGCAGCTCGGAGCCGCGCGCGCCGCCGCCGCCGAGCGCGCCGCCGCCCGCGACGCGCTCGGCACGCGCCTGCGCCAGGTGAGTGCCGCACACACACACGCCCCGGCGACCGAGCGCCACTACACCGCACCTCCACCCGGCAGGCGGACGAGGCGGCGGCGGCCATGCGGGACGAGGTGGCGCGCCTGTTGCGGCAGCTGGACGCGCAGACGCAGCACCTGCAGCAGAGCCGAGCGCGCCTGGAGGACGAGTAGGTACCGCGCTTGTCGCCTGGCCGCAGCTGGCCTGGCGACACGTGACCGTGTGTGTCCCGCAGGGCGCGCGCGGCGGGCGCGGAGGGCGCGCGGCTGCAGCGCGAGGCGGCGGCGCTGGCGGGTGAGCTGCGCGCGACGCAGGCGCTGCTGGCGGTACGGACCGCTCTCACCGCTCTCCCGCATCTTCGCAGCGGCTCTAGAGCGCTATTAGAACTCATTTATTTTATTCTATTACATTTTGTCGATTCACAATGTAGGTAGGTTTCACACAAACACATACATAGTAAAAAATTACAACAATCAAAGCACCTTCTCATCGTGCAGCTCATGGTGAACAAAAAAGTTTGATCGACGTTTTATCATGAAACAATGTGTCATAGCAGAAAGGTTTTTAAAACTAATCTTAAATGGTGCCAACAACATCAGGAGCAGATAAAAATGGACCGGCTAGCGACACTACATTCAAATAATAAGTTCTGTGAATTTTGGAAACATACCAACAAACTGAATTTGAGGCCTGGCCTTCGTCTAAACATCGAGGGTGTCACGGATACGAAGATGATCGCAAACATGTTCAAAGATCACTTCACGGTAGAATCCCCATTAGGAGTTTGTGACGCAATGCTGGACGTGGACCCCGTTAGTGAAAACGTAGTGTCTAAAATTAGTGCTCAGGACATAAGAAAAATTATTAGAAATATGAAAGGTGGAAAGTCACCGGGGCATGACGGGCTCAGCGTCGAGCATGTGCAAAATGCAGGGCCACACATATCTAGACTTTTGTCGATGTTTCTTAATTTGTGCATTGGACACTCCTACCTACCCAGTGAACTAACAAAAACAATAATTACTCCCATTTTGAAGAACAAGACAGGAGATAGTTCGCTGAAATCGAATTACAGGCCGATTTCGCTTGCTACAGTCGTTGCGAAGATACTGGACAGTGTGCTTGAGGCCCAGTTGGCAGAGTGTATCCACCTACACGATGCACAGTTTGGTTTCCGCGCCGGACTTTCTACAGAGAGCGCTATACTGGGCCTAAAGCACACTGTTGAGTATTACACCAGTAGAAAAACGCCTATTTATGCCTGTTTTTTAGACCTGTCAAAGGCGTTTGACCTTGTTGGTGTAGGCGGTTGAACTCTGGGATAAGCTTAAAGACACCAATTTACCTCGTGAGACTATCGCTATCCTAAAGTTTTGGTACCAAAGTCAAGTTAACTATGTCAAATGGGCAGGCATGTTATCAGATCCATATGGATTACAATGTGGAGTGAGACAGGGTGGATTGTCATCCCCACTTATGTTTAATTTGTACATTAATGCGCTAATCGTTGAGCTCAGCAGCATTCATGTCGGCTGCCATGTAGACAACATATGTGTAAACAATCTTAGTTACGCGGACGACATGGTTTTGCTGAGCCCAACGATCGGCGGCCTTAGGAAATTAGTTAATGTTTGTGAAATGTACGCGGCTAGGCATGGCCTCAAATATAATGTTTTAAAAAGTGAGCTCATGATATTTAGGGCGGGTACAAAGTCACCGGAGCAGGTCCCACCCGTTACGTTAAACGGAATACCTATGAAAGTAGTCACCCGCTTTAAATATCTTGGGCACATGGTCACTGAACACCTACGTGATCAAAATCAAAATCAAAAATCAAAATCAAAGCATTTATTTCAAGTAGGCCAGATATAGGCACTTTTGAATTGTCGAAACAAAGATGAAAATTAAATGTAGCTACAGTCCCAGTCACAAGGCATAAAAACTGTGAAAGTACTGTAGTTGCCCATTCCCTAGTGTAGATCTCTATTGAGAAGAACGGGCAAGAAACTCCATGGACACTCTTTTAAATCAGAATATTTTTACAAAACGTTGGTTACATCATTCATGTTGAGATGGTACATTATGTGAGAACAATGTAGCAAGATGTGCACGTTAAAAGTGTCCATAGTAAAAACAAAACAAAAAATTCAATAAAAATAAAAATAATTAATTCAAATAAGCCGTGGCACCCAAGAGCTGACCAGTCCCAACTGACAGCGCCCGTTCACGAACATGACGCATGGATCAGCACCATTCAACTCAACCATTTTGAAGGGAACTAAATGATCCGACACACGCGCCACCATCAGTGAGACATTGACTAAGCATGACATACTCTTAACCGCCAGGGCACATTCAAGTCAAGAAGTTTCCAGCGACTGATAGCATTCTAGTACATAGCACTCACACGATATGGGATATGCGTTTATATAATACCAAAAATATTGAATTTATACAATACAAAGATAGTTGTACAATCTTCAGCAGCTTCAACAATACAATTAGTGCTATCCATTTATGCGCCCCTGTCCTTGTGGAGCAGGACCGGCATTGAGCCAAGCATTTTTATCAGCGATATAATCGTCCAATTTGTAATATGCTTGCTTACTTAATGTGCGTTTAATGCATGTTTTAAATCTTGTTTCATTCAGTTCAAGAATGCTTTGTGGAATTTTATTGTAGCATCTCAAACAGTACCCCATGAAAGAAGAGTCTACTTTAGCGAGTCTGAAGCCTGGCTGAACTAATTGGTCCCTATTTCTAGTACTGTAAT
Organism: Xestia rhomboidea; assembly: GCA_963853795.1. Lineage (NCBI taxonomy): Eukaryota > Metazoa > Arthropoda > Insecta > Lepidoptera > Noctuidae > Xestia > Xestia rhomboidea. Next base: position 21,159,325 of record OY970762.1, on the reverse strand, counting down.
TGTGTCTGTCACCTCTTTTACCAAAAAGATGTAGATTTTTCCTCACGTACATTATGTTTTCGTAGATGTATTGACAATGTACCGTCAAGATGTTAATTTCCTTAAACAGTTCCCTCAGAGAATCGCGCCTACGAAGATTGTATATGGCTCTGATGGCTCTTTTTTGCAGAATAAATATAGATTCAATGTCTGCAGCCCGTCCCCATAATAAAATGCCATAAGACATTATACTATGAAAGTAACTAAAATAGACCAATCTAGCAGTATCTACATCAGTAAATTGACGGATTTTTCTAATAGCATATGCTGCTGAACTTAGCCGCCCCGCCAGAGATGTTAAATGAGAACCCCATTGAAGCCTTGAATCAAGCGTAATTCCCAGGAAAACCGTTTTATCTACGAATTCCAGTTTCTCTTTATTCAATACTATTTCACAATCGCTACTTTTGACATTCGGTAAAGTAAATCTTATGCATTTCGTTTTTTTTTCATTGAGTACCAAATTGTTTGCTGTGAACCAATTATGTACTTGAAGTAGGGCATTATTCACGTCGTCTAGATTTTGGGCTCGTCTATTTATCTTAAAAATTAGGGAAGTGTCATCGGCAAATAACACCATATTTTGAGGTTGGTTTTTCAGTAAATACGGTAGATCATTTATATATACTAAGAAGAGGAAAGGACCCAATATTGAGCCTTGCGGAACCCCCATTTTGACTTTTTAACCCTGTGAATTAACACCATTTATTTGAACATATTGTTGTCTATCACTCAAATAAGATTTTACCAAACTAAGTGCAAGTTTACCTAGTCCGTAATGCTCAAGTTTCAAAAGTAATGTGTCGTGATTTACACAATCAAATGCTTTGGATAGGTCACAAAATATTCCTACAGCGTCTTGGGACTCTTCCCACGCCGCAAATATGTGCTTTAATAAAGTTACACCAGCGTCAGTTGTACAACGTCCCTTAGTGAAACCATACTGTTGATCGTGTAAGATTCTGTTGGTGTTAAAATGATGACGAGGACATGGACAGGGAGCGTAGGGCGCTATCGATCAGAGCAAATATGATAGCTCACAGGTTCAAGCGTTGTGCTGCTAGTGTTAAAATAACACTCTTTAGAGCGCACTGCACATCACTTTACACATGCAGCCTGTGGGCTCATTATACGCAACGATCGTTCAGCGCTCTGCGCGTCCAGTACAACAACGCGTTCAGGGCGTTGTTGGGGCTGCCGCGCTGGTGCAGTGCGTCGGGTATGTTCGCGGTTGCGCACGTAGACGGCTTTCACGCCGTGCTCTGAAAGCGATACGCTGCGGCGCTCTGCAGGCTGCGAGCCAGCACCAACTGCATCCTGGCTGTTATAGCGGATAGGTTGGACACGCGATACGTCCAACACTGGGTCAGGACCCATATGATGAAATAATGGTTTTTAAGGATGTCTTTTTTTGTATTTTTTCTTTCATTTTAGTAACTAACACTAATTGTTTAAGTTTTTCTTACTGTACAACATTCTATGGATTCCGTAAATCTGAAATAAATAGTTTTTTTTTTTTTTTTTTTACCACATATCAGACTTGATATTAAAATAAGTGCCTTCCATTCTTTAGGACGCTCAGAATACAATTGAGCACATGAAACAGACAGAGGCCACTCATGTTAACGAGATTAACAATCTGGGGAAAGTGATTAAGGATAAAAGTCAAGTAAGTGCTGCTATTACTTTGTAGTTCATTACAACAGAACAATATTTTTCCTTAGATTGGTACTCAAAATGAAAACGCATACCTACACGCGCATGGTCGCATGGCTTTCGTGTGTACAGTCAATAATGCAACTTAAACACCAACGGCGTGCGGGGCATATCAGCAAATTCGTACGCATTCAGCTGACATGCCGTCAAAATGCATTTCGGAGGCTATGTTTTGTATGCAAAGTTGCAAACCTTATCGTTACTAGGGAGTTCTTGGAAGTTAAAATTTTTGCGGTAGTTATCCGTATCACGCGCGTATAATGCACCGACTAAATTTAGTCTTCATTGGGTTTGGTTTTAGCTCGGGGAAGAAATAGAGGCGGAAATAACTCGTATTAAAGAACGCGTGGGTGAACTAGAAACGGAGAAGCTCGAAGCGAGCGAGCAGCTGAGCAAGAGCGAGCAGGAGTGCGGCGCCCTGCGCACCGCGCTCGGCGAGCTCTCGCGCGACGCCGAGCAGCTGCGCACGCGCCTCGACGTCGAGCAGCAGGCGCAGCGAGCGCAGCGGTGGGTACCGCGCCCCGGCCCCGCCCCGCGCCCCGCCCCGCCGCTCGCTCACTACTCGTTACAGGGACGCCGACGCCGCGCGCATCGACGAGCTGTGCGCTGCGGCCGCGGCCAAGGACCGCGAGCTGGACGCCAACACCGGCACCATCGCGCGCCTCATGACCGACCTCAAGAGCGAGAGCGACGCGCGCGCGCGCGCCGACGGCGCCCTGCAGGCCGCGCGGCGCCAGCACGACGCCGAGCTGCAGGCCGCACGCCAGCTGCACGACGCCGAGCTGCAGGCCGCGCGCCAGCTGCACGACGCCGAGCTGCAGGCCGCGCGCACCGCGGAGCAGCAGCTGCGCGACGCCGCCGCGCGCCTCGACCAGGCCGTCAAGGTGACCCCGCGCCCGCAGTCCGCGTGCGCCCGCTTCACTCACACGCACTCACACGCCCTCTGCTTGCAGGCCAAGGACGACGAGCTGGGCGCGCAAATGACCATCATCCTCGACATGAGGGGCGAGAAGGTGAGCGTGCGCGAGGACCGGCGCCGTGCGCGGGCGGGCGGCGCGCGGTAAATCGGACTTTGTTCGCAGGAGCGGTTGCAGGAGCGAATCCAGGGGATGCAGAACACAATCGACAATATCCAGAAGGAACTGACGGGCCGCCTCGCTGCGCCCAAGGGTGGCGCGGACAGTTGCGAGGCGCCCGAGCAGGACGGGCCGCACGCGGGCTCGCGGCCGGCCGAGGTGTTCGGCTTCCTCAGCGACGGCAGCGTGGACGGCGACGCGCTGGACGTGAGTGCCGCGCCTGTGCAGCCGACGGCTGGCGGCTCGCGACTCATGCGCTTGTGTTTGCAGCCGCGGGAGGTGGGGCGGCGCTTCGAGGCGTTGGCGCGCGGCGACGTGCGCGGCGTGCGGCTCCGCGCGGCGCAGGTAGGTGTCACACTCTCACACTCTCACACACTCTGCACATCCGTACAGTGTAGTCTGTTGTTAGTGCGCCTTTAGCTCCACAAAAACTATTTGCGCTCGATTATTTAGGACCGGCCGCCGCTAGTTTATTATAAGATCATTTTGTTCTTCTAAGAGTTCGTCAATAATTAAGTCAGGCGACCGAACTCGACACCCGTCTCAGATGGCAGGGTCGCCATGTAAGGTTGTAAGTCCGGGAAGATGAGTAAAACAAGTGCCTCCATTGGTATCTCGTATATTACTACCCATTGAGCACGTACAATCATTATATGTTTTGATACATAATATTAGAATATAGATTAACACTCATACATAAGTCTTACACACTACACCACCAAGGGGAAAAATCGTCGCGCACTTTTTTGGTGTTACTGAATAAAGGGCTTGAAAATTGAGCGCCCGCGCATCCTTGGGCACGCGGAGGAGATGACATTTTCTGCGTGGAAGTTATTTAGTCAACGGAGGTAAAAAGAAACCTACCGTCATTTATGTTGTATATTTTGCAATTTGAATTTTGAAAAGTCGAGGTGGCGTCGTTTATGTTTCAACAATTAACGCCTTGAGGAGTTCTCTGGTGAGGAGCCGATTTTTGCTGCAAGATCAGGTCATATCTGTCATAAAAATGCATTCTCACCGAAACCACACATGTGTGCAAAATTTCGCGCAATCAGTTTCGGCTCACATAAATTATGAGCTAACAATGGCAAGTTCATTAGGTATAAGTTTGTGATAGTTTTTTTCTCGCAGGGATCCATTTCGCTGTCGCAGGTGAAAGATGATTTAAAGATGAAGAGTCGAACGTTTTTTAAAAACAAACGGTTCGATAACAAACCAAAGAAGTTTAAGTAGATGAAGCAGTTGGGAAGTGCGCCGCCGTGGAGCCTCTCGGCTCTACGTATCATTAACTATTTCTTAGTTATGGATTGTTTGTTTTCAAAGTCTTGTACCTACTTCTCATACAATAAAATACTTAATAATACAATGCCAAGTTGTTGCGTTTGATTATCCTGTTGGTTGAACTAGCTGATGTAAGGGTATGTTAATACGAGAGATCCACACGTCCCGGCCGCCGCGGGAGACGCCCCGGGCGTCGGAGGCCACGTGGTGGCTTCCGGCCACCGTAGGCGCGGGCCTGTGGACGGGGAGCTATGGGCTAGCTCGCCGTCCGTCCGTCTCATGACGACAGGCCGTGTCGACGGCGCAGGAGTGTTCCACGCGCGCCTCAAAGAGAGTCAGCAATAGGGAAGGGGTTCGCAAGGGCCGAAGCCTGCCTGGGCTGCGGGACCATTCGAAAGACATACCGTGGCCCCCGGAACACAAAGGGCGATGAAGGAACATGGATGGGTTTTAGTCAGTAAAACTCTGACACTCCCTCCTGCTCCGCCCACAGCGGGAGGAGTCATTTGATGATTTCCCATCCGAAAAAAAAAGGGTATGTTAATACCGGCGCGTTCGTGTTCCACGCGCGCCTCAAGGAGAGTCAGCAAAAGGGAAGGGGTCCGTAGGGGCCGATGCCTGCCGGGGCTGCGGGACTGTTCGCAAGAGATACCGTGGCCCCGGAACATAAAGGGCGATGAAGGAACATGGATGGGTTTTAGTCAGTAAAAGTCTGACACTCCCTCCTGCGCCGCCCAGAGCAGGAGGAGTCATTTGATGATTTCCCATCGGAAAAAAAAAGGTATGTTAATACCATCCATGAACTGCGTGCCGAGATAGTGTTGCTACGCAGTGCTGTTTCGGAAAGTAGGACAAATGACGATGCCAACATAAACACGCGTCGTGGTGCGCAAAATGCGTCAGACAGCAGTTATGCGTCGGCGAAATTGGATTCGTCGTCGACTGCAAATGCGAGGGCGATGCACCGTGCCCCGTCGCCAGCCGCCCCTCTGTTCCGGCAGAGAATACGACACGCGTAGCCACGTTGACCCCCAAACCAGCTTACGCCGCAATGGGTCATGTATGAAAATTTTAAATTGTGTCGATTTTTTTTCTGCAGATAGGAATAAGCTAATCTACAAAAAAAGTATCATATTTATCTGATAAGTATTTCCAGAGAAATAAATTAAATTCTGTTAGAGGCGGCCATCGTCGGTACGCTACGGATTTTTATTCAATTTCCTTAGCCTACTCAATTAAAAATTTAAAAACTGTCTGATATCTATCATAACTTGTCATAATAAAACCTCACTCTTCACGTCTTGCTTCGTGTGTGTTTGAGATTTTATGGATATATCTTTACGACGACCCACACACTTTGAATACTGGATTGGTTTTCGACTGCCTTCACGAAGACCCTACGCTTTTGATAATGGTTAATCATTCCGTTGTTTACCATGGAATCTAAACACCAGAAATGGCGTGAGCCTAAAAAATGTTTCATACCAACATGCCCTAACGACGATAAAAAGAATCCAGGGGGCCGAGTCTGCTATTACAATAGTGTCACAATGGTCTATTTGATTTCATAATTTGTTGATCGATGTCATTTTGCTAAAAATTCGTAATCTGCTAAATTCGAGGCTAAATTCATAATGGTCGATCATTGTTCGGTCAATGGTCTCGTAATATGATTGTGTTATAATGTTGTAGGCTCAGATCAACAAAAAAAGGAAGATGGAGCGCCGTGAACATCAAAAGTGAAGCCACCTTTTTATCTATGTGTGTATCGAAGGGTTGCCATTTCTTAAATTTTTTCCCTATAATTTGGGGAATAGTATTTTAAGGGTAAGATAATATTGTAACATAATGTTGAGTATGGTATTGTACCTCAATTGTTTAGGACTTCTATTCCGAAAAATTAAACGAAATTTTTTACATCGCCAAATTGTCTTGAAATAAAATGGGTCGTTATTATCAAAATGATCGGAACAAACCACGCTGATTTTTGATGGCAGCCATTTTGGATCATTTCTACTATTTCTTATAGCTACCATCCATTTACATTTTGTTTCAGTATTAATTGGAAATCTAAAATATTTGATATATAAAAATAAGAAAATAGGAATAAAACGCGATGTAAGAAATCACATTTCGAATGGGGAAATTTTAAATCATATTATGGCAACCCTCACACTTATGTCACTGCGTTCGTTCCAGTAACCTGAAACTAGTTTATTTATTTAAAAAAAAACGATGTTATTTCAAGTACTAACAAGTGAAAAGTGATTCCGTGAGACTTTTTATGTGATTTACTGATTTTTTACAACTTTTCAGTACACACGAAGGCATTGTTCAACCGTGAACATACAATAGTTACACGCGCCAACAACAGCATCACAGCGTCAGCATTAAGAGCGACACACATTTGTTCCACGCGCCGTCAACACCAGCACACCGTCAGCGCTAAGAGGTGGCCTACTGAGATCTTCGCTTCATCGGCTCGATACACACACGACACACATGTAAATAGGTATCAATGTGTATTTACCACAAAAATTGTACCTATATAATTAAGTTCATTATTGTAATAAATTAGTCATCAAGCTGGAGTCGAGTGTGATTTATCTCCTATACCTCCTCTTACTGTGGCCAAGACACCTTTAGCCATCATCGGTCCTATGAGTCTGTGGGATCGGCAGTAAGAAAACCATTTCCTGTGTACATTGCACGACGTACACGAAACCCTCTTCCTACCCAAATTCCGTCTGTTACCGTAGGTCTCCTTGTAGCAGACTTCCCTCTCGTAAATCCAACGTAACTTACGTTTGGTGTGGTTTGTATGGTAGGCTAGGGCGTTAGGATAACTTTTACTAGGGTGCTAGGTAGGTAATTGCCATAGGGCTAGGATAACTAGGGTGCTAGGTAATTGCTGTAGGGCTAGGTTTGGCGTCAGTTGGGTTTTAGGTACTGATCCAGGCTCAATTGTCTCAAACGTAGTCACATCGTACGCACTTGGAATAACGGCCGTACTATGCTGTAAGTCCCAGTGTGTACAGGCATAATTCTATTTTTTAAAACTATGTTAACTAGACGACGACTTGTCACGCACTAAGGGCGGTCAGCTTGGTTTTAGTTGTATGTGTGTGCGTGAGCGTGTATTTTACTTGCAGCAGGACGGTTTTGTGGCATCACTTTTGATGTTTGCAGCGCGCCATCTTCCTTTTTTTGTTGATCTGAGGTATTGCCATTATTAAAAAACCTTAAGTACTTAATAGAAATGATTTTCGAAAAACTAGAATTAAATTTGAACATCTAATCGTGCCAGATTTCATTTAAATGTGTTTTTACATATTATTTATTAGTGTTCTATGCAATCTGAAGTAGTAAGAAGTTCGTAAATAGCAAAAAACATTAAGTTATGTGTAACGCGGATTAATGTGAAACTATACATGTAGGGGCCAATGGTTGTAGGCACCGTACACTATCACTTAGTTGATGTTGGTTAAGTTGTGGAGTACACAGAAAGAACCACAAGTTGTGTTTAAAGTTATATTAAAACGTAGAAATTACAGTAGTTAAAAGTGGTAGCGATTCTTTCTCTTGACAAGTGGTTAGTTCCACAGCTGTTGTCTGACTCGCTCTGCCTTGCGTGAAAAGTTACAATTATAGCGTAATATTTGTGACGCACGACATCCAAGTAGGTTGCTGCGTTCGCAAAGTCAATGTACGGTAGTTGAGACCGTACATGTTGGCAACCCCACAAACATGTACGAAAGATTAATAAAAGCTTGTCAAGAGAAGAAACCCTATTACAAAGAAACAAATGGAGTGCCGCACGAGCTATCCGTGTGATCGGACGTTTGCTAACATCTGTTACAGTTTAGTGTGCGCATATTTTTTTGTCTTGTTTACGCTCGGGCCAACCGGTTCTCTCCGGTCGGTCCCTGCAGCTGTTGTTTAGCTCACATGTGTGAATCAAACCTAAATGATGTAAACATCAATTCATTATCGAGCGCTGACGAGTTGGAGGACGTTACAAATATGGAATTTGAGGACAATACACAACAAGATGACATGGAGTTGATAAGAAAGAAAAGACCAAGAGAGGGAACCTCGTCTGAAGAAGGATGGAGCGTAGTGAAGAGAGGTCGAAACAAAGAAGTATGCTGTTTAAGAGACCAAGGTGAGAAGGAAAAAGAAAAGAGGACACAGGTGGCTGTGACTTGTAAAGAACCTCTGCCGAAACAGTTCGCCTTAGCTCGATTACTTAAGACTCATAACATTGCCAGTGGCAAGATTTATAGAATTAAATACGTACATCGGAACAAAATGTTAATTACGTTTGACAACGATATTGGTGCAGATGAATTTATAAATTGCTCAGTATTTACTGAGATGGGCTGGTCTTGTCAAAAAACTTCCGAAGTAGGAGTGTCGTATGGCCTTATTAGAGCCATGGAACTGGAGATATCTGATGAAGATCTGAAAGCTAATCTGTCAAGCAGTGCTGAAATAATATCTATTAAGAGGTTAAATAAACGTTGCCCGAATGACCTTGACGGTAACGGCTGGACTCCGAGTGAAACGATTCGACTAGGATTTAAAGGACCTTCTCTTCCGTCTTATGTCTATATTTACAATTTGAGGATTCCAGTGGAGCGGTTTGTATTCCCTGTCACACAATGTGCTAACTGTTGGAAATATGGCCATTTAAAGATAAGATGTCCATCAAAGAACCCCGTGTGCCCCAAGTGTTCTCAAAAACATGAAAACTGTACAATTACATCATTTACTTGTGTGAATTGTTTAGGTGGTCATATGGCGTTTGACAAAATATGCCCCTTCTTTAAGAAAGAAAAGAAGCTGAGGGATTTAATGTCAGAATTTAATTGCACCTACAGGAGAGCTCTTACATTATACGTCCCACCCTCCCCTGCTGATGTTCCACAAGTAGTTTCTGAATTAATGCCGGAAGTCCAACCGTCTCCTACAGTGATTGCCGCAACTATCAGTGCGGTCCCAACGCTACTCACAACTGATGATAATGTCGGCACAGCCTCTCAAGTGGTCTGCCCAGGTACATCCACAATAAATCAACGAACTAAGCCTCTGCCTAAACGCAATTTAAAGAAACAATATCGCCGACCAGTAACCCCCGTGCCTGCCGAGGACATGATATGGAATGAAGTCTCAGAATCTTCAGATTCTTCAGAGAAAATTAACACACCTCATTTGAATAAAAACCATCATTCCGATAATCTACATTTTTGGCATTTGATTAGAAAAATTAAAAATATTATTAGAAGCAATGATTCTCTTCAGATTAAAATCCAGCAATCAATTTCCATATTTTCCGAGTGGCTGACACATAAAATTGTAAGTAGTCTATCTATTGATTCGTTATTTAATTTATTTGTTGGAAATGGCTGATAACAATAACTGTACGAACTTAAATATTATACAATGGAATTGCCAAAGTATAAGGCCCAAATCTCGTTCACTGGAATTGCATTTAAGTCAAGAAAAAATCCATATTGCTGTGTTAAGTGAAACATGGTTGGAGCCCGAGAGTTATTTTAAAATTAGTGAGTACAATACGTATAGATTGGACAGAGTAGATGGTTACGGTGGCGTTGCCATTATGACTCATCGCTCTGTTAAGTCTGTTGTTTGTTATTGAATTGTTACATGTTAGAATTCTGAATTGTCAGCATATTGAGAATATAATTTCCATTTATTGCCCTTCGACAGTACACACCACTCAAGGGGATTGGGACGCGATCTTTTCTATTGGAAACAGTAAAACTCTTATATTAGGAGATTTTAACGCACATCACTCTAATTGGTCTGTAAGAACTGATCGGCGTGGCTCCGATATATTTGACTCCATGTTGGATTATAATTTCATTCACTTAAACGATGGTAGTTTCACTAGAATCAGAATGGTTGATGGAGTTCTCCAGCAATCTAGTCCTGATATTTCATTTGTTTCATCAGATCTGTCCTTATTATTTATGTGGAAACCCACAAATGAATCACTCGGAAGTGATCATCTAATTATTAAATTAAATTGTGTACTTAATATTAGGCGTGAATACCAATGCAGAAGGAATTTTAAAAAATCTGATTGGACTTTATACTCTGGATTTATAGACGATGATTTACAAAGCTGCGTAACTCCCCGGGATCCTCAGGAGTTATATGACCTTCTACATAATATAATGCAAAAATCTGCGGAGAAGTATATTCCTTACATTAAAATCCCTCAAAACATTTGCAACACATTTAAGCCAAAACCGTATTGGTCTTTAGAGCTGTCCAGGGCTGTAGCGGAGCGGCGCTTGGCTCTCGCGAATCTGAGAGGCTGCCCTTCTCCAAGGAATTTAGATATCCTCAAAGAAAAAATAGGCATTGCTCAAAGGCTTATTCGCAGCGCTAGGTGTAAATCTTTTCAGCAGTTTTGTTCATCTGTAGATGAAACCTCTTCAGCTTCTGAAATGTGGCGCAAGATGAGGTGGTTAAAGGGTCGGCAAATTCCTAACTTATGTGTAGATAAAGAAAAAGCCGAACGTCTACTTAGCGACCTTACTCCAGATTTTGTTAGTCCCTCGCAGCCTACCTTTAATTCTAATAATGCAATGTTGGAGTCGCCAATTTTAATGCCAGAATTGGTCAACTGTATTAAAGCTACTGACACAGCCCCTGGTTCAGATCAAATTTCCTTCTCCATGATTAAACATCTTCCACCTTCCGGTAAATCTATGTTACTTCTAATATTTAATCAATGTTTTTCTGTTGGTTTTGTTCCTCTACAATGGCGTCAAATTAAAATAGTTCCAATTCCCAAGCATAGTAGTTCATCTTTACGCCCTATCTCCCTGATATCTTGTATTTGTAAAATTTTCCATGCCATTTTAGCCAAACGTATAGAATGGTTCTTTGAAAAACAAAACCTTTTTCCTGAGGACATGGTAGGTTTTCGTAAAGCACGATCTTGTCTGGATAATCTTACGCGGTTGGTCTCTGAAATTCAACTAGGATTCTCTAAAAACTTGGTTACCGCGGCGTGCTTTATAGACATCGAGAGCGCTTATAACAACGTTGATATTCCTTGCCTGTTACGTATTTTAGACCAGTTTGGGGTTGGATCAAAAATCTGTGTTTATTTGTGGTCCTTTTTATCAAATAGACATCTACAAGTGGCGACGTACGGCTGTGATGTTGTTAGATTTACTGGCCGTGGGCTAGCTCAAGGAGATCCACTGGCTCCACTTTTATTTAATATTTTAACACTACATATTTGTAAGAAAGTTGGACAGGTTAATATATCTCAATATGCTGATGACTTCGTGTTGTATTCAACAAATTATAATCTAGATTTAGCGTTTGAAAAACTTCGGTCTGCTTTACGATATACCAAAGTGTTAATAGATAAGCTAGGTCTGACTATGTCTCCAAATAAAACTAAGATTTGTGTCTTTAAAAAAGGCTGCCTTAGAAGGGCTGTCAACTTTGATTTTGATGATATTTCTATTGAAGTCGTTAATAATGTGAAATATCTGGGTCTGTGGCTGGATAGCTCATTAAGATGGGGCAAACATATCAATGAAACTTCACAGAAAGTAATGAAGTTCATTAATTTGATTAAAGTTTTATCTGGTCCGGAATGGGGTCTCCATCAAAACCACTTAAGACGTATTTATATTTCCATAATTCGTAGTAGGCTTGATTATGCCAGTTTCTTGTTCGACAATGGTTGCAAGACTAAACTAATAAAATTAGATAGGGTACAAAACCAGGCATTACGTGTTGTCGGCGGATTTATAAGGAGCACCCCAATACATGTCATGGAAAACGAACTGTGCCTTCCGCCACTTCATATTCGTCGGAGATACCTAGCTAGCAAATTTATTCTAAAATCAAAATCTTTTCGCAGCAATAAAACCTTAGAATCTCTAGAAAACCTTTCATTAGTTACAGGTTCCAACTATTGGCAGAACAAGAAATTGCCAGTACTTGTTGATATCCTCTCCCAGTATAATTCCGTCCCAATATTCTCCAGTGTTCAACTTGGTATGTTTTCACTTGATAAATGGATTAGTAGTATAAATATTTCTCATGTAATCTTCGATAACATCCCAAGTATTTCCAAAGCTAAACGCCACTACAGTATTTTACAACTTAAGCACTTATGTATTTCATATATACAAGAACAATATTCTGGTTATCATACCATATTTACTGACGGTTCCAAAGATAAACATGTAGGAGGCGCTGCCTTTTTGGATCCTATTCTTCTAAATCACATAAAGCTTAAGATTGATTCAGATATTTCTATTATGCACATTGAGTTGATTGCTATATTGGAAGCTTTATCCTATATTCTGTCAATTAATGGCGATAATTTTGTGATTCTGACAGACTCTAAAAGCTCGCTGCAACACTTGGCTCGGCACACTTCTCACATGCGAGGTATTCCGACAGCCTACACGATATATGAATTGATCTTAAAACTTCAAGCTAATTCAAAAACGGTGCGCCTCCAATGGATTCCGTCGCATATTCAATTTGAAGAAAATGATATGGTTGATATACTCGCCAAACAAGCATGTGTTGATGGAGTCCCTACGAATATTACCCCGCTATATTCAGACTATTTCGGAAAGGCAAAAAAAAAGTGTTTAGATCTTTGGCAAGAGTATTTTGATGAAAGATCAAAAGAAAAGGGGATATGGTACCGAACTATCCAGCCAGAGATTTGTCGGGCTCCGTGGATTGATTGTGATCTGAACAGAAAATTAATTACTATAGCCTTAAGACTTCGTTCCGGCCACATCCCTTCGAATAAGTTCTATCATTTAATGAAGAAAGTTTTGTCTCCAAATTGTGATGACTGTGGAGTAATTGATGATGTTTTTCATATCCTGATGGAGTGTGTCCGGAATGAAAATAGTAGAATAAATGTTTTTGGACGATATAAATCGTATAATACTGGTATTTGTAATACCATCCTTTCTTTTCCAGTGTCCGAGAAAGCAAAAGAATTGTATGAGCTAGTAATAAGTAGATCGTAAGTTAGTGTTAAATAGATCGTAAGTAATTTGCTTTCCTGCACTGGGCGATGTGGTCGCTAAGCGACAAAGCCCTTTAATCAAATAAAAAAAAAAAAAAAAAAAAAGAAACAAATAATCAATTAAATTATTCAAAGTTGAATGCGATGTTGTTTGCATAACGTGAACGTTCCGGTTGCAGTTCCGCTTGGCTCGCCGTGTGAATGTTTTCTTCTTGCTTCCTGTGTTGTATTGGTTGCAGTTCAATCTCTTCAAGCTGATTGTTCGTAGTTAAATGGCTCTTAGTCTGTTTTGAGCGACAAGATGGTCCATATCTCTTTACAAACCACGCCACAGAGACAAGGACGATTACTCCCACAATAGTATAAGAGACGGCGTATTGGTGTATGTCATGAGTGGAAATGGTTGATGGAAGCTGGTTTTCTCTTGTTTTCATAATAGCTAATCGCTTGTCGATTTACTCCCATTCTGCAGTTTCTGGCACGTGCGACATATTTAAATGTGTGATGTTCACAATGTTATTTACCATCGAGTTAAGTGACGGTATATTCATGGAAAGATCCATCTTCATGTTGCTATTGTATTGGTTATGCGAGTGAATTGTTAATTCCTTCGATTACAATAAGCAACCCGGTGCCAAGGTCAGTATCCCGGAAGTCATTGAGTGTGTGGTGATGTCATTTTCACATACAATTCGTATAGTGCAAGTTCCGCAACAAATCGCCAGCCAAGTATTCGTTGTGTGTAACGCGATCCACTCCTGCTTACATAGCACCTTTTTTACGTCACAAGGTGAGGTCGTTCGATGACCCAGTAGTTTTGCTTCACATGGGGCATTGCTGTTATGCAAGTTAAATATAGGTAGATTCTTGTTGCATATCAAATTGCCTGGTTTAATGTGACTACATCGCTTTATGTCATCTTCAGATAAGGAGACATAAGTGCTCTTTCCGAAGTTTACTGCTATGTACTGCGAAGCCAGTTGGACGATGACTGTTCCTGTGCTTGTTTTCATAGGCAACGGAGTAGCTTGGTATAGAGTGAAGTCTTCATCTGAGATCAATGGGACGTGTATCTCGAACAAGAAGTAATTAGTGGTGACGCGCGCTCTCACGTATAGTAATTTGTAGATGTCTTTGATATCATCTCTGATGTTTCGGACAGGCAACGACGAGGTCCTCGGGAGTTTGCCTGCGATTTCAGTCAGTTGCTTGATCAAGTTGACAGGTGTAAGTAGATGGATGTCTATGTGCCCTTTGTAGACATCAGTTAGGCTTTCAAACAGCATCTCTTGAACCCTCTCCAAATTGGTAATCAGCAAGTATGCTGTTAGTGAGGCCGAGTTGAAGTAGTTAGTAGCCATCAGTACTTCCATTTCAGACTCCACTTTGGCTAAGTTGGCGTTAGTCTGCGCCATGAAGTCGTCTATTAAACCAAACTGTCGCTTGATATTTTGTTCATTCTTCTTCAGCATATTGTTTTGGAGTTCGACTATTGAAGTTTGGTTCTTTACCAGATCAAGTAAATAGTTTTCGTTATTTTGGACAGCTTGTATGTCGTTGTGGTATTTATCTGCAAACCGTTGATCTAGAATACCAAAGAGGCTGTTAGCAACATATCCTACTCCATCAATCAGTGATCGTTTCTTACGATTACTTAAGTGCTTGTGAGGAGCTAGGAGTATAGTGTTGTAGTAGCTCAGTATTTCCATTTCGTGGGTAAGTTGTTCTAAAGTTGTCTTGCAGTATCTTGGGTCGGTTTTTTGGCAAAGTTCGTTCAATCCCTTGAGGTAAGCTTTACGTACTCCGTCCCAGTAAGTTCTCAAGTTATAGTACATAAGTAGTGTCCATTCGTCATGAATCACTTGTACGTTTCCTATTGTGTCGTAGTAAATCGGCCGCTCAAGTTCGAAGTTAGTAATTTGAACGCCAGACGTCATGATTTCGCCATATGACCCAGTTATTAACGTAAATACAATTAATAACATTGTAAGAAGTGTGGAAAAACATTTGTTTCCCGTCTTTGGCGTGATTAGAGTTTTCTTTTCTGTGTGATCTTGGGTGTTGTTCTCGATAGGAAGTGGGGACAGTTTCACGACTGGACGTTTGATGATACCACATTGAGTTTTAACCGTGGTCACTCGAACGTAGCCGTCGGAACCGGGGTGCAGTTCGAGCACGCGTCCCATGGCCCACTTTCCTGGAGGCAAGTTGTTGTCCTTGATCAAGACTATATCGCCTTCTTGGATGTTCTTCTTTGGCTTGTTCCATTTCCCCCTGATCTGGAGCTGTGTTAGGTATTCAGTCGACCAACTCTTCCAAAATTGGTGCAGCATGTGCTCTGTTAGCTGCCACCGTTGACGTAAATTAACGTTTTTTACATCACAGTACGTTGATATTGGTAGTGACATCGTTGGGCTTCCAGTGAGGAAATGACCAGGTGTCAGGTAGTTTTGAAACTCATCGGGATCTTCAGTGAGTGGACAGAGGGGTCTTGAGTTCATACAGGCTTCTATTTTTGCCAGTAGCGTAGTAAACTCCTCAAATGTTAGTTTCTGATCGCCTAGTACTCGGTGAAGATGATGTTTCATCGATTTTACGGCCGCTTCCCACAGACCACCAGCACTTGGCCACGCGGGAGCGTTGAAGTGCCATTCCACCTCCATTTTTCCAATCTCGTTGAAGTAGTCCGGTGAAAGTTCTTGTTTAAACTTTTCAAATTCATTGCGCAACGTCTTCGAAGCTCCAATGAAGTTCGTGCCGCAGTCTGAGTACACATGTTTTGGTGTACCGCGTCTAGCGCACATGCGCTGGAAAGCGGCAATGAACGTTTCGGTGCTTAAATCAGACACCAGTTCAATGTGTACAGCTTTAGTAGTCATACACACGAAAATAGCGATGTACCCCTTCGTAGTCTTTACTCCTCTTCCTTTGTTTAGTTTGACTTGCACGTGTCCCGTGAAGTCTACACCAGTGTGTGTAAAAGGTCGAGATGGGGTAGCTCTCTGTTGAGGTAAGTCCGCCATAAGTTGGTGTTATCTGTTGATTTATAGCGGTGACATCGCACGCAACGTCTCAGTTGAGTTTTTACAGCTCTGTTGCTTCCGACAATCCAGTGTCGCTGTCGGATTTGAGCCAATGTTAGCCGCGCACCTCCGTGAAGTGTTGTAAGGTGTGCTTGTTCAATTACGAGTTGAGTTAGTCGTCCCATTCGAGGAAGAATTGTAGGATTCTTCATCTCGAAGGGTAAGTAGGAATTATTCAGTCTTCCACCGACTCTTATAACACCTTTTTCATCTAAATATGGATTCAATTTGTATAAAATGCTCTTGTTGTTTACAGTTCCGTTTGCTTTCAGTTGTTTGTATTTATTTTCAAACTCCGTACTTTGCACATATGTAATCACCCGATCAGCTGCTAGTTTGAGTTCGCTCACACTTAGGTAGTTGGTTTCAAATTTCATCTTGGAGCGTGCCGTCGCGATAAAGCGCAGTACCTGAGCCGTTACTCGAATTACTTGCGTTAATGAACTATATTTATGTAATAAGTTATTTATAAAATGTTCATTGTTTTTCGGCACCGTCGTGGTTGCCGCTGCTAAGTTGACAGTTTCCTGGTTGGTTGTAAACAAACATGTGGGGTTTGTCATGAGGTCTTGTGCCATTTTCAGAAAACCCGGACCTTGCCACCAGAGATCGAAGTTTGCTAGTTTGCTCGGCAACATTCCTCTAGATGCACAGTCAGCAGGGTTCTGTGCCGATTTTACGTAGCGCCACTTGTCGGACGGAATAGTTTGTTTTATTTTTTCAACTCTGTTGGACACGTATTGATCCCATCTTGATGCATCTCCTTGCAGCCACGCTAAGACTACTTGAGAGTCACACCATGCTTGTATTGACAAATTGTATCCAGCTAAAGCTTCCGTAGTTTTTTTCCATAAGTTTAGCCAACAGTAGAGCGCCGCATAGTTCCAATCTCGGCAACGTAGACATCGTTTTGCGATAGACGCGGTAGTTCGGTAGTTCTTCATCCCAGGCAAGTTTGCCGTCCCATACTCTTTGAAATAATAGTTTTGGCGACACTGTTATGGGCGCCAGCCAACCCAAAGGATCGTACAGTTTCGAAATTTCGGAAAGTAAGTGCCTTTTCGTTGTCCGATCCTTCGATTTTTCTTCCAGACCCCAGTTAAACATGAATGTGTCGATGTTTGGGTTCCAGCCGAGTCCGAGTGTTTTTGTTGAGTCTTCAGTTTTGAAATCAAATATGTTTTTAGTTGATATTTGATCGTCAGTTAAATTCTCTAGTAACGCGGAGTGGTTGGCAGACCACTTGCGTAAGTTCATGCCGCCGCCCTTCAGTAAGTTTATGAGGGAATTTTTTAGGTCTTTAGCTTTATCCAGAGAGTAGTGACCGCTAATCACATCATCAACGTAGAACTCGTTGAGTAATGTATTGGCGGCCTCTGGATATTTATGACCGTCATCCAGGGCTAACTGCTTCATAGTTCTCATAGCCAACCATGGCGCGCACTTGGTTCCGTATGTCACGGTACAAAGTTGAAATTCTTGTAACCTTTCAGCAGGAGAGTCGCGCCATATTATCTTCTGAAGTGACTGATGATCTTCAGCTACTCCGATGCATCGGTACATCTTCTCTATATCGGCGGTAAAAGCGTACTTGTATGACCTCCACTTTAGTATAAGGGCTTGAATATCCTTCTGTAGATTTGGGCCCTTTTCCATTAAGCTATTCAAGCTGTACCCAGTTGTCGTCCTTTGCGAGGCGTTAAAAACTACTCTTAGTTTCGTAGTAGTGGATTGTTCTCGCAAAACACCATGGTGCGGCAGGAAGCATTCAGACGTAGAAGGTAATATTGGAGAAGCCGGTTTCATATGCTGTAGTTGCTTGTATTCTCTGATGAAGTTCCGGTACATTATTGCGAGTTTGTTTTTCTTTCCCAGGCGTTTTCTAATTGGAGAAATTGCGAAATAGCCATTAACTTTGATTTGCCTAATTTATTTTGCAACTCAGAACTCATAGGCATCTTAACGATGTATTTGTTATCTGCGTCTCGTTGTACTGTCTTAGTGTAGTATTCTTCACACTGATTATCCTTGGGCATGTCATGGTTGCTGATAGTTATGTCTTCGTTCTCCCAGAATTTGGTTAATTCGCTTAGGTCGACCAGTGTTATGTGACAGTTAAAAGTTTTCAGTTTGCCGCATAGGATCCAGCCTAAGTGCGTCTGTTGCGATACAGGAGACTGTTGACAGCCTTTCAAGACTCCGTCAAGGATGATGTCGGAATACACATCTGCCCCAAGTAACAAATCTATAGGACTAGATACGTTGAATTCCGGATCTGCTAGTTTCAAGTTTTCCAGGTGTGGCCAGTTAGCCTTTTCAAACGATGAGTTGGGTAAGTTGTTTGTTAGCTTGCTTAGGATGAGTGCCTGAGTTTCGAATGCGTAGTCCGAGTGAATCGATTTACAGGTAAGCTGAAGTCGTCCTTTGCAGTTGCCAGGTGCAGCTCCAACTCCCGTAATGGTTGCGTTAAGCCGTTTCCTTGGTAGTCGTAGCATCTGTGCGGCGTTCTCGGTGATCAAGTTTACTTGCGAACCTTGATCTAGTAATGCTCGAAGCGTAATGAAATCCCCATTTGCTGACTTTATCTTAAGCTGCACAGTAGTTAACAAAACTTCCATTTCGTTAGTAGATATATATGGTTGGAGCTTTGTTTGTGCGTGGATGTGGTCGGTCGTTGACCTAAATTGTCGTTGGTTTTTTCCATGTTTGTTGAGTTGACAGTGTTTTTCTTGTCTGCGTTGTGCAATAAAGTGTGATGTTTCATATTGCATTCTTTGCAAGTTTTCGTTGACGCACAATCTGTATCGCCATGACTGTATAAGCAGTTTTTACACACGTGTATTTTTGCTACCGTGTTGTTTCGTTGGAATGAGTCCATATTGATGAACTTTGGACATTTCATCAATACATGATTTCCGGCGCCGCAGAAATTGTCCATATGCTGTATGATAAGTTTTCTTGAAATATTTCTGCCGCTCGTTGCCATGCAGATTTGCAGAATGATGTTTGTTAAATGCCTTGGATGCAATTTGTTTCTGTTGGTTAGGTACTTCTTTTTTCGTAGTTTTCATGGTTTCATATGCCATGAACTTGTTTTCCAGGAAGTATAGTAGCTCATTCAAGTTTGGCACATCCCTAGGATCTCGTAGTTCCTTTATGTACTCGCTGTAGGTAGTTGTATCAAGTTTCTGCGACATCAAGTGTACGATAATTGGGTCCCAAGTTGCGATGTCTAACCCAATGTTTGTTAGTCCGTTCGTACATTCAGTTATGACGTCATGCATCTTCTTGAGGTTGAAGCTGTCGGGTTGTTGGATGACAGGCAGGTTGAGCATGGTGTTCAGGAACGACGTAAATTGCAGCCTTCGATTGTCGAAACGCTGAGTCAATATCTCCCAGCAGGATTTGTAGTTTTCTGCGCCGATACTGAGATGTTGCACCAGTCTTTCAGCTTCGCCTCTCAACCTCGTTTTTAAATGCTGCATCTTTTGCGCTTTGTTTATCATGGGGTTATTGTGGATTGTTTCCACGAAGAGATCCTTGAAGGAAATCCATTGAGTATAGCTTCCCGTAAATTCTGAAACCTCAATTTTTGGCGCCGACTTTTCATAGTGCGCCGTCGACCAGATCTTGCAGTTCAAGTTTTTTCTTAGCTCGTCGTACTTATCCTCCATTTCGACGAACATATTGTAGTAGTTGCCGTTGGAGCCCTTGAGTAGCGCTTCCAGCTCCCAGTGTTGTTTGTCGATGACGTTCCACTTTGACTTCAAAATGGAGAGATGGTCTTCTAACTCCCATTTCTCCGTGACAGTTTTCATATCAATTTTCGACATGGCGCGGTCGAGGGCTTTAAAGTTGCACTCTTGCTTACTCAGCAATGTTTTGGTGACATCGTCAGTATCTCGATCCAGCATCCCAGTTAGGTCGAAATTCACAAACTTTTTTCCCTGTAGTTGTTCCAGTAAGTTGAGCATGTGTCCTTTCGTAGATTCGTATTGAGCTTGAGTTTACACGAAGACCACAGTTTGCAGGCTCTTCTTTCAAGTCTCCACGGATCCGTTCTCGTAGTCGTAGTAGAGTTGCGTAATCCTTAGCATCTTGAAATTGTCGTTTGTTTCTATCTATTGCTTTCGCACTCTACGTACGATATTATGCGCCTTCTCAATCCAACTGGGGCGACCCGCTTGTGGGAGACCAGCTGAACCGATTCGCTATCGTAAATAGAGACACTACTCACAGTAAATATCCGGCTCGAAGGACCATTTAATGTAGGGGCCAATGGTTGTAGGCACCGTACACTATCACTTAGTTGATGTTGGTTAAGTTGTGGAGTACACAGAAAGAACCACAAGTTGTGTTTAAAGTTATATTAAAACGTAGAAATTACAGTAGTTAAAAGTGGTAGCGATTCTTTCTCTTGACAAGTGGTTAGTTCCACAGCTGTTGTCTGACTCGCTCTGCCTTGCGTGAAAAGTTACAATTATAGCGTAATATTTGTGACGCACGACATCCAAGTAGGTTGCTGCGTTCGCAAAGTCAATGTACGGTAGTTGAGACCGTACAATACAATTCAATAATATTTTATCTGTTTAGCTGTCAAACTCAAATGTGTCTGTTTTTATTTCTAGCGGTCGGTGTTTTGATTTATTTTCATTTAAGTGTTTTAATTATCTTTAATTTCATAAATTTCTTTTAATATTATGTTTTAATATAGAAGCCTATATTTATGGCAATACAAAATGGTTATAAACGAGCAAATTTCGGCTGGAACTGTCAAAATTTTAGCAGATTACCGCGTAAGTTAGTCATTCATTTGTCATTGTGTACGAGATTACTCAACCTCTGTAAGAGGTATCATATTTTACCCTTAATTAATCGGTGAGCAATTTCTGATTGTATTTCATTATTCACACTTATATCATTTCATATCACAGTCGCGCGCGCGCATTCATTGCCTGTACTCGTGCTATCGATTGACGCGCTGCCCGAGCGCAACTACCAAAAAAAATGTCGGATACTGTAAAGTGTGTTTCGTGTAACATTGTTATCGATGAGCTATTAGCTTACGTTCAAAACAAAGTGTCGATCGCAGATGAGACTAGTTTGGTGAAAATATGTGCATCAGCTTTTACCAGTGAGCAGATTCAAAAATCAAAGTCGTTACTTTTAGAATCGTTGTCATCGGAGGTGCGAAGCACTGTCCGTAAAGGAAAAGGCAAGGATAATAGGGTGTTAAATGATATCATTGCCATTTTCAAGACGACTGATCCAGATATCTTGCCGGTTTTTGTAGCCCGTGATCTCGAGAAGCTACCACCCATTACTTTCGATCATCTTGACGTGTCCAAGCTACTCAAGGATTTAGTGCTAGTTAAAGTTGAGATTGATAAAAGCAAATCGTCCTACGTGACTCAAGAGGAGCTGCAAAACGTAAAAACTGAGTGTAATATGAAATTAAGGTCACCAATCTCAGTGGCCAATGTTAATACGAAAAGAGGTGCATCAAGTGATAACAGTTTCATGTGCTCAGTTCAAGAAGTTTCACCGGGCAGTTATGGACAGTCATTATCTACTGTCGAAATAAATCATCGATCAAATAATAATTGTGCAAATATGAACATTATTCGAATGGAGGGTAGCGCTGTAACAAAACCTCCAACGGTCAATCGTTCTGAGTCACACAACGGCGACAGAGACAGCGCGACCCGTTCGACAAGTTGCGCAGGCCGGGGCGATGCGTCATCAGTACCGTTATCAACAGATGCAGGCGAGCCTAGTAATCAGCTGAGTGAAGCCATGACGCACTCGTTACCGCCGCCGGCGCGATATTCATCGTATGCTAGAGTTGCTGCTGTGGATGATGGTTTTACAGTAGTGCAATATAAGAAGCAAAAATATAAAGAAAGACTGAAAGGAAGCACAGGTAGTAGTGTTGTCGAAACAAAGGAGAAATTCAGATCAGCTGATAGGAAAATACCCATGTTTATCACAAATGTGCATAGGGACGCATCGGAATCGCATATAACCTGTTATATTGAAAAGAAAACTGGGGAAAAAGTGAACCTAGAAAGGATTCATATTAAGCGGCAATGTGAACACAATGCGTGTTTTTTCCAAGTTCTTTGTTTCCCAGAGTAAGCTGCAATTGTATCTGGATGATAAGTTGTGGCCACAAGGGATAATATTTAGACGCTTTGTAAACTATAAGCCGAAACGTGTAAGCGATACATCCAACATAAAGGATTGCGGCACACAACTTAGTGATAATGTTGAGTAACGATAGTGTTTGCAAGTTTGTAACATTTAACTGCAAAAATGTCAAGCGCTCCGTTCAGAGTATTCGTGAACTATGTAAACAATCGGATGTAATTGCGCTACAGGAAACGTGGTTACTGCCTGATGAAGTCTCGTTTCTGGATACAATAAGTGATGAGTTTAGCAGTACTGGAATATCAGCAGTAGATACGTCAGTGGGCATTCTTCGCGGCAGGCCGTACGGTGGCGTCGCCCTTCTGTGGAGAAATAGTCTGTTTCGCGATGTGTTTGTGGTTCAGTGCGGTAATCCACGGATTTGTGCTGTGAAAGTAGTCACAAATGATAAATCCTTTTTAGTGTTTAGTGTTTACATGCCCACGGATACTGTGTCGAATTTAACGGATTTTACGGACATCTTAAGCTCGGTGAGTGCCAATATTGATAACTGTAATATAGACTTTGTTTACATGTTAGGAGATTTTAATGCGCACCCGACTGAGCAATTTTATGACGAACTTTCCGGCTATTGTAGTGAGCAAAGATGGACATGTATTGATACAAAAATGTTAGGATTAAGTTCGAACACACACACATTCCTGAGTGAGTCCCATGGGTCCAGGAGGTGGCTCGATCATTGTGTAGTTACTGAGGCGGCTGTGGCCTCCGTCAGGAATGTGTATGTAGTTTATGATGTACTTTGGTCTGACCACCTGCCACTAGTTGTTGAATGTGATTTGAATGTGATACTGCCTAAGATATGTGCCAATATTGTATGTT
Source organism: Xestia rhomboidea (assembly GCA_963853795.1). Taxonomy (NCBI): domain Eukaryota; kingdom Metazoa; phylum Arthropoda; class Insecta; order Lepidoptera; family Noctuidae; genus Xestia; species Xestia rhomboidea. Next base: position 21,136,043 of record OY970762.1, on the reverse strand, counting down.
TCAACAAGGTAGTGTGGGGGGAGAGAAGTCAAAACCAGATTCAAGCTTATCAGCGTAAATGTCATGAAAGATTAAGACTAATTGACTTCCCACACGAACTTGGTGAATGCTGTGATAGTACGTGTAACGATCTTAGTCATCGAACTGTCATTGATAAACTGTATGCCGACATCATACATGCCTTAAGTGACCGCTGTAGTGGGTCGAGGAAGCGGCAATAAGCGCCCGAAACGGGTAATAGTTGGCTTGAACAAACATGTGTCCGGGGCTCACAGAGAGGCTAGGCAGAAATATTTGTTGTGGGCGTGGTATGGTAAGCCAACCACTGGGTTACTTTATAACGAAATGTATGAGGCTAGAAGAGTTTTCAAGTCAAAGTTAAAGTGGTGCCAAGACCATCAAGACCAAGTTAAAATGGACATTCTAGCCTCACACCACCCTAAAAATGATTTTCGTAGTTTCTGGAAGCACACGAATAAGTTAAAAACTAAACCGGGAATCCCTGTGAGCGTCGGTGGCATGAGTGAACCGGAAGACATTGCCAATCTTTTTAAAGAGGCGTTCTTTGTGAAGTCGCCTTTAGGACCCTCGCGGTCGGTGTCCGATGTTGCACCCAGTATGGAAATAGGGGTTAAATTTAAAGCCCAGGACATAACTAATACTATTGGAAGTATGTCAAGAGGTAAGTCCCCGGGCCATGACGGGCTCAGTATCGAGCACCTAGACCAGATATGCTGGCCCTCACTTAGCTAGGGTACTTGCTATGCTGTATAGCTTCTGCATGAGCCATAGTTACCTTCCTGGCGAGATGATGCGAACAGTGGTTGTGCCAATTGCTAAAAACAAAAATGGTGACCTAGCCGACCGTAGTAACTATAGGCCCATTTCACTAGCGTTTCACTACCGTAGTAACTATAGGCCCATTTCACAGCATGCTTAATACGCAATTAAGTAAAAGTGTAACCTTGCATGATAACCAGTTCGGATTCAGAGCTGGGTGGTCAACCGAGAGTGCAGTTTTGTGTCTTAAGCATGCTGTCACTTACTATACAAAGCGCGAGACGCCGATTTACGCCTGCTTCCTGGGCCTATTTAGGGCGTTTGATCTGGTTTCCTATGATGTGTTATGGAGTAAATTAGAGCGGGCTGATTTGCCATTAGAACTTATTAACATTTTAAAGTTTTGGTATGGAAACCAGATCAACACTGTGCGATGGGCTGGAGCGTTTTCTCGTCCGTACGGGTTGGAGTGTGTGGTGAGGCAGGGGGGGTTGAGCTCCCCAACGCTTTTCAACCTTTATGTGAACGGACTGATTGCCGAGCTTAGCAGTACCAGCGTTGGATGCTACGTAGACGGTATCTGTGTCAATAATATCAGTTATGCTGACGACATGGTGCTGCTGAGTCAGTCTGTGGCCTAAGAAAATTGGTTGCACAGTGTGAGGCGTACGCCAAAGTACATGGTTTGGCGTATAATTGTAAAAAGTCTGTGGTCATGGTCTTTAAGGCTGGGGGTAAAAGCCCTGACAAAGTGCCTCCTGTACTACTGTATGGCACACCTTTGCAGAGAGCACAAAATTTTAAATACCTTGGTCATATATTGACCCCTGACCTTAAAGACGACGATGACGTTGAACGTGAGCGGAGGGCATTGTCAGTTAGAGCGAACATGTTGGCTCGCAGGTTTGCACGATGCTTACTTCCAGTCAAGATCACGCTCTTTCGAGCGTACTGTACTTAATTTAACACGTGCAGCCTATGGGCTAGGTGTACGCAAAGATCGTACAGTGCTCTCCGCGTTCAGTATAATAACGCGTTTAGGATGCTGGTGGGGCTGCCCCGCTTCTGTAGTGCGTCGGGGATGTTCGCAGATGCGTATGTGGATTGTTTTTACGCAACAATGCGTAAAAGGTGCGCTTCCCTGGTGCGCAGGGTGTGGGGCAGCACCAACAGTATCTTAAGCATGATTGCCAGTCGCCTGGACTGCGTTTATGTGGGTCGCTGTTGTGCAATAACTCATGGGTTGTCGCAGCAGTGATCCACCACCATTATTTGTTGTGTTCTATCAGTGCTTACTAACATAGTCATAAGTTTTACTAACAGCTTTTGAGTCTTGGATACTCGAATAAAGAGACATTCTATTCTATTATTTAAAATATTTAATAATTCTATAAATAACTCCGATATCCTATCCAAAGTTTATTTTAACGTTCCCGGAAGGTCAAAGCGATGGAACGTGCCGTTGCGTGTTCCATTTACCTCTACGAATTACAGGCAAAATTCATTTATAGTGCGTGCAAGTAGAAGCTTTAATAACATGTGTAAGCAGCATGATTTTGATGCTTTCATAACGAGTGTGTCTTCGCCAGAAAGTGCTTGAGCCTTAGCTTTTTCAATTAAGGGCGCGTTTGCATATCAGGTAAAATTATGCTGTTTTTCGGTACAATTTTATGGCATAACCAAACAAAATCCAATATAACTAATAACTACCTCGTATAGATTGGTTCTTCATCTTCAAATAATAGGTACTTGATCATTGAAAATTTTAGTTTTTTATAATGTAAAATCGATCTGTCGTTGCCATTTTCCCTAAAATTAACGATACAGGGTTGAGTTTAGGTACATTTTTTGTGCTATTATTAACATATTTTACCATTTCTAAAAATACTTTATGTTGGCAAACATAATCAATTCTTAATGCAAGGATTTTTTTTTTATCTAAAGTAATTATATAGTTGCAGAAAAAATGAAAACCAAATCTTATTTTTTCACATTTTTTGCTATTCTGGATGAATCTTAATCGATTGCATTAGGGGTTATTTTATTTTGGATAGTGTCTTGATTTATTGCACAAACACTTTGAATGAAACTTTAGTGCGCGCACGGCCGCCGTCGAGAGTGGACACGTAACGCCTGTTTGGAGCGGCTCGAGTTGAAAAAGATCGCTGTACAAACACAAAATATTCGATAAACCAAATTTGATACTTGACAAGGCAAGATTTTTATTATTTATTAGTTATGATGAGACCTTACCTCCGGACTTGATGAAGTGATTGGTGACTGCTACTGGAACTCCTTGACGTGTTGTACTAGGTGAGCTGAGTTTGGGCTCGTTTTGTTAGTTATGATGAAACCTTACCTCCGGACTTGATGGAGTGACCTGAAGGTGTACTTCGGTGATTGCTACTGGAACTCCTACACATGTTGTACTAGGTGAGCCGAGTTTGGGCTCGTTTTGTTAGTTATGATGAGACCTTACCTCCGGACTTGATGGAGTGACCTGAAGGTGTACTTTGGTGATTGCCACTGGAACTCCTTCACATGTTGTACTAGGTGAGCCGAGTTTGGGCTTGTTTTGTTAGTTATGATGAGACCTTACCTGCGGACTTGACGGAGTGACCTGCAGGTGTACTTCGATGATTGCTACTGGAACTCCTTGACGTGTTGTCCTGGGTGAGCCGAGTTTGGGCTCGTTTAGTTAGTTATGATGAGATTTTACCTCCGGACTTGATGGAGTGACCTGAAGGTGTACTTCAGTGACTCCTACTGGAACTCCTCGATGGGTTGTACTAGGTGAGCCGAGTTTGGGCTCGTTTTGTTAGTAATGATGAGACCTTACCTCCGGACCCGATGGAGTGACCTGAAGGTGTACTTTGATGATTGCTACTGGAACTCCTTGACGTGTTGTACTGGGTGAGCCGAGTTGGAGCTCGTTTTGTTAGTTATGATGAGACTTTACCTCCGGACTTGATGGAGTGACCTGAAGGTGTACTTCGGTGATTGCTACTGGAACTCCTTCACATGTTGTACTAGGTGAGCGGAGTTTGGGCTCGTTTTGTTAGTTATGATGAGACCTTACCTCCGGACTTGATGGAGTGACCTGAAGGTGTACTTCGGTGATTGCTACTGGAACTCCTTCACATGTTGTACTAGGTGAGCCGAGTTTGGGCTCGTTTTGTTAGTTATGATGAGACCTTACCTCCGGACTTGATGGAGTGACCTGAAGGTGTACTTCGGTGATTGCCACTGGAACTCCTTCACATGTTGTACTAGGTGAGCCGAGTTTGGGCTCGTTTTGTTAGTTATGATGAGACCTTACCTCCGGACCCGATGGAGTGACCTGAAGGTGTACTTTGATGATTGCTACTGGAACTCCTTGACGTGTTGTACTGGGTGAGCCGAGTTGGAGCTCGTTTTGTTAGTTATGATGAGACCTTACCTCCGGACTTGATGGAGTGACCTGAAGGTGTACTTCGGTGATTGCTACTGGAACTCCTTCACATGTTGTACTAGGTGAGCGGAGTTTGGGCTCGTTTTGTTAGTTATGATGAGACCTTACCTCCGGACTTGATGGAGTGACCTGAAGGTGTACTTCGGTGATTGCTACTGGAACTCCTTCACATGTTGTACTAGGTGAGCCGAGTTTGGGCTCGTTTTGTTAGTTATGATGAGACCTTACCTCCGGACTTGATGGAGTGACCTGAAGGTGTACTTCGGTGATTGCCACTGGAACTCCTTCACATGTTGAACTAGGTGAGCCGAGTTTGGGCTCGTTTTGTTAGTTATGATGAGACCTTACCTCCGGACTTGATGGAGTGACCTGAAGGTGTACTTCGGTGATTGCTACTGGAACTCCTTCACATGTTGTACTAGGTGAGCCGAGTTTGGGCTCGTTTTGTTAGTTATGATGAGACCTTACCTCCGGACTTGATGGAGTGACCTGAAGGTGTACTTCGGTGATTGCTACTGGAACTCCTTTACATGTTGTACTAGGTGAGCCAAGTTTGGGCTCGTTTTGTTAGTTATGATTAGACCTTACCTCCGGACTTGATGAAGTGACCTGAAAGTGTACTTCGGTGATTGCTACTGGAACTCTTTGACATATTCGAAGAAATATTCTCACAATAAAAAATTGATAACGTTTGATTTGTTGTTTTGATAATCACGATAGTACCTACACCTTCCAGCAGGTCTTATCATAACTATCAAAACCAGCCCAAACTCGACTCACCTAGTACAACACGTCGAGGAGTTCCAGTAGCAGTCACCGAAGTACATTTTCAGGTCACTCCATCAAGTCTGGAGGTAAGGTCTCATCATACCTAACAAAACGAGCCCAAACTCGGCTCACCCAGTACAACACGTCAAGGAGTTCCAGTAGCAATCATCGAAGTACACCTTCAGGTCACTCCATCAAGTCCGGAGGTAAGGTCTCATCATAACTAACAAAACGAGCCCAAACTCGGCTCACCTAGTACAACATGTGAAGGAGTTCCAGTATCAATCACCGAAGTACACCTTCAGGTCACTCCATCAAGTCCGGAGGTAAAGTCTCATCATAACTAACAAAACGAGCCCAAACTCGGCTCACCCAGTACAACACGTCAAGGAGTTCCAGTAGCAATCATCGAAGTACACCTTCAGGTCACTCCATCAAGTCCGGAGGTAAGGTCTCATCATAACTAACAAAACGAGCCCAAACTCGGCTCACCTAGTACAACATGTAAAGGAGTTCCAGTAGCAATCACCGAAGTACACCTTCAGGTCACTCCATCAAGTCCGGAGGTAAGGTCTCATCATAACTAACAAAACGAGCCCAAACTCGGCTCAAATAGTACAACATGTGAAGGAGTTCCAGTAGCAATCGCCGAAGTACACCTTCAGGTCACTCCATCAAGTCCGGAGGTAAAGTCTCATCATAACTAACAAAACGAGCCCAAACTCGGCTCACCCAGTACAACACGTCAAGGAGTTCCATTAGCAATCATCGAAGTACACCTTCAGGACACTCCATCAAGTCCGGAGGTAAGGTCTCATCATAACTAACAAAACGAGCCCAAACTCGACTCACCTAGTACAACACGTCAAGGAGTTCCAGTAGCAGTCACCGATGTACACCTTCAGGTCGCTTCATCAAGTCCGGAGGTAAGGTATCGTCATGACTAACAAAACGAGCCCAAACTCGGCTCACCTAGTACAACACGTCGAGAAGTTCCAGTAGCAGTCACTGAAGTATACCTTCAGGTCACTCCATCAAGTCCGGACGTAATTCGTAAAAACAGCAAAAAAAAAATTTTGTAGGGACCTACCATAATTTTATTTCTAAGAAATACGTAAAAATATTTCAAAGCATCAAAATGAGTTCACTTGACTACTATTCTCGCAGTTAGTCGTGCGTACACTTGTGTGTATGACCCGTGTCAATGTAGTAGTTCGATTCTGTACCTATCAATTTTGTAAACGCGTCCATAAGAACAAAATATCTTTCTCTCAAATCTTTAAGTAGTGTTAGTATTTTTGCGTAATAATTATTTTTCAGTGTGATGTTATATTGACTTGAAGATGCGACCGCGTTTCAACCCGAAAATGCGTGTGATACCTAGGAATTAAAAAACCATTACATGAAAAAAAAATACCTTTATTACTTAAAAAAATATCTTCGTTATTATAAATTATATATTATTTTTTCTACATTGAAGCTTTCACTCCTTTAATTTCAGCGATGTTGTGCTTGTCACTGCTTTTCAATATATTCTATTATACTAACAATGTTTCGTCCTCGAGATTAGAACACATTTGTAGTAACACACTAGTGACACCACTCAGACACTGTAGTTGAGAGTACCTACACATTTTTTTTTTGTGCTGCGGGTACTTCTGCTTCTCCTTCCTTATATGTCGGCTTGGAATTTCTTGTCATTCACATTTTAGTGTTCAGCCGCTCAACACGTTTAACATTTTATTATACTGTACAGTAAAATATATCATGTCGAAAAGAACGAGTGTCGTTGATTACGAAAAAGTACGTACTTAAATATGAACGCAGATTACGGTGTCTATATCCACCCTCGCAAGACTCAACGCCTCCGATCGCGTGTTCATCATATGAACAAACAGGTATGTCAAGTAACAACTTGTGTTCTGCACTAGGAATACTTTCCTACCGAGTATTCAAATAACGTATTTACGTTAACATTTAAGTTTTGCACTCCGGGCTACCTATGGGTTTTCCGACGCACAAACTTTACTACCGAAACTCAGTAAAACAATCTCATTTCTTAAAAGTGTGTTTACGTTTAACTAAGTCTTGCATTCCGGGCTGTCTGTGGGCTGTCCCGACGCAAGGAATAATAAAAAGCAATTATGTTATACCTACTCACTCGTCAAACGTTCGTTATTTTCGAAATGTTTAAACGTTTGTTCATCAAGAATAAATTATATTCAAATCTATTTTACCGTTAAAACTTTACAAGTAGATATTAATCTACTTTGTTTTTCTGCTACCCACGAGTGAGTTAATAAATTATATTAAGCTTTGCCGTGTTTCTTTTTAGTTTAGAATACACTGGTATTGAGCCTGATGATTGGTTACAAGACCCTCCAGAGGTCTTAGTAATCCACCTGAGGAGACTACCGCGGTTCCAGATGATCCAACTGATCCCGTTATTTCGGTTGATTCCGTAGTATCACTGGATCCGGTCATATCAATCGACCCTGCAAATTTGCAGGACAAACCCAGTACCTCGCAGGAAGCGTCAGGTGACATCATCGACGCGGACCTAGACCAGGATACGATGATCATCCTGGGGGAAGACCCGTCGACATCTGTTAAGTACGGACCAGACTTACATAAAGAAGTAACTAAACGCTTCCTGCATATCGCTACCGAGGGCCTCGACAAAGATTGTAGAAAAGCACTAGTAGCTAAATACTTAGTCCCATCAAACTGCCGTTATATTGCTGCCCCAGCGTTGAACGCAGAGCTGAAAGCAGCAATACCCGATGCCGCGTCGAAGCGTGATAAGGTTTTAGTCGTCAAACAAGATCAGATGGCAAGTGCTATCTCCTGCTTGGGCCAGGCAATTACAACTCGACTCATTTAAAAAAACAACGAGTTACTACCTCAGCTAATGGACGCTACGCGAATCCTTTGCGATATCCAACACTACGATTCAATTACCCGCAGAAACTTTATTTTATCTGCGCTAAAAAAGACATGAAGGATGCCCTAGGTAGTACTAAAATTGATGAATTTTTATTCGACGATAATCTATCGGAAACGATAAAATCGGCTAAAGCCGTAACAAAGTCGGGTACAGAACTGAAGCCCGATACCGTCAACAAAAGCCATCAAAAACGACCAAACATCCCAATGCCTCAGAGGCATTTAAACCGACGAGCTCCTGCTCCAGCGCAGCGCAGGCCACTGGTAGCCGTGCCGAGGAGCCGCGAGCCTGCAGCAATTCGACAACCGCAACACACAAAGAAACTACTTTGTTTGGCTTTATTATCAATGATGATAAAAGCAATCCGTCTCCGTCTACTATGTGTAAATTCTTAGGAGTATTTATAAATTCAGCCAACTTAGAAATTAGTTTACGCACAGATAAAAAAGCGCAAACGTAATTTACGGATTTCGTTTGCGCTTTTTTATCTGTATATATATTTATATGTCTATATATTTTTATCTGTATATGTATATATTTATTGCAATGAGACAATGCAAAATTAGAACCTTCGCACAATTAGTAGGTATTTTAGTGTCAGCCTGCCCAGCTGTGGAATATGGATGGGTATACACTAAACAATTCGAGCGTTGCAAATTCTTAAATCTTAGGGGCAATGAAGATTATAACAAACAAATGATTCTCCCTGATTCATTATTGCCTGATTTTCATTGGTGGTTAAAGGTTACTTATTGATAATTCGAACCACCGTATTAGAGATGACAACTATTGCATCGAAATATTCTTTGACGCCTCAACAACGGGATGGGGCGCCTCCTGTGATGGTGAAAATGTAAGTGGTCAGTGGTCGAATAGTGAACGCAATAAGCACATACAATTATTTAGAATTATTAGCCGCTTTCATCGCTCTAAAACTTTTTGCTAAGGATTTATACGACTGTCAGGTACTACTTCGTATAGACAATTCGACTGCTATAGCATACATCAATCGCATGGGCAGGGTTCAATTTCCCCACCTAACCGATATGTCTAGGGAGATTTGGAAGTGGTGCGAACTTCGATCAATAATAGCGAAGAACGAAAACTTTATATATTCGCGTCCTACATACGATCTTGTGATAACACCATTGCGGACGCCGAGTCGCGTCGCAATCACCCAGACATGGAATGGGAGTTGTCAGAGAGAGCCTTCAACACTCTTATGTGTAAATTTGGGCAGCCCGATATAGATTTGTTTGCTAGCCGCATCAACAACAAATGTGCGAAATACGTTTCCTGGCATAAAGATCCAGACGCATACGCTATAAACTCATTTACAATCGATTGGGGTTTATCTTATTTTTATGCGTTTCCCCCTTTCACTGTTATTTTAAAGAGTTTAGGGAAAATAATTAATGACAACGCTCAAGGAATTTTCATTGCTCTTTTATGGCCCACACAACCGTGGTATCTCCTATTTAGTTCTCTGCTTATATCAGACCCAATTATATTTACCCCTAATGAAAACCTCTTATATCTCATTCCAGCAATCGGCAGGTGCACTCGACGCTTACCCTGGTTGCCGAGGTGTTACCCGGGAGGCGTTTTCACGACGATGTCTGCCGCCTTCCTCAACAGATATCATGATGGCTTCTTTATTAGATAACTCGATGAAGCAATATGACGTATGTCTAAAAAAATGGTGGAGTTTTTGCCAAGAAAAACTTATCAATTACCATGAGGCCTCGGTTCCATCAGTAATATACAGGGTTATTTGTAAAACACCGACAACCTCTCGGGACTGTGTGACTAACATCATAATCAACGACTTTTGTTCTATGACTTTTAAAAATTCATCATATTTTAGTTCATCAAATTTTCGTACAAAAATAAAAATATTTAAATTGAACGCTCTAAATGTTAAGAAATCTATGCGAAGCAAAAGAAAGCGATAGTACAATAGTGAGGGGAGCGGGGTCAGGGCGGCGAGGGCCCGTAAAAGCGTTCAATTTAAATATTTTTATTTTTTTTATGAAAATTTGATGAATTAAATATGATGAATTTTTAAAAGTCATAGAACAAAAGTTGTTGATTATGATGTTAGTAACACAGTCCTGAGAGGTTGTCGGTGTTTTACAAATAACCCTGTATTTACTCACGCAAATTTTTAACAACGGTAGTAAATAAACCTTAAATTCATATCGATCTGCTTTATCACTGATTTTGGGCCCAAATATGTCTAAAGACGATCGAATTCTTAGATTTTTTTAAAGGTGTCTTTCGCCTACGTTAACCGATAGTGGGTTAGATGTGTCAATGTTCTCGGCTCATAGCACGCGCCACTGCTACGTCGCGTGCGCACGCCCTCGGGGTCAGTATCGATGAAATTCACAGAACTGCCGGCTGGAGCGGAAGTTCTGAGACGTTTGCTAGATTTTATAATCGCACCATCACTGATTATGACGAGAGTTCCTTAGCAAGGTCAATATTCAATCAATAGTCTAGATTTCTCATTAATTATAGCTGTTGCAACTTATTCAATAAGAATAAATTGTAGGTACTCATGCACAAAGTTAGAATTAATTAATTTTTTAGATTGTTAACGAAACCTTAATTACCGAAATCTTTACAATGTAAGATTGATCCTTTTTTGTTATTTGAAAATATTGTTACCAGAATAAATAACTCCAAAATTATAACATTGCGTTATTAATATTTCCAGAAGGTTACTCTCAAAATGTGCAAAATCTACAAATGTGTTCTAATCTCGAGGACGAAGCGTTAGTATAATGAGTGATTAAACGAACTTACCTGTAAGCGAAGTTCGATCATAATTATACGAAGCGCTTCGTCCGAAGAGATTAGGTCCGTCCCTCCCACGCTTACGTTACGCGCTTTACGCGCAATTGTCTTCAGAAAATATAAAGTAACGCTTATTCTTTCCACTAAATGACAAGAGATTCCAAGCCGACATATAAGGAAGGAGAAGCAGAAGTATCCACAGCACAAAAAAAAATGTGTAGGTACTCTCAACTACAGTGTCTAAGTGGTGTCACTTGTGTGTTACTACAAATGTGTTCTAATCTCTTCGGACGAAGCGCTTCGTATAAATATGATCGAACTTCGCTTACAGGTAAGTTCGTTTAATCACTAAATATCTTAGGCATGTCGATCTTTAGTAAATTTGTCGAGTTCGCACGAACATAACAGGCAGTATCCATAATTATTGGTAGTACTATTGTGTATTCTGTTATCGGTGGCGATCTCCTGATCACTATTCCCAAAACGGTGAGGTTGTCGTTGTATTATTCAATTTCCAAAACGTAGGGTCTCCGTGATAGCAGTTCAAATGTAATCCAACGTCCAAGGCGGTGGGGTCGTTGTGAAAGCAGTCAAAATCCAATCCAGTGTCCAAAGCGTGAAGGCAGGCAATGGACGAGTGTCACATAATATTAGGCGTTCACAAAGTTATCAAAGAGGTACTTCCGTAGTCAATATGGTAACAATTACTCTCGTGGACACCAATATGATATAACAGTTACAACCGAGGACAAGGTTTTCGTGGAAATTTTAGAGCAAACCTTCGCTCATCATTCAAAAATCCGAGTGGTACTAGAGGTTCAAGGTATTATAGGAACTGTGGACGAGACCAAAATACGTTTTCAGTAGAAGAGAAGAGATTTAGGAAAGATCCCTCAATAAATATGGCAATATACGACTTTCTTAATGTTATCATAGCTAACATGAATGAAAGAGTCCCAATATCAGCAATATACATGGATATGACCAAAGCATTTGACTTGGTCAACCATGATATATTGCTGAGCAAATTAAATGTGTATGGAATAAGAGGAAATGTTTTATCACTCATAAATTCTTACTTGAAAAATATGTATAACACAACATACAGAAATAAGTCGAATTTCTAAATTAAATAAAACCGTTATAAAATACATGTCTAAAGAACGGAAAAATATCTTATGGGGTGCCCCGAGGCAGTGTGCTAGGGTCTTTATTATTTCTTATATATATAAATGACTTTCCTCAGAATATATATATAGTAACTTATTTGACATTGATATTTATTTAATTGACATTGTAAATTTTATTCTAACTATATTCTATTAATGACATTGTATTATTGTCTTTATTTCCATTCAATATTTATATGTATAGGTACTCAATTGTTAATGTTTTTGCTTTTTTTCTGTCAAAAGTTATTTTGTGTTTAATTGTAGGTAATTATTTTATTTATTATGTTCATTATCCTTTTTTAATAATAATGACCGATTATGTATTTGTACAACTTATGTAAAACACATGTTTACATTTTTTTTTGCTGCCTCCGGGAGGTGAAGTGTAAGAATTAGTAGATTATTAACCAAGGGGATAAAGCAGTGGCGAGCGTAACGAAGGACTCGAGGTTTTGTGTTGGTGTTAAAAACTTAAATCACGAGCGAAGCGAGGGATTTAAGACGAGTCCTGGGGGGCGAGTCTGCTATTACAATGGTGTCACAATGATCTATCATTGATTTCATAATAGTTGATTTTGACAAGTTTCGTAATCTACTAATATATGTAGTGGCGTCATTATGACTTTCCAATGATCAACCACTGACACTCCATTGAAAGAAATGGCATAGAATGGTAATCTCGTACACAATGACAAATGAATGACTGTCTTACGCGGTAATCTGCTAAAATTTTGACAGTTCCAGCCGAAATTTGCTCAAATATCACCATTTTGTATTTATATAAATATAGGCTTCTAAATTAAAGATAATTTAAAACACTTAAATGAAAATAAATCAAAACACCGACCGCTAGAAATTAAAACAGATAAAACGTCAGTAGGCAGTAATGTCACATTTGACTTTGACAGCTAAACAGATAAAATATTATTGAATTGTATAGTTTCACACATATACCGCGTATATAGTACACATATACATATATTATCCGCGTTACACATAACTTAATGTTTTTTGCTATTTACGAACTTCTTACTACTTCAGATTGCATAGAACACTAATAAATAATATGTAAAAACATATATAAATGAAATCTGGCATGATTAGATGTTCAAATTTAATTCGATACAACAAATAAATTTCGAAAATCATTTCTATTAAAGTTTTTTAATAATGGCAATACAACAATGTCATTTTATCACAATTCTATTACGAGACCATTGACCGAACAATGATCGACCATTATGAATTTAGCAGATTACGAATTTTTAGCAAAATGACCATTGTCATTGATCAACAATTATGAAATCAATATTAGATCATTGTGACACTATTGTAATAGCAGACTCGACACCCTGAGTGTAGCGAGGGATTTAAGTTCACCCAAGACTAAGACAGCTTTATCACCGAGGAAAATACTCTACTTTTCGTACCATTTGCGAAAAAATTAACACAATAATAATATGAGATAAGCATTTTAGAACATTAACTTATTTATAAAAATAAATTAAAATAAACTTGACGTTTATGTGTTTGAAGAAAACAAAAACGCGGCAAATTCCTAGACTAATATTTTTCTGTCGGAAAAGCAAAGGCATCAAGCTCATACGGCCTCGTCGGTTTTCATAATTTTATTGTTGAAGAAAAAAAGGGATTCAAATTTTGATTGTTTTATTCTCTGTTACGCTAGCAATGATTAGGTCAATGTACGCTAGCTACAAAGTACAATAAAATTTGGATATTAAAGTAATAATAATTGTAGGTGATAGGGTATTGAAAACGCAATAATTTAGGTAGACAAAGGGAAAAGGCGTTGGTGCGAGCGAAAGGATTCAACGCGGCAGACACAGTATTTTTTACTAACTGCGGGTGCACGAAACTTACATAGAAAAAATGTACCAATATTATAGTAGCTACCCACCAACGTCTTTATAATTATTTATTTATAAATGATCCAATAGATGGCGTTACACGTTCCGAAATAACGTATCTTACAACTAACTTAATTGCTAAAATCTTATTATTAATTTAAGTTATAACAATATTAATATGCGTCGCCTACAATTCCACCCCCTAGTGATGACTAGTCATCACAATTACACTCAGGTGCGAGTAAGGCGACGCGTGTGGCTGGTCGTCGCCGCACGCCCGTGCGAGTGCGCACGTCCACCACGCGAATGCGCCCGTCATCCCCGGGGAGTGTCGCACTCACTACACCATGCCGCCATGAACCACGCTCTAAGTTCGGTTCCACTATCAAAACATAATCTCCTACACGCAATGACCTCTGCTCACTACTCCACTTTTGACGCGGCAAAAGTGTGGGCAAATATTCTTTAAGCCAACGCGACCAAAACATGTCCGTCATTCTCTGCGCTATACGCCACTGCTTCCTAAGGTGGAGATCCACGTCTGTGTATCTTCCGTAAGATGGTCCAATTGATGACGTACCTATTAAAAAATGATTAGGTGTCAGAGCCTCGGGGTAATTGGGATCCGTCGAAACATACGTGATGGGCCTACTGTTGACTAGAGCTTCAACCTCAGCCATCAAAGTTGAAAGAGTTTCAGGACGGGGCGCACGCTCCTTCAATATAACTCGGAGAGCTGTCTTAACGGTACGCACCATACGTTCCCAAGCTCCTCCCATTTCGGGTGCGCCTGGGGGTATAAAACGCCACTCAATACCTCTAAGTAGCCCGTCATTACGCAAAACATCTACATCGAGCTCAGCGATGCTGCGTTTTAACTCGGTGTCCGCTCCTCTCAGGTTGGTACCGTTATCTGAGTAGATCACAGTAGGTGCCCCTCTACGGGCTATCATTCTTCTCAGGGCCATCAGTGTGGAATCAGTGGTAAGACTCTCAGTTATTTCTACATGAACAGCTCGAACTGTCAAGCACGTAAACAACATGCCGTAACGTTTTTGTCTACCACGACCCACTGTGACCTCCATTGGTCCAAAGAAATTAATACCTGAGAATGTAAACGGACGTCGGTTGTGCTGCAGACGGGCCGACGGCAAGTCACCCATGCGTTGCGGTTGCGGCGTCGCACGTCGGTACCTGCAGAATAGGCAGCGCGCTGCCACCGCGCGTACAGTGGGGCGGAGCTTCAAGATCCAGTAGCGTTGCCTTAGTTCGTTAACTACTAGTTCATGAGCTCCATGTAGCGCCCGTCGGTGGTAGTACTCCACCAGAAGTCTGGTCATCCTCCGTTGACCATCGAGAATAACAGGCCTCCTGGTATCCTCCGTGACACCTTCGGTCTTGTCGATGCGGCCGCCAATTCGTAGTAAGCCCGCACTGTCAAGATAAGGTGTTAGATTTAATAATCGACTATTTTTTATTAATGGCTTGTTTTGTTTTAAACTTTCTATCTCCGTAGCAAAAGAATCATATTGACACTTTTTTATCAACAGGTCCTCTGCCTTTCGCAATATTTCATTGTCAATTCGATTGCCTTTACGTTGACATTTGTTGATAAACAGTAAGACCCTTGCAGTTGTCATTAGCAATCGAAGCCACGATGAAAAGTTGTTCTCATTAGGTACTGGAAACACAGTGCTATAATTTGTCGTAGCTACGACGTTAACAATTTTTTGCTCACAAATTGTCTTGTTTACATTCTTTAAGATCTTTAGGCCATTTACTTTCTGGTTCTCTTAAAAAGCACGGACCTTGAAACCATACATCCTGAAACTGTAGTGGTGGCGCATCATCGCGCGTGGCTACGTCAGCCGCGTTCAGTCCGGATGGCACGTACCGCCATTCCGCGGTGGTGGTCAGCTCATCTATTTCACCTAGACGATGTGCAACATACGGCTTATAGTCTCTAGGATCGCCACGTATCCACTGAAGAACAGTATGCGAATCAGTCCAAAAGTATCTTTTGTCAGCCTTTATATCTTTATGTTCACTTTGAACTGTGCTCACAAGTCGAGCTGCGAGAACGGCTCCTTGCAGTTCAAGCCTCGGTACTGATACAGGGCGCAAAGGTGTAACCCTGCTTTTACCCGCTACAAAACAGACTGATACACTACCATTTGAGCGAATAAATCGCCAATAAATCACGGCTGCGAAAGCCTTAGTACTCGAGTCACAAAATATGTGCAACTCGGTCCTAATAATCTTAGGCGCACTCACCTCATGTTTCATGTCATCGTAGCATTGGGTCCAAACTCCTGCACTAGCATAACATCGTGGTATGCGCAACGAATCTAGAAGTTTTAATTCGTCGAGCCACCTTACCCATTTACTATGTTCGTCGGGTTGGATGCGGCAGTTCCAGTCAATGCCACTACGATGCACATTCTGAAAAATTATTTTACTTTTTATAATAAACGGCGACAAAAAACCATGAATATCATAAACAGACATCATAACACTAAGCATTTTAGCTTTGGTAGGAGGCTCCAATCCATTTAATATCGCCTCCGAAAACCGATTAAATGATACTTTAAATCCAAACGTATCATCCGGCGGATGCCACATCAAACCTAAGGTGCGCTCAGTTGTGTTCATAACTCCGTCCTTGAATTGAACAGCTGTGGGCGCGAGCGCATCGGGCGGTATTGTTTCTAAAACCTGTTTGTCATTGCTTAACCAACCTCTTATCTCAAATCCACCGTGTTTATGAATTTGAGTAATTTGTTGTATTAACTTGATAGCGTTATTTGCATCGGGAGTCGAATACAAACAATCATCCATGTAATGATTTTTTATAATTACTTGTACGGCTTCTGGGTATAAGTCGTCATATTTAAGTGCATTTTTATTTTTAATATATTGTGCTATAAATGGAGAACATGTTGCACCAAATATTAAACTTTGCATGGCACATGTTTTTAAGGAAGCGCTTGGTGATTCTTGCCATAAGAATCTAAGAACATGTTGATCCTGTGGCCTAATTTTAACCCTTAAGAACATGTCCTTAATGTCCCCTACAATGACAACCTTATTTTCACGGAATCTTAACATAATTCCCATAAGTGAATTATATAAGTCCGGACCTGTTAATAAATAACTGTTAAGACATACTTAATCCATTTACCTTTGATGCGGCGTCGAAGACGAGGCGTAGCTTTCCCGGTTTGTTAGGATTCTGGACACCAAAATGTGGAAGGTACCATACGTGGTCAGCTGAGAGTTCATTTTCCTTAACTTCCCGAGCGTAACCGTCAACAAATAGTTTGTTTACCTCCTTCCTATATCGATCTGCGTACGAGTCGTCTTTAAGAAATTTCCGCATTAAAGTCTGCAGTCGCAAAGATGCGGCTTGATATGAATCAGGCATGGTGAAAACGTTTTTTTTGAAGGGCAAACCTACTTCCCATTGACTTCCGATAAGACGTGACGTATCATCCAATATTTGCATTGCTCTTAAATGATCACTATTTTCACGGCATAAGGTTGAAATTCCAATGGAGTCTAGAGAAAAATAATGTTTAATTAAATTATTTAATTCATCAGTTTGACCTAAGTCTGTGTGAGAGAGAGTGAACACATTGGCAGCGTTGCTGAAGTGAGTGCGACCGCAATAACCATGAATTGATCAGCCTAACTTACAACGAGTAGCATAAGGTTCATTTTTATTACCATGAATAATTTCTAGTGGCGCAATCAAAACATAATTATCTTCGCCAATAAGTAATCGAGGCACTACATGACTTTTACATACGTAATCTTTAACTTTAGACAAATGTTTACAATCTAATTCGTTAATTACAGATAAATTTTGTGCTGGCAATTTTAATTTAGACACTTTGCGTAACTTAATGTCATAATAATTGTTTTTGTTATGTTCACTTATCTGGGCACTTACGGTCGGTGCATCGGATTGATACACCTCCAGTCCAAAGGCATCAATGAACTTGATGTCACAGGATTGTTCACATTTAAGTCCTAGTTCGGTAGCAAGATCCGAGTCGATTATAGACACTGAGGCCGCATCGTCCAGTAGGGCATACGTATTCACTACACCACTAGGCCCACACACTTTCACTGCAACCACTTTTAACATTACGTGATCCGACGATAAGCGTTTATCACAGCTTGACGCGACGTGCGCCACGGTAGTATTTACAGCGGGCGCCGGCGCGGGCGCTGACAGCGGCGGCGGCGGCAGTGGCGGTGATGATGGTTGCGCTTGCTCCGGGGCCGGCGCAGCGGGCTCGCGCCGCGCGCCGCCCTGCGCGTGTGTCGATTGTGATGACGTAGGTTTGCTCCAGTGTAGCAACTTGTGGTGTGCAAGCCCACAGTTATCTATGTCGCATACAGGTGCGGGGCATGCATTCCTATCATGTCGTGACGTCAGGCAACAATAACACAAGCCATTCATTTTTACAAACTTCCATCTATCACGGCGCATTGCACGTTTGAAGGCGCGACACTCGGGCAGCGAATGATTGATCTTTGTGCAAAATTTACATTTATCGCCCTCCTCAACAGCTGTTGTAGCTAATATGGGTCGATTAGTGCGAAATTTGTTGTCATCTCGTTTCGCGGGCACTGTCCCCTCGGTCTGCTTCTTTTGTTCACGACATTGAGGTATTCCGATTAGCGATAACATTTCTGCTTCATGTTTAAGAAATGCTGCGACTAACTCCAACTTCGACTGATTTTCACTTAACTTCTGGTAGGCAAAGTCGGTCCATTTTGCTATCAATGTGCTCGGCAGCTTAGATAGAACAGCTGACGCGAGTTCAGGGCTTCGTAAATAATCAGGTTGATTCAGTGCACGAATAGTGGCCACACAGTTATTAATTTTAATTGAAAAATTTATTAGATCGTACTGGTACGAGGTAGGTAACGCAGGTTGCTTCCTTAACTGCGTCGTAAGGTTCAGAATAATCACTTCCGGTCGACCAAACCTTAAGTCTAGGGCTTCCATTACAGCTGCGGGCGGAGTATTACCGATGAGCAGGTCGGTAACTGCCTCCTTAGCGTCGCCTCGCAATGCTTTGCGTAGTCTCCACAGGTTTTCGGATTCACTAAATTTGCACACTAGTGTGGATTCATCGTATGCACTCTTAAAATGTAGCCACTCAACACAGTCTCCACTGAAGACAGGTAAGTCACGCGGAGTAGACAAGCGACTGAGTAGACGGTCCTCGCGTTGGCCTGACGAGGTTGCCATCATGTCTTTTAAGGTAAGTGCGAGTTGCTGAATACTATCAACGGGAACATCAGTGCACTGGACGGGGCCGACCTGAGCACGGCTAGCTGATGGTGCCGTCGGCTGATGCTGATAACTGCAGGTAGGTTCGGTGTGATCTTGATTTAGCCAATCCTCGACGTTGGAACGTGCTTGCTCATCGAGGATCTCATTACTACTAGCTTCGCTGCCATCACCTTGGAGCTCTTCAGCATCAACTTGCGCAAGGTCAGCTTCCAGCTTTTTATCTATGAGGGCAAGCTGAATCTGTGCTTTTGATTCAGCGGCTTCTAATTCCAATTGCTTACGTCTAGCAATGGATGATGACGTAGATCGCTTCGATTTTGCAGACGTAATCGAACCACTTTTTACGGACGCAAACGGCGTATTTGCTGTTTCAATCTTCATTCGTTCCATGTCCTTAGACGGTATGAGACTATCGGTGCCTAGGACAGGTAATTTGACTTTAGGTTCCGCAGGTGCGTTGGCCGATGTGCTCGCCATTAGCATTTGCTGGCGCTCGAATTCCCGATGCTGTTTGCGAGTCAATACTTTACGCGGGGCGCGCGGCGGGGATGTAAACATCACACTGATTATTATCCGGCTCGAAGGACCACTCTTATTGTAGGTGATAGGGTATTGAAAACGCAATAATTTAGGTAGACAAAGGGAAAAGGCGTTGGTGCGAGCGAAAGGATTCAACGCGGCAGACACAGTATTTTTTACTAACTGCGGGTGCACGAAACTTACATAGAAAAAATGTACCAATATTATAGTAGCTACCCACCAACGTCTTTATAATTATTTATTTATAAATGATCCAATAGATGGCGTTACACGTTCCGAAATAACGTATCTTACAACTAACTTAATTGCTAAAATCTTATTATTAATTTAAGTTATAACAATATTAATATGCGTCGCCTACAATAATCATAACTGCATAATAAATGCGTATTCCTTTTTCAAAAAGATGTATAATGCTTTATATACAAACTCAATGGTGTAAACACAGATGTAGTTCAGTATAAATTTCGGTAAGTATTCCAAATTTAAATCACTTTCTCCCCCTAGAGGATGAATGAAATTCAGTAC
This sequence comes from Xestia rhomboidea, assembly GCA_963853795.1. Lineage (NCBI taxonomy): Eukaryota > Metazoa > Arthropoda > Insecta > Lepidoptera > Noctuidae > Xestia > Xestia rhomboidea. Next base: position 21,115,876 of record OY970762.1, on the reverse strand, counting down.
AATTTTCTTTCCCTGTTTTTAACAGATTAAAAATGACTATTGCTATGTTCGCTTTTTGTGGCATAGAATGTCACTTTTTTGAGCAAGTGGTACGGAAATAATATATATGCTCCTGATGAGTAAGTAAGTACACTCCTTTATCTTCATTTTTTTTCTTCCTGTGTTTTTATTGTTTTTTAAATTCTTATGTTAAATTGTGATTTGCATTTATCTCGTGTTTCGTAACGTGTAATTTTCATATGGGAGAACCTGATATAAATGTTGATAACAGATCATGATATAAATCATGATCTGTCAAAGGACCGATTTGTTCGAGACACCAGTGTGTCTACTTCGCTTAAGAAGTATAGTGCAAACTTATAGCATACATGATACAGTTATAAAAAACGAACATTTATATCAGGTTCTTAATATCCCATATGAAAATTACACGTTACGAAACACGAGATAAATGGGGTCCCGTTTTTACCCTTTAGGAGTTTGTCTACGTCACATGAAGGAAACTAAAAAACGAATTAGGTACTTTTACTCCCTAGACTAAAAAGTTCACTTTAGTCCCGCTTCGTAGGGCTATATTGGCGTACTTTTAGAGCATGTTTTTACAGTTTGCAAGAATTTCTGCAAAACAAAATTTAATTTTAAGATATTTAATTTTAAGGTATTAGTTTCGTGTGCAACATGTGTTATTTTTTATTTAATAATTTATTTTACTTTAATTACTTAATACATCTTGTTAAATTTCATATAGATACACATTAGACAATAATGTAATGTAAAATTATATTTGCATGCCCTAAAAAGGCAAAATATGGTTTGTGCCTAAACCACCAACTTTAACATCTGGTAACACCTGTATTTTAAGCAAATAAATTATTCTTATTCTTATTATTATTCATGAGAAGTGAAATAGTATAATATTTACTGGCTGTTTGAGTTTGTCTTTGTCACAAAGGAAATTAAAAACGAATTACTTTTCACTCCCTAGGGACTAAAGTGGTCACTTTAGTTGTCACTTCATAGGGCTATATTGGCGTACTTTTAAAGCATGAGAAGTGAAAAAAATATTATTAGTGTAGATAGTGTAGATTACTTCACTAACATTATGTCACTGCCAATGGACTTACACGGAGGTGAGTTATCTTTTTTCCACGAAAATAGCTCTGCTCGTGCTTGATACACGTTGTAGGATATGGTACCTTTCAGTTGAGACCACTTTGGATCATATGTTTTTTTTTTTAATTTCGAGACACATTTTGAGAATGGCACGCCTACTCAATGGCACAACAGGATCATGTCTGGTCGCAGCATCAGTGTGCAGTTATTTTAAACTGATACCGGTACAGAAGGTTAGTTGAAAAATAAATAATGAAAAGCTGTTGAAAATTAATTTGCCAAGTTTGTAATCACTACAAGAACATAAAGATAATAGGTGGAGATGGCGGGTAGCCGGGAGGCGGACGAGAGCTTCGCGTTTTTGGCTTCTTTGAGGAGACTTTTCTCGGCGAGGACCGCGTCCACTTCGGGGGCGGCGGGAGCGGCGCGGCCGGCGGGGGCGGCGCGGGCGGCAGGGACGGCGGGTGTGGTAGCGGCCGCGCCGGGGTCACGGAGCGCGGCGGAGTCGCCGGGTGCAGCGTTGTTACGGCGCGCGGGGAGCTCGTTGGGGGCGGAGGTGGTCTCCTTGGAGCTCGTCGGCAGCAGCGGCTCCTCACCGCCGTACTCGGCCACGTTGTCGCCGTACTCGCCCGCCTTCAATTACACGCGTGAAGTTTGCGCGAGTCCACCCTAGAAACACCCGGGCGCGGCAATGCGGCGCCCGAGACGGGGGTCTCGCGGCGGACGCGCAGCTCGTGCCTCACCTTGAAGTCGGCCCGGTTGGGCTCGAACTCAAACGCGGGCCTCAGCGACGACTGCGACGGCGGCGGCGTCGTCGTTGTCACGGGCGTGGCGGGCGCGCTGCGAGTGGGTTTCATGCTGGACAGACGCACTGGACGCGGCACTAGCGCAAAGCAAACATTCCAAGCACAACATTCAGGTAAAACTGGTGCAAAACGACAACTACCAGCCAAACATTAAAAAAAAAAATTACCGACTTCCAAAAAAAAAAACAAAAAAGTGGAAATAACTTTACTCTCAGAAAACGGTGATTGTGTGTGTGCAGGTACTTAATTTCATATTAAATGTAGTCTATTTTATTCCTGTGTACTTATCCTATTGATTGTGCTTAGTTATTGATTTTATGCTTATTTATTCATTTGAGCAACAATAGTTTACTGCTAACTGTGAAGGTTTGTAAATAGCGTGTCGTTGATTGCTTCACTATAAATTTTTGTAAGTCGGTTATTTTAAAAGTATAACTAAAAGGGTAAAATCCTTTTTTATTTTACCCTTTCAGTTGTTGCATTCTCACAAATCTTTGCCAAGTATCAATTTTACATTGTAACTAAAAGATATTAGCACTACATCCACATAGACGAAACAGAAAAGATCCGGAATTACTACGGTACCTATGTATTTGAATTTTTTTTTTCACCATTTGAACGGTAGGCACATTATTCCGGATGATTGGATGGACTTTATATCCTAATAGTATTATAAATGCGAAAGTTTGTTACGATAGATGGATGGATACGCAAAAACGACTAAACGAATTTGAATTAAAATTTAGGCAATACATAACATAGGTGGTAATCAGTTTGTGAATGACTTGCTGAAAAAAGGGAATGGTGATTTTCAAGCAAGAGCAATATAGAGCAAGATCCCAAGGCCGCCAGACCTTACTTATTTTTAACCGACTTCAAAAAAGGAGGATCATAAATGTTCGTGTAGATGTTTTTTTTTTTATGTAGGTATGTTACCCGATTTCTCCCCCATTTGTGGACCGATTTTCTAACTCTTTTTTCATTTGAAAGAATATATTCCTGAGGTGGTCCCATTTAAATTTCGTGAAAATCTGATGCTGATCTTCGCAGATATACAATGGAACTCTTCAAAAATAGACGGCTAATCTGTCGCCATTGCTGCAATCGCTTGGAAGTTTATTGTTTATACAACATCATGACGTAACATCTGGCATGACGTAAGAATGGCAAAGTTGTAGATAATAAAAAGATCTACAACTTTTTTATTGACACTTTTTTCACATAACCTCAAAATGTATGTGAAAAATTCAAATACTTAACCAAGTTTTTGGTGTTTTATTTTCGTCTTTAACAAAACAATTTTATTTTTCACGAAATTCGATATCTTACCTTTTTAAGTCCCAAACACACTGTAATTTTTTTGATTTAAAATATTTATTTTTTTCACCTTATTTTGACTTAATATCGAAAAAGCACCCTAATTTTCAATCGAAAATTCTTTCGTCAAAATATCTGTATTTTTTTTAATCTGTGGGTTTTTTGTTCGTTGAAATCTCTACTTTCTGCTGGTGAAAAAAAAACCGGCCAAGTGCATTTAAACTCGTAGAGAGGGTTCCGTACAATGCCTATTTTCCGTAAGTGAACGTATTATATTGAGTTTACCACTTTATTTTCAATTGATAGAATTCTTATAGTCAGATTCCTGTAATTTACTAGCAAAGAACTATAATTATTTTGTATTATATATATTATTTTACAATAATATAAAATATAAATTGGAGATCCTCACAACGAGCCCTTATGTGGATTGCCTATATTTGATATATGACACAGTAAGGTTTGCAAAACCTTTATTTTAATTTCCTAATTTGTCCCCCTTATTTAAAAAAATATTTATTTACTTGGCACATCTGTGTTTGGGTCATATAATTTTAATAATAATTAATATTTTATTTTTAATATTAGAAAATACACTTTTAAAAGTTTCACAAAAACATTACCAAATAAAAATGACCATTTCCGACAAAAGTGAGTCGTTGATGGTGCCTGTACTAATGATTAAAATCATTGTATCACAGACACCAGCCACGCCTTCCAGAATAGGTTACATAAAAGAAAAATCGAACGTGGTACAAAGTGAACTACTCTAGTAGTAAAGATATTCAAATGGTCATAAAATAGTTTTAAAATACAGTAAGAGTAATTTAAAAATAAAATAACAAAAAATGAAAAAACAATGAATACTATAAGTAAACTAAAATTAAAATTATTTACTTGGTGAATGTTTGTGCTTGTGCGTGCACGAGAGTGCACAGGTGAGTGTTTCTGTATGTGTGAGTGTAAGTGTTAGTGTATGTGTGAATGTATGAATGTACGTTTCTCAAATAGGTACATCTACTCGATTGGTTTGAGAAGATCTTCTGTTTCCTGGTAGTTTAACTTTAGTAAGAGGATTTGTAGTTCTTTTTTACACTTATTTTTTGTTAATCTATGTATGTATTCTATTTTGTTAATACGGTTGTAAAGACGAGAACTGTTTATATAAAAAAATTCTACTGGCGAGAGCAGTTCTATGCGTCTGTATTTCGCACACTATGTCCTTCCTGCGCTTGTTGTTCGGCTTATATGGAATTTTAGCATGCTTTCGCAAGACGGTCTGAAGCACATAGAGCTGTCTTACTGTGAGTTGAGAGCATTGCTGGTACAAGGTTGCGGTCGGGTACCAAATAGGTTTCTTTATAAGCACTTTTTGGACCGCTCTGCGCTCTCTCCACCCGCAGCATACTATGTAGTAGCAAACGTGCCTCCCCACGCTGGTATACAGTACATAAGTATTGATTGTGCCAGGGAAAAATACACTTATTTTAATGTCTGTTACAGACGTCCGGTACTGCTTATACCAGCTCCACTTAAATAATTCTGATTTGATTTTAATAAGTTGCTTAAGTTGCTTAGTTAATTGTAAAATAATTATTTAGTGATTTTTATATTAGTTTAATTGTTAGTAATGTTAAATAATGAAAATACATACTTTATGGCACCTTCCGCTTGTCAGCTTCCGGTGCGCCGAATATTATATTTTAATTAGTTAAGGTTTTAATGATTATATTATAACAATAATTTCGTTACTAGCAGTTAATGAATACTACACAGCTTATTGAGTGATTTGATTGTACTGTTTAGGTTTTTGTAGAAATGTATAAAAGTCGTTGCGTCGGGATTTTGAATGCAGTCGTTTTGTAACCGTCAAGTAGAAAAGTTTAAGTGGAAACTCTGACCAGAATAAATTCGTTCAAGTGCAACCATAATTTTATTTGGACCATCGAATCTGACCACCTTCTACACTTCAGAAGTGGGATGATGTCTGGCCCATATATTGATGGTATTGGTGCAAAGAAAAGGAGACACTGTGAAACAAAGTTGTCGGATGATAACGAAAATTCCGATTTTTTTTCTTCATCTGATCACGAGGATACCGACAGAAGATACCTGCAACGAAAAAGGCACCGTGTTACCCAAACCGATGCAGAAGTTATCCCAAAGTTCCAGCCGGATGAAAAATCTAGCAACGTGAAGGGATGGTTGCACAAAATTGACCAATTAGGCGATGTATATGGCTGGGACAATAAGGATCGGCAGTTCATTATGCAACTTCGTCTCCGAGGATCCGCTAGAGATTGGTATGACGACTTAGATAATTACAATCTCACGTGGAAGGAATGGAAAGACTCATTAGAGACCGCCTTTCCACGTTCAACCGATTATGTTGACCTTCTTGAAACTATGCTCACAAGGAAAAAAACTAACACCGAAACAATGACCAAATATTTCCATGACAAGGTGTCGCTGCTTAAGAAATGCAATATTTACGGTGAGCCTGCGATTTCATGCCTGATCAAAGGTTTACCAGTAGAGATAAGGGCCAACGCAAAAGCTTATCAATGCGAGACACCACAGCAGCTGTACTATGGATATTTGTCATCCCTTGAAAACTACAAGCAAGTGGAAGCTAGCAGCTCCAAGCAAGAAGAACCAAACAACTCCAAGCGTCCGGCTGCTACGTGGAGGAGAGGGGGCAATGTTTCTTCGAGTTCAAAAGAAAACGAACTTGGCCTGAAGAAATGTTATGCCTGCAGAAGAACAGGGCATGAGGCGAAGGACTGCAGGACGCCACGCTGCGAGGTGTGTCGTCGGCCTGGCCACGCTGCAGCTAGCTGCTGGTTTGCGGCCGGCTCTTCACATCAACAGCCACACAAGGTTGGTAACGTGCTATTTACAACGTACAACATTTATATAGACCTGTACAAGAAGGCAGTGGTAATTAATGGACACAATCTTATTGCATACATAGATACAGGCAGTAAGTTGAATATTCTCACAATGTCACAAGCTAATAATTTAAAGTTGAAAATCATGCCTTCTTCAGTTACTATGAAAGGTTTTGGTGGTGCATATTCAAATTCTTTGGGAACATCACATGTTAATGTAAATATAGATAAAATCATGTTGAGTGGTTTTGTTGAGCTGACTACTAATGATCTAGCTGATATAGACTTAATAATCGGTCAATCAATGATAAATCAGAAAAATATAAACTTGGTAATTTCAGAAAAATCTGTTAATTTTGTGTGCAACTTTGATTTTAATAATGATCTGTTTGATATACAATTGGATGAGATTGATTGCATTACAAAATTTCCAGTCTATTTAAAACATAATAGTGTAATACCAAAACAAAGTTGCGCTTTTGTACAGGTTTATGTCGATATTAATGCTAACCATTCATTTTATACGAATTCTGTGTACTTTGAGTTAGGAAGTATGTCCTATGTAATTATAGGAGGACTTATAAGGTCGACGGATTCCTTTTTGAAAGTAGTAAACATCGGAGATGATATTATTGAGTGGCAAGCAAATAGACTCATAGCGCGCGCGGAACTAATTAGTGACAACAATAATAATAATATACCCACAAATGTAATGACAATTGACCAATCTGCGTATAACGAATTAAAGTTATCCGATTTAGATGTAGGTGACTTGGAAATGAATGATTGCAGTCGATTGTTACAATTATTAAATAAATACAGATATTTGTTTTCGGAAAATACGCAAGATTTGGGATGTACAGACGTACTGGAAATGCATATTCGGACAACAACTGAACAACCTGTTTACTGTAAACCTTATCGACTTTCTTACAAGGAGAATGAGATTGTTAACGGAAAAGTTCAGGACCTTATTGATGCAGGTGTTGTGAGGGAATCTATGTCCGACTATGCAAGCCCAGTGGTCCTTGTAAAGAAAAAGGGCGGTGATTATAGATTATGCATAGATTACAGAGCACTCAACGCACGTACCATCAAAGATCGATATCCATTGCCTCATATAGATGACCAGGTAACGCGCTTGGCTGGAAAAGCTTTATTTACCACCCTAGACCTTGCGCAAGGTTATTATCAGGTAAAAATATCTGAAGACTCTATTCATAAAACCGCATTTGTAACACCTTCAGGGCAATACGAGTTTTTAAAAATGCCATTCGGTCTGGCCAACGCACCAGCAGTTTTCTCACGTCTCATCAAAATAGTCCTAGGTACACTGGGTACTGACGTAGCTACCTATCTCGATGACGTCATGCTTCCAACTGTTTCGGTTGATGACGGACTCGGGTTATTGAGAGACGTCTTACAACTTTTATCAGAAGCCAATTTAAAATTAAATCTAAGTAAATGTTCTTTCTTAAAGAAAAGTGTAAATTATTTGGGCCATGAGATTACCGCAGGTACAATACAACCGGGAGAGGCTAAAATTCGTTGTGTAGCAGAATACAAAAAACCCCGTAATGTGCATGAAATCCGTCAATTTATTGGTTTGGCTTCATATTTTAGAAAATTTATTCGTGGATTTGCTGAGATTGCTAGACCGCTCACACAGTTAACAAAAAAGGATATAGAATGGACTTGGAGTTCCGCCCAAGAAACTGCTTTTCAGACTCTAAAAGAACGTCTCATCGAAAGACCTGTTTTAGGCATTTACGATAGAAATGCACGCACAGAGCTCCATACTGATGCCAGTAAACTAGGATTAGGTGGTATACTCTTGCAATACCAAACTGATGGTGTTTTAAAACCAATTTCGTATTTTAGTAGAGTTACAAGTAAAGAAGAACAGTTTTATCATAGCTATGAACTGGAGACATTAGCAGTTGTAGAATCTCTCAAACGATTTCGTATTTATCTTGTAGGTATCCCCGTAACCATAGTGACAGACTGTGCTGCGTTACGAACTACATTAGTTAAAAAAGACCTAATTCCTCGCATAGCCCGCTGGTGGCTTTCAATTCAAGATTTTGATGTACAAATTGAGTATCGATCTGGTGACCGAATGCGACACGTAGATGCTTTGAGCAGGAATCCAATATCGAACCCCGTTTTATTAATTGAGGATTCCGACTGGCTATTAACCTTACAGTTGCAAGACGAAAAAATTCAGTCAATTCTGACTCAATTGCGTAATAGTACGGACAATACCAATATTACTAATAATTTTTTAATAAAAGACGATCTTCTCTATAGAAAAACACTTGCCGGGGATCGTTTTGTTATACCTAAATTAGCAAAATGGGGTTTACTACAAAAATTCCATGATCAGATAGGACATGTTGGCTTTGATAAGTGCGAAAAGACCATTAAAGCACAATTTTGGTTTGAGGGCATGACTAGGTTTATCCGAAAATATATCAAATCATGTCTTCAATGTGCTTACGGAAAAGGGGAACATGGTAAATTACAAGGAGAACTGTACCCAATTCTAAAAGCAGCTGTGCCTATGCACACACTACATGTTGACCATTTAGGTCCGTTTGTTAAGACTCGTAAAGGAAACTCTTATATACTCGTTGTTATAGACTCTTTTACAAAATTTGTATTTTCAAAAGCTGTTAAAAGCTGTAGTTCTGTTGAAACTATAAAACATTTGAAAGATATTATTTCTCAGTTTGGAAATCCCAACAGGATTATCACTGATAGAGGAAAAGCATTTACGAGCCGCTACTTCAAAAGCTTTGCTGATGAAATGCAATTTAAACATGTCTTAAACGCTATCGCGAGCCCTAGGTCGAATGGCCAAGTAGAACGTGTGAATCGAACTTTGATTAACGGGTTAAATACGATGTCTGATAGCGAGTGCACATGGGATGATTACTTGAATGATATAGTTTGGGGTATTAATAATACTCCTCATGCAACAACTGGTTTTCCCCCATTTAAACTTTTATTTGGTCATTCTAATTCAAGGCTACCCGCTTATCCCTCCGGAGAACCGAATGATTTTGAAGGTCAAACAAAGGCACTAGAAGAACGCCGAGGCGAGGCTAAATTGCGTATTGATAAAAATATGTCTCTCATGAAGGATAGATTCGATCAATCTCATAAGAAATGCGTTAAGTACTCTGTAGGACAATTGGTCTTATGGAAAGGAGGAATAACTAGGGAAAGCGCGAAAATAACTAGGAAACTTAATGGATTGTATACGGGTCCTTATAAAATATGTCAGGCTGATCAGTCATTAGATCGTTACACGATAAGTAGCATTAAAGGCATGAAAGGGTACAGAAAATTCACTGCAATTGTACGCGGTGAAGTCCTCCGACCTTATAATTCGTCTATATCTGATGAAAGTAGTGGTAGTGATCATGAAGTTGATAGGGACGATCTGATAGACTTGTTAGAAAGTTAATTAAAATCATAGGTATCCATATTTTTAATTGTAAAAACAAAAAGAAGGAGAATCATAAATCAGTTGTTTATAAATTCATTCATATGTAACCAATCAATAAAACACTCTTAAAATAATTTATGTAGAGATTTTATTTAATATTAACGGTTACTGCAGCCGTCCACAAACCGATGGGTCAAATTTAAACATAAACAAAGCTGTGTGCAATGGGGGAGCTATCAAAGCTATGTGCAATTTGAGAAACAAAAGCTGTGTGCAATAGGAGTAATTAAAGCTGTGTGCAATGAGAGTAATCAAAGCTGTGTGCAATGGGAAAATCAAAGCTGTGTGCAATGGGAAAATCAAAGCTGTGTGCAATGGGATAATCAAAGCTGTGTGCAATAGGAATAACCAAAGCTGTGTGCAATGGGATAATCAAAGCTGTGTGCAATAGGAATAACCAAAGCTGTGTGCATTAGAAATAATCAAAGCTGTGTGAAATACATGTAATTAAATCTGTGTGAGATACAAAGAATTAGTAAAGCTGTGTGACATAGTTCCTAAGTAAAGTTTTATGAAGGAAAATACAAAACAACTTCAAATGCAAGCTATGTAAAATCTTACATACAGTCAAATAATTATCATAAGATTAGCAACTACTACATATATAAATGTGTACTGCCCATATTATTTACTATTTCAGATGCCGAATCCCAGTGACAGACCAGGAGCTGTAACAAAGGATGCCGACCGCCGTGGGCCACGGCAAACGCAGGATGGCCGAGTGTTACAGACGTCCGGTACTGCTTATACCAGCTCGACTTAAATAATTCTGATTTGATTTTAATAAGTTGCTTAAGTTGCTTAGTTAATTGTAAAATAATTATTTAGTGATTTTTATATTAGTTTAATTGTTAGTAATGTTAAATAATGAAAATACATACTTTATGGCACCTTCCGCTTGTCAGCTTCCGGTGCGCCGAATATTATATTTTAATTAGTTAAGGTTTTAATGATTATATTATAACAATAATTTCGTTACTAGCAGTTAATGAATACTACACAGCTTATTGAGTGATTTGATTGTACTGTTTAGGTTTTTGTAGAAATGTATAAAAGTCGTTGCGTCGGGATTTTGAATGCAGTCGTTTTGTAACCGTCAAGTAGAAAAGTTTAAGTGGAAACTCTGACCAGAATAAATTCGTTCAAGTGCAACCATAATTTTATTTGGACCATCGAATCTGACCACCTTCTACATGTCTCTAAGTCAGCAGAACATCTTAATTTTTTGAAAATGTAGAGAAGTTTTTTTAAGTGCGTTAAGGGTTAACGAGTTGTCGTTTAGCCAGGTTATTACGGACGTAGCCAGCAGCCTATTCGGTTTCGTTATAGGCTAGCTGCCAGTCCTTGGCATGCACAACCAACGCCGTGTCATCTGCATATGTTATAATTCTGCAGTTGTTAATTGCCAGTTGGCACAGGTCGTTAATGTACACCAAGAATAAGGTGGGACCAAGCACACTGCCTTGTGGGACTCCATATGTGAGAATTTCTTCACTGTTGGTGTAACTTCCGAACCTGAAATACTGACTACGTTCAGTAAGGTAACTACGAAAAATTTTTAGGACCGTGCCCCTAACGCCTACTTCTTCCAGCCTGTTTAGAAGGATGTGAGTTGAAACCGTGTCGAAAGCTTTCGACAGGTCCAAAAATACTGCTATAGTTTTTAATTTATTATCCAAAGACTGAATCACGGTTGTTGTCAAATCTATTACAGCGTCTTCAGTTGACTTACCCTTAATAAACCCGTATTGGTTCTTAGAAATTATATTATATTTATTAAGATAATTGGTTAATTGTTTATTTAAGAGCCATTTTCACGTTTTCGCGCAAAGGACCATGACTCAAATTGGGCTCAGTGTCCAACAGAGTTATGGCTTATGCCATTGGATAGGATTTTGTTCGTACTTAAATTGTTACTATCGAATCGGCACCCCCTTCAATTCCATTGCAGAAAAAAGATATGGACCTAAATAGGTTTTGTACAAAAAAACAATTTGTAGTCATAAAACTGTTATTGTAACAATTAATTCATGCTTAAAAATAATGGTAAACAATAGATGTCATCATCATCATTTCAGCTGAAAGACGTCCACTACTGGACATAGGCCTCCCCCAAGAGTAGCCAGATTGACCGGTCCCGTGCGATTCGCATCCAGCGGATTCCCGGTCCAACTAGTGGAAGGCCTTCCAACGCAACGTCTTCCGGTCCGCGGTCGCCACCAGAACTTTTCGGCCCCATCGCCCATCCGTTCTATGAGCATTGCCCACTGCCACTTAAGTTTGGCAATTCTTCGGGCTACGTCGGTAACCTTGGTTCTCTTGCGGATGTCTATTTCTGATTCGATTTCGCTTGGAAACACCGAGAATAGCTCTCTCCATTGCCCTTTGGATGACTTTAAGCCTTCTGATGAGGCCCACTGTAAGCGAGCACGTTTCGGTCCCGTATATAATCACTGGCGACACACACAGATCATAGACTTTCGTCTTGAGACACTGCGGTAAATTGGATGAGAAGACACCGCGCAACTTCCCGAACGCTGCACAGCTGAGTCGAATTCGACGATTGACCTCTTTCTCAAAGTAAGACATGCCTAACTGGACCGTTTGTCCCAGGTACACATAATCGTCTACTGCTTCGAGTGTAGAGTCTCCGATCTTGATAGGAGTATGTGTTACATGGTCACTCAACATGACCTTGGTTTTCCATGTTCATTTTAAGACTCACTCTTTCGGAAGTTCTTCTGTGGTCAACAAGCATTGTACTGAGGTCCTCCATGGTCTCAGCCATGACCACTATATCGTCGGCAAACGGAAGGAAGTCGGACTCACATGGTGGCGTTTTTGTAAAAACTCTTCGACACCTCGATGTACCGATAATCGATTTGGCACCGTTGGAGAGACTGCAGTACAAGCCCAGATCTTGATCGAATCGAAGGCTTTCTCGTAGTCAGCCGGGCATAGGCGAGACAACCAAAAAAATCTAATTAGTCCGTCAGTTAGATTATCAAAAAACATTGACCCGTGTTTTTTCTTTTGTTACGTAAATCAAAATTGACGAAGACATGATGAATAGAATAGAATTTTATTTTGCAAATATGGGTAATACATAATAGTTGTTATGACATAATATAAAAGCTCAGCCATATTTTACCATTCGGCCTTCAAAAATTTACATTATTTATGAAACATAATATATGTACACACAGCAAATTAGATAGGTTTGCAGAGCACACTAACATAATGTTGGTGTGCGTAAAATCAACTGGTGTATTACTTCGCCTCACAATATATGTCAGCAAACACGTGTGTGTGTGTGTGGCTAATCTTCTCTAAGATTGGCCGCCGTGATTGAAAACGGTTCGAAGGACTAAATAGGCAAAGAATATAAAGCATAAATTTAATAAACTAAATAACTGGTCTCTTGGCATATGTGTAAAAGCAACAGGCTTGTAAATCAAATGTCGTAGGATCAAATCCCGCCGCTGACATTGCACACTTTTGGCATTTTTAAAAACAATTGTTTTTCATTTTGTTGAATTTTTATTTTTGTATTATATCTGATAATAAGAAAGAAAAAAAGTGAAAATTAAACAATTTGTATTAAGAAATCAACAATATTTATTGACTAGTTTAAAAAAATAAAATTACAAATTATAAAGTTTTGTGCATGACAAATATTCTAAGTCGGACAGAAAATAACGTTATTTTTCATATTCAAGTGGGTAATTTATTTATTAGTGATATGAATAAACATGTTAGTAAGAAAGATATTAAGATACAGGTATCCCAAACTGTTATCTCACTAACAATAACATCACTCACATAAAACAAATTTAATTACCCCTGATATTTTTATTAATAGCCGATTGGTGCGCCTTCACTATCTATTACTTGTTGCAATCGTGTCCTCATGCTAGCAACCATATTTTCGCGCAAGTGAGATTCACGAATTCCATGACGACATAACGATCCACTAGACCTGCACGGAAGAATATTTTTTTTATTAAAGCGTTCACCATCTTTATGCCACAATATTTTGCGACCGTCTCTGTCTGACTTAAAACATTTTTCATCGCTAAATATAACAACATTATTGCACCAATCGAAATCCAAATATTCTCTTGCGAAGCGTACTCGGTTTTGTCTGTGAATATCTGACAGTAATATTTTCTTGGCTGGCCTACGACATTTCACACCAGCTGCACGCAAGTGGTTCCGTACAGTTTGTAATGTCACGTCATGTTTAGTCGCCGTGGAACGAGTAGGTAGTGAGGAAGGGCTCAGCGCTATGCGTAGCTACTATATCACGGTGCCGCGCATTGGCATCTGTGTATGCTAATCCAGCCTTTGGTCCCGGTCGGCAAGGGTCAATTCTTCCCGAATCTGCATAACGATGGACCCACAATTGCACAGTCCTTCTCTGTGAACAATAATAAAATATTGTTACAAAAAAAAACAATCAATAACAAATGTGGATTAATAAACATAAATCTTCTAAACATAATAATAACATTTTGTTACTTACCGATATCTTTAAACGCCTCGCAATTTCACTAATTGAAACGTTTTGCTCACGCAAAATAATAATCTCAGCTCTTAAAAGTGTAGTTAAGTGATTCATATTGAGTAACAAATAAAAGCACTTCTCAAAACACGTAGGGTATAATGTCTAAACGTAACGAAAGCCCGATAGTCAATAGCATTATGACGATGAACTTAAACTAATAACATAAACATGATTTGTCATTTTTAGAGGGTAGACCTCTAATATATTCTAACTCAAATATAAAGAAGACTTGCGAATAGTAAAGCAATTAATTGAACAAACAAAACGTAAAATATTTTATTAAATACATACAAAAACATTGTGTCGTTGGAAGTCGGATTCGAACCTACGGCGCTATGCGCCGGCGGTGTGAGTAATTGATTACCGCGCGCTCGACCATTGCGCCACGGAGAAGATTGAAATATTGGTTAAATTTATGCTTCATATTCCCTGCAACATCAAGTGACAAGAAATTGCAAGTGTGTGGGTGGACAACGGGTTATTGTGAAGCGCAAACACTAATATAGGCGAAGCCAGACAGCCGTTGATTTTACGCACACCAATATCTATGTTAGTGTGCCCTGCAAACCTATCTAATTTGCAGTGTGTACTTACATTATAAAGACCAGATCGATTATATTATTATTATATTATTATTATTGATTCAAGTCACGCCTTTTTCTTTTTTTTTTTTTTTTTCGGATGGGAAATCATCAAATGACTTCTCCCGCTCTGGGCTGAGCAGGAGGGAGTGTCAGACTTTTACTGACTAAAACCCATCCATGTTCCTTCATCGCCCTTTGTGTTCCGGGGCCACGGTATCTCTTTCGAATAGTCCCGCAGCCCCGGCAGGCTTCGGTCCTTGCGGACCTCTTCTCTATTGCTGACTCTCTTTGAGGCGCGCGTGGAACACGAACGCGCCGTCGACACGGCCTGTCGTCGTGAGACGTACGGACGGCGAGCTAGCCCATAGCTCCCCGTCCACAGGCCCGCGCCTACGGTGGCCGGAAGCCACCACGTGGCCCCCGACGCCCGGGGCGTCTCCCGCGGCGGCCGGGACGTGAGGATCTCTCCCTGTCCTGTTCCGCCACCTCCTTCGCTAGCATGACTGCTTCGCAGAAGGAGGTGACGGCGTCCCATTCCGTCTCGCTCCGGACCATGGCATGAACCAGGGCCGGGAGCGAGAGGTCGCCGCCGCCGATCGCCACCTCGAGGACACGGCGGTGCTCCACCCAAGCGGGGCACACCTCCACAGTGTGCTCCACCGTGTCCTCCGGTCGATCCTCACAATGGTGACACCCGGACGTTTCCTCCCGCCCGATTCGGTGCAGGAACTTACCGAAACAACCGTGTCCGGTAAGAACCTGCGTCAGGCGGAAGGTGAGGACGCCGTGGCGTCTCTCCAGCCACTCCTCAAAGAGGGGACTTACCGCCACTATTGTGGCGTGCCCTGCACGGGGTTGCGAAAGTCGCTCTCTCCATGTCGCCATGAGATCACGCCGGAAGTCCGTCCGCTGAGCGACAATTTGCCGCGGCAGCGGAGTTTCCCCCCGGCGTAGCGCCTCCGCGCGCCACTCATGTAGGCGCGCGAGGACTATCGCCTCCAGATCCCATGGCGGCAATCTGGCAAGGAGGCTCGCCGCCTCGCGGGAGATCGTGCGGTACCCCCGGATTAGCCTTACGGCCACCACCTTTTGGGGCGCGTTCAAATAGTTGGCGGCTCGCTGCCTCAATGAACGCGCCCACACCGGGGCCCCGTAAAGGGCCATGGACCGCACGACTCCCGCGTAGAGCCTCCGGCAGGAGGCGTTTGGCCCCCCCAGGTTGGGTAGGAGCCGCCTGAAGGCAGCCCCTGTCCGCTCCAGTTTGGGGGCCAAACGTCGGAAATGCTCCACGAAGTTCCACCGGCTGTCGAGGACAAGTCCCAGGTACTTCAGCGTCGACTCGACGCCGATGGAAACCCCTCCTGCCATCACTGCGGATCCCGGAGGTGGCGCATTCCGAGGCCCATGAAAGCACATGGCCTCGGATTCAAGTCACGCCTTGGTATAATTTTTAGCTAGTTCTGACGTCACGAGCCCCCGAGTTTTGATGCGTTTTATCTTTTGTCAATATTCATTGATTTACAAAAACAAAAAATACGTGTCCATTAATTTCGAATACTCTAACTGACGGACTAAATAGATTTGCAATTTTTTGATACTGTCGTCAAGAAGGGCGATAATAAGCATGAGCCTAATGTCGCCCTGCTTGAAGAAGAGTACAACCACAACCCTGCACCATGCCTGTGGCGTTTTCTCCTCGAGTGTGACGGAATTAAACAGCTTCTGAAGGGCCCTTCAGGAATTCGGCCGTAATTCTGTTATCACCCGGTGCCTGGTTGTTTTTAAGCTGTTTCAGAGCCATCTTAATCTGGTACAGGCTGACATCCGGGATGTCTTCGGTATATTGTCGGGCTAGTCTAGCTCTTGGGTCGTTTGCTAGATCTACAACGGATTTAATGGTTGACGTGTACAACTGCCCATAGAAACTTTCGATTTCCCTCAGAAGCTCCGGTTTGGCGAATAAGATCCTGCCATCGTCGGTATTCAGTTTTGTGAGCTGGCTCTGCCCAATAGCCAGATCTCTTGTATACACCTTGGAGATTTTATTCCGCTCAATCGCAATACTATGTATTTTTTGCACCTGGAATTAAAACTACTCATCATCAGCCTAGCTTTTTCCCAACTATGTTGGGGTCAGATTCCAGTCTAACCGGATGCAGCTGAATACCAGTATTTTACATAGAGCGACTAGGCAGTCGCTCCGTATTACCCAGTAGTACTGGGTAATACGATACCCCTTGGTAAGACTGGTATGGTTGTCAGACTTTTTGAGCCACTGACTACCTGTAAAGACTGTCAAAGATCTACAAATAACAGCCGGGATCAACTGCATAACGTGCTTTCCGAGGCACGGCGGAATCTCGGTATGTAATGAGTGGTCACCCATCCACAGACCAACCTTGGCAAGCAGCTTGGCTTAACCTAAAGATTGAACTGAGCGACTGTCATTATTTTGCTACGAGCTCCTCAAGGAATTAAAACTAGTATAAGATGTAAAACAACAAAAACTACAATGTCAAAACAGCATTACTTTGCAGGATCATAGCTTATTTATGGTAGGAGAAAAATATTTATAGCAACAAAACCCTATGGATTCTTCACAAAAATGAGTTTATAATATATCTTTATGTTTAGTGTTGTACAAGTATGTACAAAGTGTTATCGTCTCTGTTGGTGGGTGAGCCCAGGCTTCATATATTGTTGTCCATTGGATGGTCCTTTCTAAGGCTTTGGTCAACTAGTTTACCATCTTAGATAACAACCTGGCATTTTTGAATACATGTTAAAAATAGACTAGTCTTTCTTATTGATACTTCATGTAACACATTTACAAAAACTTATTTGTTTACTATGTAGTGATTAATCTCCCACAACTAGTTTACTGAAAATTCATCGCAGAGTCAATTTCAGATTCCTATATCTATCATAAATATTTATAAATTTCACTGAACAAAATACATAAAACATCAGGCATAGATAGACTTTTGTCGACACGTAATGTACTAGAATATCGATAGTTAATAACATTGATTTTGTCGACACGTAATGTACTAGAATATCGATAGTTAATAACATTGATTTTGTCGACACGTAATGTACTAGAATATCGATAGTTAATAACATTGATTTTGTCGACACGTAATGTACTAGAATATCGATAGTTAATAACATTGATTTTGTCGACACGTAATGTACTAGAATATCGATAGTTAATAACATTGATTTTGTCGACACGTAATGTACTAGAATATCGATAGTTAATAACATTGATTTTGTCGACACGTAATGTACTAGAATATCGATAGTTAATAACATTGATTTTGTCGACACGTAATGTACTAGAATATCGATAGTTAATAACATTGATTTTGTCGACACGTAATGTACTAGAATATCGATAGTTAATAACATTGATTTTGTCGACACGTAATGTACTAGAATATCGATAGTTAATAACATTGATTTTGTCGACACGTAATGTACTAGAATATCGATAGTTAATAACATTGATTTTGTCGACACGTAATGTACTAGAATATCGATAGTTAATAACATTGATTTTGTCGACACGTAATGTACTAGAATATCGATAGTTAATAACATTGATTTTGTCGACACGTAATGTACTAGAATATCGATAGTTAATAACATTGATTTAAAAAAAAAAACAAAGTCTTAGGGCAATTTTAACGTTTTATATCGCTATTTTATCGTGATTTTTTGGTTTGATTATAGCGTAATTACATTTACAACACACTTGCTCATAAAATGGCTCTAATTTCACCGCAATTAGGCACATAATGACACCTGTAATTTTGTCTAACTGTGACTTTTTCATTGCCATTATTCACTAGTGAGTTATAGGGTTTTTTTTGTTGTTTGAGTTGCTTTGTTCTTAAAAAAGTTTCGATACAAAAAGCATCGTGTTCAATCTATATGTATAAAATGACTAGTATTTGCTTGAGTGCGCGAGCTGCACGCAGCTCGCGGGTTTGGTCTTTTTGAGAAGTATTTCACTATCCTTATAAAATTTTGAGAATCCATAGGGATCCTTAAAAGAATCGGAAAATCCGTTCGAATTACCTCTAAATCAGTATGAGAACCCTTAAGAACCCCTAAAACATTTGAGAAGTATAAAAAACATTACCCTAAGGTTTACTTGTCGTCGTCCCTGAGTTACGCTTCACCCTCTCAACCTTCGTTACGCTACGGAGGTCGGCGGCTCGCTTCGCTCGCCACCTCCCCCCTTCGCTCCACTCGGTCTCGCAGGTTCGCTCCGCTCAGAACTCACCTACCACCCGTTATATTTGTTCAAACACCTGATGGCTACCTCTAACCGTTATGAAGTTACAGCCCTTTCAATTATAGGGGAGGTTGGGGAGGGGAGCTTCACCCACTCAATCTTCGTTACGCTACGGAGGTCGCCGGCTCGCTTCGCTCCACTCACGACCTACCTACCACCGTAAAGCGGAGGGGAGCAAAGGGGAGGTTGGGGAGGGGAGGGTATACAAATTTCAATGCCCCCCAATAATAAAGTATAGTAAAAATCAAAATGCCGCTACGTGTCCTAGTTTCCGAGATACGATGGGGGGAGGGGTGAAGGGGGGGAGAGGGAGGAGTTTTGAAAAAGATTTTGACCAACTCTTTGCCCCTTTATACAAATCTGAAAAAAAAAAGTTCCAAGTCTCTTGGTTCCCGAGATACGATAGGGAGGGGGGTGAAGGGGGGCAAAAAGGGGAGGTATGGGATTTTTCCCATAGGTTTTGGAGTTAGTTGTTTACGAATCTGTTAAAATATACCCACCTCCCCCTTCACCATCTGGGAGAACAATTCTGTCAGTGAGTGCGTCAGTCAGTGGTAATTTAGCTTTATTATAACTAGTATTTGCGTGCTGCGCGAGCTGCAAGCAGATCGCGTCCTTGTCCTTGTAGATGTTTCACTTTTAAAACCCCTAAATTTAGTAAAAATGTCAAACATAATCCTAGTCTTCGACTTTTCAAACTCAGAAAGGTTTCCACATGATTAAGCTCTTAATCATTCTAAATCAGTACCCCCAAATCACTCGAAAACGATACCCATATCAACATTTTTTTGATAAAATCAAGTCCCCCATTTGAGAAGTAGATACCCTTCTAAAATGTTGACAATCCATAAGAATCCTAAAATGAATTGGAAAATCCGCTAGGTACCTAACTCCGTTAGATTTTTTTTTAAATTTTGTTGAAAACCCTTATGAGCGCCCTTACAGCAGTACAAAAACCCTTAAGAACCCCTAAATCAGTATGTATCCACCCGAAGAGGCCTAATCCACCTAAACTACATATTATATGTACCTACATACATTATACTACACTTTTCTAAAATCAAAGTAGCTTAGTCACATTAAAATATATTTACTTAATATTGCAAAATAAACAGAATCAAATAAATATTATGTTAGTGTATATTTCCACTTTACCATCACTCTTTCATCTTATTTTCATTCATTTTCGTTCACGCAGTAGGTAGGTATTAAACTACTTAAATTATTACTATTAGGTAAGAGCTACTTGAGCGGAAGTGAAGAAGAAATTATCCTGAGAAGGTTCCCACGAAAGGCCTAGAACCTTAGATACATCACTCCCAGCGTGGAAATCGAGAGACTTACGATGCGAGTCGGGAAGACTCTTTAAAAGAACGGGTGAATTGCTACACCATTAAACAAGGTCAAAATCGCCCGATTTAAACATACACCACAGAATACACCAGATCGTCCATATAGAGACTGGTCTCTGCTACTTTAGCAGCTTCGGGATAATGCGGACTGTCAGAGGCCAGCTGTCGCACAGTGCGCATAGCTATGTAAGGACTCGACTTAAGTCCGAAAGGTAAGCGATTAAAAGAAAAGGTTAACACAGGTTCATTCACATTGAATCGAAACAAAATGCGTAGGTATTTACGCTGGTCAACGGGTACACCAACGCGTAAATACATTTGTTTAATATCAGCATTTATAGCGATGGGAAATAATCTGAAATTTATTAAAAGATTATACAAATCTGTTTGTAAATTTGGACCAATATGGAGTACATCATTTAAAGATAACCCTGTATGAGTTCTAGCACTAGCATCCAATACAATGCGCGGCATCGGTTTGTCTGGCCGAACGACAGCGTGATGAGGGATGTAGTACCCATCATCTAAGATGGCAGATTCGTCGACTTGACTTAAGTATCCATTATCTATGTACTCTTTGATCACAGCGTTATAATTTTCCCGCAACATCGGCGATTGGCGGAGTTTTCTCTCCAGCGCAATCAGTCGACGGTACGCGGCGGTGCGGGAGTTACCTAACTCAGCAGGATCCTTACTAAAGGGTAACGCGACAGTATAACACTAACGCGCACCGACGCGTACGGACGTGTTACGTATCGTGTGTGTCACTAAATCACAAATAATTATATTTTACTATTTGAAGTTTTAAATGGAGGCTAAGTGTAGCGGCTGGGATGCGGTTGTTAATGATTCACTGTTTATGGAGTGTTCGCGAGTAAAATGCAAGAAGAAATTCCATCTTAGTTGCCTGGCCTTAACAACGGAAGATGTTAAGGCTTTCACGCCGGAGTACAGGAGCCTGTGGATGTGTCCCGAGTGCACATGCACAATGCCGAAAAGGGGTAATATAGACACACCTGTTCGAGGAACTACAGTTGCCAGCAAAACGGTTTCACCGAACAGCCATGTCAACACCGCCGAGAGAGGCAGTCGTCGGAATACAAGTGTAGTAATTGATACGGAGAGTCTACTTCTAGACGAGATACGGGAGTTTCGATGGGAAGTGAAGTCTCATTTAGAGCAGCAGCGGAAAGATTATGTGTTATTGCAAAATAGATTTATCAATACGGAAAAAGAGTTAAAGGAATTAAAACAAATGTTGGGGGTAGTACAGCAAAAGGCAAATAAAGTTGAGATATTAGAAGCAAGAATTAAAGCGCAAATGGAAAGAAATGAGAGCCTTGAAGCCAGTCTAAAGAAAAGTCAGGCAAGAATGCCAAATCAAACAGAGCAAGGCTCTAAAAGCTTGACACCGTCTTTTGCAAAAGCCGTCAAAGATAAGCAGAATCAGGTAGTTGAAAATAATGTACCAGCGAAGGAATTTGTGGCCACGAAAGTGGCGAAAGTAGCATCGAATGAGGAACAGAGGCCAGGAGTAAATAGTGGTGGAGGTCTGGGAGTGTTAATATTTTGGAAAGGGAAGAACCAGAAAAAGAAGGGAATTGGACAACGGTAGCACGGAAAAAAAACACACTCGAACAGTGAAATAAAAAAAGGCGGGAACACCAGTGCAATCGACGTACAGGGAACGGAAAAGAAAAGATTCTTACACGTATGGCGTTTGCAGAAGCGAACAACAGTAGACAGTTTAGAAAAATATATTAGAAAAATTTATGGAGAAGAAGAAGTACCAATTAAAGTTGATAAAATAAAGCATAGAACTGAAAGGGACTATGCATCCTTTATCAACGGAGTTCCAGAAAGTAAATATGAAAAGTTATGTCAGCCTGAAAACTGGGCAGTTAATATTGAATTTGCGGAATGGGTGTGGTTTCGTAGAGCAACCAGCAACCCTAGAAACCCCGAGTCGAAACTCCGTTGAAATACAGTATCAGAACGTGCGCGGGCTTCGAACAAAGTTAGAGGAATTTAATACTAATATTTCAACGGCAAATGCAGACTTGTTTGCCATCACGGAAACGGGCTGCAATGACTCCATTCATGATGCAGAAATAATTCCACTGGGATTTACTATTTTACGCTGTGACCGAGCGGATGGACGTAAACAAGGCGGCGCGTGTCTCGTGGCCACACCGCGTTTTGAGTTGCGGCGAGTGTCACTACCCGATGACGTCAACGTGGACGATCATATGTTCGAACTGGTTTGTGCTACTGTTTACCTACGTAACAGATTTATGTTTTTACTTTGTGTAGTCTATATTCCGCCTGGTAGTAATGATAATGAATAAATGTTATTATTTAGCATCATTGAAAAGCTTTGTAATAAGTATAGGGATATAATTGTTCTAGGTGATTTTAACCTGTATTCGTGTTCTGTAGCCATAAGTAATTATTATGAATACTTTCATACTTTTTGTGAATTCACTCAGAGTAACGCAGTGGGAAATTGTAATGGTCGCCAGTTGGATTTAATGTTGAGTACACTGGCGAAGGGAGGGAGTGTGAGCGTGCGCGCGGCCGAGGCGCCACTCGTACCGGTAGACGCGTACCACCCGCCGCTCGAGATCTCGGTTAGTACACACACGCGCCTGCGCCGGCACCCCGGCTCAGTAGGCTGCGACACCTGACGATAACGCAGGTGTACCAGACGGGTGGAACTTTAGTAAAGCCGACTTTCTGTCCCTATATTCATCAATTGCAGCCGTAGACTGGACTCCGTTATATGAAATGGACTTAGAAGAAGGTTTAAATTATTTTTATTATATTATTAATTCTATTATAGATGACTGCGTGCCCAAAAAAAAGCGAAGTCGTGGAAACTCAAGGTACATTTATCCTGAGTGGTACACTGTTGAAATAATTCGCGACATAAGGTTGAAGGCTTCTCTGCATAAACAGTACAAGGCAAGCGGTCGGTGTAGAACCAACATTAAAAATATGTTAGGAGTGGCACAGGAACAATATCGGAGCCGTGTCCAAGGGCAAATGCTGAGTGATCCTAAATCTTTTTGGAATTACGCCAAGTCTAAAAGAGGTAGGAGAAGCCCGCAAGCGATCTTGAAAGACGGGGTGGCATTATCTGGACAGCGGTCTGTGGAAGAGTTTGCGGCTTATTTTTATTTCGTGTATAGGGAGGAGCGGCCGGAGTTAGATGTAAACGTGGCTATAGCCAGCGCAGGTAGCGGAAAAGGAGCGGCGCGAGTGCACCTGCACCAATTACAGTTAGGAGACGTGAGTCGTGCGCTTCTAGATCTCAAGCCGAAACGGTCAGCAGGGCTTGACGGCATTCCACCTTACATATTCAGGGATTGTCGAGTAGCGCTGGCTAGGCCGCTACTTCATATTTATAACCAGTGCCTCGAAGCTGCCGTGTTTCCGGAGAGGTGGAAAGTGACCCGCGTTGTTCCGGTCCCGAAAGGAGGGTCAGCAGAATCGGTGGATGGGTACAGACCAGTTGCGGTATTGTCTACGCCGGCGAAAGTGTTAGAAACTGCTATACATAGGAGCATATATCTTCAGGTTAGCGCACAGCTGTCAGACGCTCAGCATGGGTTTCGACCGGCAAGAAGTACCACCAGTAATCTTCTCTGCCACATGGCTCATCTGGTGCCGACGGTGGATAGTGGGGGGCAAACTGATGCTGCTTACTTTGACTTTAGAAAAGCATTCGACCTAGTCGATAATGACATTTTGCTTAAAAAGTTTGCAGGAGTTGGTTTCACCTCACACTCTCTCCAGTTTTTTGCCAGTTATTTGAGGGATAGGCAGCAATATGTGGAATATGCGGGACACGTTTCAGATCCATATTTCACTAGGTCCGGGGTAAGTCAAGGTAGTAACCTTGGCCCTTTAGGCTTTCTTCTGGTGGTAAATGACCTACCAGAAGTAGTCCGAGACGCTTCTTGTCTGTTGTTTGCAGACGACCTCAAATTGTCACTCGCCATTAAGAGCAACGATGATTGTATCAGGCTACAAAGGGACATCGATAGGGTAGTGAGATGGAGCAAAGACAATCTCTTGCAGTTTGATAGCTCAAAGTGTGTGACCATCACCTTTTCTCGTGCACACAATCCCATCTTACATACCTACCTTATTGACGGGGTGCCTATGGAACGGGTCACAGAAGTCAAGGACTTGGGAGTAGGATTTAACACCGGCTTGACTTTTCGGGATCATATCATGCGTTGTTGCAAAAGGGCGTATAGAAATTTAGGTTTCATGCTTCGTACGGTCCGAGGGTTCACGAATGTGAAAGCTATTATAGCTTTATATAATGCATTGGTGAGGAGCCAGTTAGAATGTAATGCAGTCATCTGGGCTCCGCATGAAGCTAAATATAGTCTCATGCTGGAGAGGGTACAAAATAAATTTATAAGATATTTATATATGCGTTATTACGGAGTTTATCCCTTTTACCCGTTAATGTATCCAACCTTATTTATTCTAGGTATGGTAGGATACAACGAGCTAAGGGTTAGGAGGGATCTTGCACTCGCCTCGTATATATTTAAATTACTTAGAGGGAAGGTGCATAATGCAGTTGTTTTAGGCCAGGTGAGTCTGTCTGTTCCGGACAGGTACGTGTGGCGGCGACGGCAGCCACCACTGCTGATGGAACCGCGAGCTCGGACCAACCTTTTGAAGGAGGCGCCGCTGACGCGTGCACTTCGCACGCTCAACCTCATAGCGAGTGAGACAGACCTATTCTGTTGTTCTCTGAGTGAATTCACAAGGAATGCTTTGTTTGTAATTAGTTATAGGTATTAGTTATAAGGAACAATAATGGTAAATATTAATTAAGGCACATTTACCGCATTGGTTAGCTGTAAGGGTAGATGTTTGATGATAAATAAATAAATAAATAAAAATAACGTCCCACATCGTCACGCGACACGGTCGAGGAAAAAATATTCTCACATTCGGTTTCCTCAGGAGATAAAAAACGTTTATTTTCAACTTCTTCCAATTCCCAAAATTTTTGTAATAAATCATTAAGGGCTAATGCTGTAAAAGAAGAGCTAGGTAAATTTGAATTCTCTTTACTATGCGGAAAATCACCCATAAGGACATACCCGAATGTGGTCAATAATGCGGGAGGCGCATGTGAACCTAAGTCCACCCTATTCCCCAAATAAATATACGGAAACAGTTGAGCGCCTAACACTATGTCAATATCTCCTGGAATATTCCAGCTTAAATCAGCGAGCGGAAGCGAGTGGAAGTCCACATGACTAACCCACTTAATATGGTGCGAAGGTAGCTGGTCCGTAATGCACTCAACTACTAACGCATGAATAGTATACTTTTGATGCGAGTATACGCGAGACTCGATATCTAAGTGTACAATTGTACATAACCTATTATTGGTCGCGATACTGACCCAACCCCTTTAACAAAAGAATTACTTAAAGGAATTATTACTAAATTAAGTTTTCTACAACAAGCTGTAGTTATTAAATTATTTTGCGAACCATTGTCAATTAAGCACCTCACTATTGTTTTATGGCCCGAACTATTATTATTAGCGCGCGCATAAACCTGAGCGGTTGATAACAGAATTGCGGCCTTAGTCTTCGTATCACCTGCTAATAACACGGCTGTATTATGTGTAGGAGACGTTTGTGTAATATCACACGAATCATACACAGTCACAGGAATATCGACCTTATCTCAATGAGAATAAGAGCGCGTCACCGCGGCGGAAGCCGGGGCAAGCGAAGATGCAGCGCGGGGCGTGGGGAACGCGGGAGGCGCAACGGACAGCGGCGCCCGCGCCGCCGGAGTGGATGCGACAACTACATTGCAATTCGTCGGTTTAACATCAGCTGTATGCGGGTGTTTATTATCTTTATCGAAATGTAATAAAGTATGATGGCGTTTTTTACATACGTTACAGACTGAGGTCGACTTGCAATTACTCAAACCGTGCGATGTGCTCAGACAATTCACGCAACCACGTTTGGATTTCATAAACTCGAACCTAGTTCTAGGAGTTACCGCGGATTTAAATTTAACGCAGTCATAAAAATGAACATGAGCGTTATCTTTACAGTACGCACAACTCGAGATCGAACTCGCGGGGGTAGAAGCGGAAAAATCAGTCGATTCACTCACAACAAACGCTTTCGTCTGCGTGCGTGACTCTCGAGGTGCGGAACCATAAGGTCTATTATTATTGTTTTTCGAGTTCACGTTCGAATGAGACAAATTCGAGCGTGCTAATATCTTTGCCTGATCTTGAACAAAACTAACCAACAATTTAGTAGTGGGAATTTCAACATCGCGAATGGAAAGTTCAAACGATTGACCAGTCTGTGAATCGATTTTTCTCATAGCACAATGCAAGAGAATAAAATCCGCAAGATCCGGAATCCCAAGTTGTTTCAAGGCAGAAATAGATGCACTAAATGTTTCAATGAAAGAATCGAGACTATTTGCGTTAAAAGAACAACTTTTTAAATCTAAAATATTATTTAAATAGTGTGAACCTAATGAGCGCTTGTCCTGGTATTTCTTAACTAAGCTGTCCCATAAAAACTTGTAGGTATCACCCGTAGGCACAATACCAGCGGTAACCTTCAATGCGTTATGTGTAAGTCTACCTATTAAGTACTGCACACGCTGCGAGTCAGTCAGCTGATCATTGTCGTGAATATTCGACTTGAACGACTCATAGAAAACCGGCCAATTCTCGGTTTTCCCGTCGAAAGATGGGAGCGCGATAGGAAGCAACTTTATTGTAAGCGGTTCATAAAGCGTTTTTGGATTACTACTTTGTGTTAACGGAGATTGACTACTGTTGATTTTATTCCTAATACGTTTAACGTGAATATATAAATCTTCAAAGGATTCTAAACAAGCATAGTCGGGACTTGAACCAGGTTTCAAACTAATGATTAAATGGTTAATTTGATCGACATAAGATTCAAATTTAACTCGAATGTCGTCAATTGTTTCCGATTCAGTCATAAAACTCTCATTCTTTCTCGAATCGAACGACGAAATGTTCTTCGATAAATCATATAATCGATTAAGGCGTTTAAATAACAATCCTTTCTTTTCATGAAGGATCGTCAGCAAATCTTCCGGTTTTAGTTGTATATCAGTCATTTTGTTAATTATGTATTAAAAATAATATATCTGAAATGCGGTAAATACCTTACAGGTAGTTCGCAATAGTAGCGAACCTACCAACTATGAGGAGGTATCTATGAAAAAATAACTAATACGCACTAAGCCGAAATGATGGGTAACTACCTACTATTTTACGTGTTACCAAAATTAAATTTTAAATTAAGTTTATGTATGTACCTACATAGAATGAACTTTACCAATTAATACGTAACACGTTCAATACTATGAAGCAATATTGACAGATTTACCAATAAAATACGTAAAATCTATTGTCAATTCTGTAGCGTATTTTATGCAGATATTTACCAAAGGTTTACGTAAATATACCTACTAAGCGATAATGAATTTATGATTTTCACCAAATGTTACGTAAAAATCTAAGTACGGATCATTGATCCGGCTTCGAAAGGACCAAAAAATATGATGAGGCGTGTAAATAGCCTGTACCTTTGAGTAGATTGTTTTTAAGAACAACCAAAAAAAAAATTGAACTAAAACCTAACCCACCCAACCCATTGTAATGGCGGACCTCAAAATAAAAACCAATTTCCCTATTGATGAATCCTCGAGTAACCAATATCTAATAATTATTAGCAGCAAAACTTGCCCACGTACCTTGACAATCCAGAGATCCCACTCAGACCCAGGGAGATGGGAAGATGACTCGTTCATGGACGTGATGGCTTGTAGGTATGGGCTGCCGGCCGGCGAGCTAAATCTTCTTAAATCCACCGGTAGACTGGTTAAAACTCAAAAAATCAACACTGCACTATAAGTTCTTACTGAAGCACAGATGCAGGTCCATTAATTTTCGAGTATCATCAAGGTTTCACCAAAATTGAATTTTTAAAGGCGGAGCGCAGCGCGCGCACAGTTTAACGCGCAATGCTGCGGGAGGAAGTCTCTTTGCCGCTAATGCCATCTATCGGCCAAGTTGAGAGAACACTCAAGAACGTTTCGATACATGGGCGCTGCGGCAACAAATATTGATGCGAGGATTCATCAATTGAGAAGTTAATATTTAATTTGAAGTAATAACCTATCATATTCTATGAGAGAATCCTAAAATAATATTATTTATTTATTTCTTATATTGAAAAAGGCATTGACGCTTCACCAATAGTCTATGTGAAAGGAAGAGACAATGTTGTGGCAGATGCTTTATCTAGAGTTTGTATAACGTCTGATGAACTTAAGACTATGAATGAGCAAGTAATGGCTGTACGGGTAAGGTACATTTAAATGATAGACTGATAGAATGATTGAATTTGTGTATTGATAGAACACCCAAAACTGATAACTGATCGACTCGCGGCGAATGAGTCTTTTTTGTTGTTAGCCCAACGGTGCTAAGCGACTACTGATCGTTGACTTAAATTTGTATATTTTATTCATTCGCTGCGCGTCGATGTCAGCATAAAATTGATACATATGCAATTGTACGGGTTTGCTCGTACATGCTCCCCGAGGAAAAGATACAAAATTACAACTGATTAAAATTAGAAACAAATAATTATTAAACATGATTTGATGATCTAATTCTTAGTGTCTCTAGCGTTAAAACACTTCACAAATTAGATATGCTTGTATAAGAACCTAACATAGGGGAGGTGGCTTTATCTAACACTCGCGCACTTGTTACCACCTTCGCCCTTTCACTGTCACACTGATACACTACACTATCCTGAACACGCGCACGTTGCGTGGCCGGACCCGCGCCGCTGCCGGGCGCGCCGCTTGCTGCGGGCCGAGCCGGCGCCGGCGAGAGCGCGGGACTCCACGCGAACACTCCGAGACCTGCTGCTACCACGGCGACCATACAATAGATCGCGGTGTAATGATGAATGTCATGGGAGGACAGACTGTCAATTAACAATCCGTTTTCTTTCGTGATCTTGATTTTGTCCTCAATTGTTTTAAACTCTCGATCGCTCTCTATGCTGGAGTCATTCAAGACATCCTGAGGAATAGACACGTTTATTACGTGATTTATGGATGCAATGACTGGTGAGTATAGGTTGGCGCTGATACTAATATCGCTCGTTCTTTGTTGATGAGCAATTACTTCAAAATTATCTGATTTGCTTATGCAGCCGTAATCTATAGTTATAAGTCCGGAGTTTGTCAGTTGATGCGCAGTAACTTGATCTCCACATACTGTTCGTAGATTACATTGACCGCAGTAAAAATAAATATAATTGTTGATAGAGTGGCTTTCTATCCAAAGGTTTTGACAGGGATCGATGTTGACTTCACATGCTGATGCCTTTGATTGGCAGAAGTCTTTATCTCTACTTAGTTTGTAAATAGGAGAATGAATGTTACACAAGTGTACGTTTGTCACTAAGCAGGAATCAATTATATTTTCAGTCAAGATGATGTAGGCATCCTTTTTCAGGTTTACAGCTATGAAATCTGACACTGGTTTAACTGATAACATTGTGTTGTTGTTTTTCTTCGCAGGGATTGGTATAAGCTTGAATATTTCATAGGTGTCCCTGCTTATCAAAGGTATTTGTACCTCAAATATTGAGTAATTCTTAAGCATTCTTGCTTTCACTCGTAGAAGTTTAAAAAGTTGTGCAAGATCCGTATGAAAATTTTCTACAGGTAAGGTGACGTCAGTAGACAAATGACTTGCTATAGTGCTCAGCTGATCTTGTAATTGTTCGGCGGTTATTAAATGTGGATTAAATCGCCCATGATAGATGTCTGTAATTGTATCCACTAAAGCGTTCTGTAAATATTTTAAGTCGTGTAGTAGATTGCTTGTAACTATAGCTCCCATAGAAACTTCACTCGCTCTCGAAAGATTTTGAGTTTCAGCCTTTAATACTTCTAATGTATTTTCGATGTTTGAAAACTGTTGATGAATCATTTTATGTTGTTTGTGCATTGTAGCCTCCGTCCTCTTTAAGAGACTGAATTCTGCTTCTATGACCGAAGTTTGATTTTGCCAAAATGAGACAATATGCTTTTGATTATTGCGAAGTAGAGTGATATCTTTCTCGTACTGTTGCACGAATCGAGCGTCCAATATTCCGAACAGCCCGTTTGCTATGTAACCGACACCGTCGATAAAACGTCGTCGCCACCTGTTCGCTGGCCTTGCAAAATGCTGACTGAGTAACAAATGATTATTGTAATCCAGTTCATTGTACCCGTGACGTAATTGCAATAATTTAGCATGATTGCTGTAAACACTGATGCTATATTGTAACGATTGCTTGCTTTTCTTGTTTCAGACTTCTTATCTGTGTTGGACTCTCCCGAATCCGTCGTTTTTACTTGCTTGATTTGCGAGGATTCATTGTTAACTGGGAGTTTTGATAATTTTGTGATAGGACGTTTCAGTGTTCCGTTTTTGGTTTTTACTGTAACCACACGAACATGACCATCGGAACCGGGGTGAAGCTCGATGACTCTGCCCATCAGTCACTTTCCCGGTGGAAGATTATCATCATGAATCATGACAATATCGTTTACATTGAGGTCCCTTTTTGCTTGTCTCCACTTACTTCTCTCTGTAAGTTGTACTAGGTACTCATTCTTCCATCTTTTCCAGAGATCCTGTACAATTTTTTGTGTCAACTGCCAACGGGTTCTTAAATCCGTTTCAGTCTCGTGTACGGTAACCTTTGGTCCACCTGTTAGGAAGTGAGCAGGCGTTAAAAAATCCACATCGTCTGGATCTTCTGATATAGCACATAATGGTCTCGTGTTGAGACAGGCCTCAATCTGTGTAAGCACTGTGTATAGTTCCTCAAATGTAAGAATTTGGTCACCAATAACCCTCTTGAAATGATATTTGAAACTTTTAACTGCCGCCTCCCATAGGCCTCCCGCGGATGGCCATGAGGGCGCATTAAAACTCCACTCGATTTCCATACTTAATACTTCTGTTTTTAGATCTTTGTTTTGCATGATATTCATAAGTGCTTGATATTCCTGTTGTAGTACCTTGTTAGCACCGACAAAGTTGCGACCATTATCGCTATAAATGTGACTAGGCGTCCCTCTGCGAGCTGCCATTCTTCTTAATGCTGCTATGAATGAAGTTGTGCTTAGATCTCCAACTAGTTCTAAGTGTACTGCCTTGGTGACCATGCACACAAAGACTGCCACATATCCTTTTGTGCTCTTAATGCCGCGTCCTTTGCTTGCTTTGACGTAGATGTGACCAGTAAAATCGACGCCTGTGTGCGTAAACGGGCGTGATGGATTACTTCTGGCCTCCGGCAGGTGGCCCATGATTTGCTGTTGGCTGTCTGGATTTTGCTTTTTACATATTACGCAACGACGAAGCTGCCTCTTCGTAGCGACGTTCCCTCCTAGAATCCAATATTTTTGTCTGATAAAACCCAGTGTCAGCCGGGCTCCGGCATGTAACATGGTTTGATGAGCGTCCTCTATTAGTAATTCTGTCAGACGTCCACTGTGCGGCAGGATAATAGGGTGCTGCATGTCATGGCTGATATGTGCCTTTTTTAGTCTCCCTCCTACTCTTAAGA
Organism: Xestia rhomboidea; assembly: GCA_963853795.1. NCBI lineage: Eukaryota > Metazoa > Arthropoda > Insecta > Lepidoptera > Noctuidae > Xestia > Xestia rhomboidea. The sequence goes on along the minus strand of OY970762.1, from coordinate 21,083,724 downwards.
TATCATTTTCATCCAGGTAAGGGTTTAATTTTGATAATTTGCTTTTTATATTTAGCTTGCCTTCTTGCTTTAAGTCTTTTATTTCTTTCACGAATTCCTTTTGCTGTATATGCTTGATTATTTTTTGCTTTGCTTGACTGATTTCTGATAATGATAAATATTGCTTTTTTGCTTTTCTTTTGTAGGTCGTAACCTTCATCACTAATGCTAGAATACGTGCGATTTTGCTGATTGATTGATACTTGCTTAACAGGTCGGTAATGATGCTTGATTCATTCTTTGTCACAACGTGAACGTCTTCTTGATTCTTTATTTCCTCGTTTGTTGTATAGATTGCTTGATTTTCTTTTGTTGCTTCAAAAGATTGTAACCATGTCGGTCCTTGCCACCACAAACGGTAATCAATTAATTGAGTCACTCTGAGTCCTCTGCTACCACAGTCAGCGGGATTTTCACTTGATTTGACATATCGCCAAGATTGTGGTTGAATGATATCAGTTATTTGTGTTGTTCTATTTGCTACGAACGTTTTCCATCGACTTGGGTTTCCTTGAAGCCATCCCAATACGGCAGTAGAGTCACTCCAACCAAATATGTGTAACTCATGACCTGCTAGACTTTGCTTGACTTTGGTCATGAGCTTGGCCAGCAGCAGTGCTCCACACAATTCTAATCGAGGTAGTGATATTTGTTTTTTCGTAGGAACCAATTTTGATTTAGCGGCTACTAATATTGCTGATTTATTGCTATTTACAACTCTGCAGTAAATGACACAAGCATAAGCTTTTGTTGATGCGTCACAAAAGCCGTGTAACTCTACACAGCTTGCTGATTCCGTACCGTACCATCTTGGTATTTTAAATTGATTGATACTTTCTAACTCTTGTTTGACTTTGCTCCATTCCTTGCTGATTTTATCTGGTACGTTTTCATCCCATTGAAGATTAGATAACCATGTTTCTTGAAATAAAATCTTCAAGTAGTATGATTCTTCTTCTGATAGTATGATTCTTTTAGTGATATTGGTGCTTGATTGTTCAATTTTTCGTACAAATGTAAAGTTATCATGTGTAGGGTTCCAGCGGAGTCCTAATGTTTTAGTTAATCCTGCTTGACTAAAATTCTTGCTTTCTTGTTTATAACAGTCTTGATCTCCTATTTGCAGCAGACGCCTATCGTTTGACATCCACTTTCTCAAGTTGAAGCCCCCTAGTTTCAGTAGATTCATCAAATCTTGCTGCAACTGTAGTGCTGATGATAGGGAGCGGGCTCCATGTACTAGATCATCCATATAGAATGATTCTTCGACGACTTTAGCGGCTTCTGGGAATTTGTCCCGTTCATCAGTAGCCAACTGTTTCAATGTCATCATTGCAAGAAATGGGGCTGCTTTTGTGCCGTATGTTACGGTTGTTAATTGATATTCTTGAATTGTTTGAGACGGGTTATCTCTCCACACGATTTTTTGTAATGGTTGATCTTCTGGGTGTACCCAAATCTGCCTAAACATTTTTTCTATATCAGCTGTGAATGCGTACTGATATTGTCTCCATTTAATGATAAGAGACTGAAGGTCTTGCTGTAAATTGGGCCCCGTGTACATTAGGTCGTTTAAACTTTGATTTGTTGATGTTTTTGCCGAAGCATTGTAAACAACTCGTAATGCAGTCGTCGCACTATCTTCGCGCAATACGCAATGATGCGGTAGGAAACATTCCGGTGTCTGATTGCAAGGTGAAGGTTTCATGTGACCTAAGGTTTTGTATTCGGTAATGAATGATTTATAAGCGTTGAACAAAGTACTGTTTTTATGTAATTTATTTTCTAAATGAATGAATTGAGCAACAGCCTTGTTTTTGGACTGCCCCAATTTCTCCTCAAATTGTGGTACGAGTGGAAGTCTCACTTCGTATTTTCCGTCATTCAAACGAGTTGTGGTTGTTTCATAGTATTGAATGCACTCTTGATCTTCTGCTGATAAAGATTTTTCTTCTGTAATATCTTCCATCTCCCAAAATTGCTGAAATTTGTCTAAGTCGAATTGTACCACGTTGCACATTAATTTAGTTTTCATATTTCCACAAAGTATCCAACCCAGACGAGTCTCTTGAACAAGCGGAAGTGATTCGCTTAATCTACACATGCCTGCTAATTTATTCGAGTATATTAATTCGAGTATACATCCGCACCCAACAGAATGTCAATGGGTCGGCTGATGTTGTACTCAGGATCTGCTAATTCTAGATTATCCAGAAATGGGCATGCTATTTTAGGGAATGAGTATGATGGTAAATATTTTGTTAAGTTGTTCATAATGTAAACATCGATATTAAATTGATAGAGTTTCATTCTTGAGCTTGACATACAGTTCAGGTTCAGCATTCCTTTGCAACTGTTTTCCTTTTGTCCTATGCCTGTGATTATGCCGTCACACCTGGATCGCTGCAATCCTAATTGCTGAGCGGCGTTCTCTGTGATAAGAGACATTTGTGAGCCCTGATCAATAAGGGCCCGCAGGATCAGGTAGGTCCCATCTGCTTTCTGAACCTTTAGCAGTGCGGTTGAAAGCAAAGTTTCTTGCATCATATTTTGTTGTGTCACGTGCGTGTTGCCTTGATTTGCACGTTCTTGGTTATAACGGATGTTGTTTTGCTGTGTAGAAGGTGTCGAGTACCTCCTTGTTTTGACAATTCCTTAGAAAACGATTCATGAAGTAATGTGTTGTGAAATTCGTTGCATTCGACGCAACGCTTCTTTGATAAGCATTCTTTGCCTTTATGGTCATATAAGCAGTTTTGGCAATAATTTAAGTTAGTAACACATTGTTTTTTCTTCATCGGGGAAAAGTCAGCAAATTGTTTGCAAAAAAATATAGCATGTGCGTCATTGCAGACTGGACAGTTTGGCCGATAGTTTTGCAATTTCCTGTAACTTGGTGATTGCGAAATAGCCTTGTTACTCGAATATGATTTGTTTGTATGATAATTTCTTGATTCTGATGCTTTATTGCTGTTTGAAGAAAAGGATTTTTGATTAATGATCTCCTGTTTTCTTCTACTTGCTTCCATGGTCGTGAACTTACTCTCTAGAAAGGCTAGAAATTCATTCAACTCGAGTAATTCTCGAGGTTGTTTGATTGCTGCGTTGTATTCACTGAATGTGTCCGAATCCAATTTCTGGCACAAGATGTGCACGATCAACGGGTCCCACGAAGTCACATTAACGCCGAGGGTTTTTATGGCGTTCATCGTTTCAAGTGCAGTATCATGGATTCGTTTGATATGATTAATTGATGCTTGCTGTAAATTTGGTATATTTAATAAAATGTTAATTTGTGAGGTAAATATCATCCTCTTGTTGTCATAACGATGGCTTAAGATGTCCCAACAAATGATATAGTTGTCCGAACTGATCGGGAGATGCTGTATGAGGCGTTCTGCTTCACCTTTCACTTTCGACTTGAGAAACTGCATCTTCTGAGCCCCAGATAATGACGGGTTGCCATGAACTGCTTCTGTGAAGAGATCCTTAAAGGATGTCCACTGATGGTAGCTGCCGCTGAATGTAGGTATTTCTATTTTTGGCATAGTATGCTCTCTATGTGAAACGGACGACATCTTCTTATTGATTGCTTTGATGGCATCGTTGTATGTGCTTTCGTATTTGAGGTACATATGATGATACTCTTGATTTCGGTCTCCCAGCTCACTGTCTAATTCCCAATGCTGGGCGTCAATTTTAGCCCAGCGAGACCTAACTGTATTCAACAGATGATCGAATTCCCATTTCTCCGCTACCGCATTCATGTTGATGCTTGTAACAGTATGTTCAAAGGCCTTGAAGTTGCTTGTCTGTTTCCTCAGCATCTCATCCGTCTTGCTGTTAGATCCCTGACTCTTTAAAGATTGTCCTGAAAGTTGCTGTACGGTGCTTGAGGTAGCTAGAGGAGTAGCAGGCTTTAGAAGCGGTGTTGATGGTCTTTCCTCTGTCGGCTGATGATTTTGAATAATTGCTCTGATTTTTTCATATCTCTCCTTCACAGTGTCAAATTGATTCGAAGTAAAATAAGTATGCGATCGGGCATATTCGATGCTACACAATCTTAGATGATTTGATTGATACTCTTGCCAGCATGCATCCAAATTTTCTAACCTTCGGCGTATATAGTCCGAGGTTTTGCGATCGGAGCCATCTTTCTTGAAGTTTGAGTAATTTTGCTCTATCTGATTGAGTAGTTGCTGTTGTTGGGCGAGTACGTCTTCCAAAGACGACATGTTGTTGAAATGATAATAAGTGGAACGATCTTACTTGATTGTCCAAGCGGGAGCTTTGTTGCTCACCAAAGGCGGACCCCTGTTGACCCCTGCTGATTGTTGCTGCTGCTGCTATGTACTGCACTATTTGCTGGCAGTACAACACCTTCACTGATAGTTCACTTGATGTCACTAGTGAAAGCTTTACAGTACTTGATTGCTACACTGTAATGAACACACGCGACATCCGGCTCGAAGGACCAAAAATGTACGGGTAAGGTACATTTAAATGATAGACTGATAGAATGATTGAATTTGTGTATTGATAGAACACCCAAAACTGATAACTGATCGACTCGCGGCGAATGAGTCTTTTTTGTTGTTAGCCCAACGGTGCTAAGCGACTACTGATCGTTGACTTAAATTTGTATATTTTATTCATTCGCTGCGCGTCGATGTCAGCATAAAATTGATACATATGCAATTGTACGGGTTTGCTCGTACAATGGCTGTTATGACCAGGGCGCAAAAGAAAAAGATGAGTGAGCTAAGTAAGAGTAAGAATGATGATGAACAGAAGGTTCTTAATAAATCCATTAACAACGGGACTGATCAACCAAGAGTTGTGGATATATTAAGAAAACCACGTGATTCAGTAGAAATGAGTTTGATTGAAGGCAATATATTAAAAAGATGACGAGATAATCACATGATAACTAAAGAATTCGAATGTTTCGCATTTGAAGAGAATAAAAAGACATTTTACATTAATCTTGATTTCAAGGCGCTCTTCTCGCGAGCCGAATTTGTGCAGAAATTAAGCTATTTTTGTTGTGAAAAGATACGTATCAATGAAGTTTGTATAATTAAAAACAAAGATAATATAGAATTTATTAAAAGTGTTTGTGATGAGATAACAACACTTACTAATTGGTCCGGACCACGAATATGTATATTACGAGGCGTAAAAAGAATAATAGATGACAATGAAAAGACTATAATTATGAATGACTATCATTTACTGCCATCCAGTGGTCACGCTGGAGTGCGCAGAATGGTAAATACTATCAAAAGACGATATTATTGGCCAAGTATCGACAAGGATGTCCAAGAATATGTCAAAAAATGTACAAAATGTCAGAAATCGAAGTATTTTCGTTACATTAAAGAACCGATGGAAATAACCACAACGGCTTCCTCGGCATTTGAAAAGGTTTACTTAGATGTTGTGGGTCCTTTAGATAGAGACGATAGTGGTAATTGTTATATATTGACTATGCAGTGCGAGTTAACAAAATTTGTTCAAGCTATTCCTTTGCAGAACAAAGAAACGGTGTCCATTGCAGATGCATTTGTAAGACAGTTCATATTAAGATTTGGTATTCCGGAAACAATAGCTACGGATCGGGGAACAGAATTCATTTCTGCAACGATGGAACAGGTTTGTAAAATTCTTAATATCGAAAAATTATCTTCTACAGCCTATCACCACCAATCCATTGGAGCTCTTGAAAATGCTCACAAAACTATGGGTGCATTTTTAAGGATCCAGTGTGGCAATCATACGGATACATGGAGCTATTGGTTACCATTTTGGTGCTTTAGTTTTAACAGCACAGTCCATTCCGAAACAAATTATACGCAATATGAACTTGTTTTTGGTAAACTATGTCGAATACCTGATAGCATTACCAATACCGTTGATCCATTGTACAATATAGATAATTATCCATTACAGTTAAAATACAGGTTACAGTTAGCTCATGCCGAAGCAAAGAATAATATGTTGCTAAATAAGCGTTGCTAAATAATATAAATTAGATGCGCGAAGGTCCCTATACAGTTGTGGAAGATTTAAGTTGTAATGTTAAAATAATTAAAAATAATAAAACCCAAGTAGTACATAAGAATAGGACTAGGCCTTTTTGTCAATAGATTTGTTATAATGTGAGAATTAATTTTAGAGAACATTGCAATGTATAATGATAAGGATAATTAGGTAATGTAATGATAAAAAAATGTGTGGTGTGCTCCAAATAAAACTGATAAGTAAAAGTGAAAATTCGGGCGCCAGGAGTACACACACAAAACTATGCCTAGGATAGACTTACCTGCGGGAGCTGGCTTTTAATCTTCAAGCGGGAAGGTATCAATAAAAATCGACCATTAAAGTTACAGATCTATTTTATTACCCGAAGGCTGCTGGTTGGGAGAAAAACACAAGAAAATTCCTTTCCAAAATTAACAGATGGTTCTAGCTAGAGGTGTAAAACTAAGATAGAATAATTGCTACTTTATGGCCTGTCATTATTGCACTTTTGAAAATCTAAAATAAGTACCACAAACCATACCAAATTCCGTCGAATAAACTAAACCCGAGGAGTCAAAAACATGCTCATCTTGGTGACCTCCGCTGAGATGCCAAGGGCGTCCATGATAACTTTTGGTAGGGGCGAGCGTTCAATTATTTAAATTGAAGAAGAAAAATATAAGAAGAAAGAAAGAAACGCCATGGGGCTGTAAACAAACATTAATAATCGTTAGCTGATGTACAGCGTTGATAAAAAAATTGCGATCGATGAACAAATACGATTTAAACTCACCGTTTCTTCCAAAATATTTAAATGTGGTCATCAGTAGATGATGCAATCCAAGCAAATATATGTTCAAGTTAAATGATCCTGAAACAATTAAATATCGGAAACTATAAGCGTCTGTTATGAAAATAACCAAGACATGTGGAACGAACTGGAATTACGAAAAATTCGCTTACCATCAAAAATATATGCTATCCAACCAAGATGTGGGTAAGGGGAATCGGCTACCACACAATTGGGACTAGATGCCGCCCATCCGAAGTTATATTTCTTGATTTATTTTAGGAGCGCTGCCATTTCGCCACAACCCAAAAATTGACGAGTCGAAAAGTGAGAAATGTCAAAGATAACTTGACAACGTCAAAAAAAAAATCAGTGTGACCACTACACAAATCCAAGTCAACCAAACAATGAATTTTTTATAAGGCAACACCCAAGCCAAACAGTAAAACAAATGACGAGAATATACATCCATGTGACGAGCTAAAAAGCCTCGTTACAGTAATTAATTAATTAATTTAGCTCATAAAATTTGAAATAAGTAGCTGTATTACACTAATAACTAGACATGAATTCATTCTACCACTCGACATATACTGGCGCTTATCGCAAAAGGTAAACAGTTTCACGTTACGGAATCGTGCTAGCATCTGTTTGAATATAAACAACACTTGTAAAACTACTTGAGAATTATAAATATTGATGTTATGAGATGAAGGTATATGAAAAAACTTGCCGCGCTAAGAGCTGTGGCCGCATTTCTTTTTTGTTAGTCTACCTACTGATTCAATTTACACGAAACTTTAGAACGAATGTAATAATTATATAAGAAACCTAATAAACAATTCTCATAAGAGTCTGATATACAATAATCTTATAAGAATATACTCAAAATACCTATTAGAATATATTTATTGCGTAATGTTATTGACCTTGACTTGAAAATACTTGAATCTACATAAATATGATGATTTATGCTTCGAAGACACGAAAATCATGTTTTCGTGCTCATATTCACCTAGCTAACACTGTTTCCTACACTATATTTCATAATAAAAGAGTAAAACTTACGTTTTCAATTGTTCGTTCCATGTTCATTGTTGAAATTCTTCCGACGAATATTTTGTTGGCTCACAAAAGATTTTTTGCGTCTGCATTGTTTATTGTTTTTACTCGCGCACAATCACTACACTATAATGATGTCGTAAACATCCACTTCACACAGTTTTGAAGCACTTATCTACACAAAAACACAATAAATCACTTCACAGTCACTCGAATGTTTACCTAAACTGACATAACTGACATTTCAACGACAACGACGCGCAATCTTATATTTTTTTCTTAGAGTTGCCATTTAAAGTTACTAGTGTTCGGTCTCGCGACAAGGAGTATTAACTATCAATGGAGTGAAACTGTTTGCAAAACGATTTAGAACCATATGATAGGTAAGAAGAAGGATTGAAATTGTAGGTATGAGGTGGCACGATATCGGTCGCTCGGGGCCTGACGGTGGGCTGTCTAAGTGGCACGATATCGTGCCGGCCGGGGCTGAGAGGTTAATAGGTAGCCAATAATAATTATATATAATATATATATAAAAAAAGTTATCAAATATTTTTTTTTTCGCTGTCCCGGGAGGTGAAGTGTAAGAATATAATATGTATGCTCCTTTACTTTAGTAAGTAAGTACACTCCTTTATAAGGTATCATTTATGCTGAGTTTGCACTATACCTCATATGTGTTTCTTTTATAATCATTTATTTTAGTCATTAAATAGTACCTAACAGATGCGGTTGTTTCCTTGAAACCACTCCTTAGGGACCCCAACATTACAGGTCTATACGTTCACAGTACATACTAATACTACTTGCTGCCACACATTTTGTACGAGCTCACTCGACAATTTTATGCTGACGCCCACGATCACATATACGTACGTTTAGAAAATAAGTAAGGTCTGGCAGCTCTGGGATCTTGGACCAGTATGTTTGTTTCGGTGGAACATTAATTAATTAAAGGGTACCTATGCATATATTCGGATTTTCAGAACATATCGATTAAGTCATTTAATTGGTTTTAGGAACGGGCTGTTTTATCGCAAATGAGCAAGTCAATAAAGTATTTGATCCTTGGCAAGTGTGACGCGCCATCGCCATCACAAGATTACTCTTCAGTTGACACGGTCCTAGATGCAGACGATGCTTCCTCTCCATCTAACACCGTGTCAACTGAATCACCTTTCTGGATTTTAAATTCATGAACACCTCCTGGTATACCACCACTGGTTACTGAGTAGCAGCCCGTTGGAAAACCCAAGAACATTTCCCGACCCGGGAATCGCACCCGGGATCTCATACTGAACAGAAGCGCATCTAAACATACCTATATCATCTCGAATAAACGCTACACATGCAAAGCAGGGGCGGGGTGCTAGTTTAAAGATAAAAGTATAGATACCTGCGTTAGCTGTAGGTAGACTGTAGCAAGTAGTAAGCATACAATCGTTTACCAGATTGAGCATATGTAGGCGGGACGGATGTACGCATGGGCGTGAGGCGCTGGAGCGTCGTCTCGGCAACTGCCGTAGTCTCGTCAGGTTCCACGGACTCCGCTCCCGTCGCTTGGCGCGTCGCCGAGCCGTCCGGTCTTTCAGCTTTGTCCGCGCCGTCCGTGTCCAGCAGGCGCCGCTCGCTGCACAGCTGCCCGCAGTCGCCTCCGCTGTGACACAATAACACACTAATCTAATTTCCTAGTCGTGACTGTGTCTCTAGAAGCGACGGTGTTCGGCCATCGCTACCAGAACAGCTATGCTAGCGCTTAAAATAAAACCAAACTTCACCGTCCACACACACGTAACGTGTGCGCGCAATGTAGGAACCGACGGCGGCGTGCGACGCTCTGCACCAAGTGCGTGTCGCCGCACGAGGCGTCCGTGTCCGTCCCGCCCGGCGGCGAGCTGGCGGCCGGGGTGCGTGACGACTGGCCCAGCACACCGCACAGCTTGCCGTCGCACACCACGCCGGTGCCCCAGTCGCTCTGCAGACAGACATCCGTCACTCTCTGCCGGCGTGACTAACGGGTGCGCCCGTGCAGCGTGCACCCACCGAGCACAACGTCGCTCCTACGAGGCACAGCGCCGACTCGCTTAGGCCGGACCAGCTCGGCCAGCGCTCGGCGCACTCGGCGCCCGCCACCAGCGTGGCGTCCACAATGCGCAGGCGTGGCGTGCGGCCCAGCGCGCGCACCACGTGACACGTGGTGCCAGCCGAGCACTCGGACGGCTGCGTGGCCATGAGGATGGGCCGCGTGTCCACGCCACCGCCGCCGCCGAAGGGCGCCTCCAGCTCCAGCAGCGCCAGATCCATGGCGGCCCCGCTCCAGGCGTCGCCGCCGCGCACGGCCTCGGCGCCGGCCGCCAGCGCCACGCGCGCCACGCGCCGCGCCGCACCCGCGCCCGGCGCCAGCACCCACAGCTCGGCAGGCGCGGCGCCGGACGAGCCGCTGGCGCACCACGCGGACGTCAGCGCGGTGCGCAGTGACACTAGCGAGGCGCCGCAGCGCCGCCCGCTCCTATGCTCCACCACGATCTGCGCACAACTGTCTGTGTGTGGAACTTGTTTTGTTGGAAACTTCGTTCTACTTTAATAATAATAATTATGAATTATGGGGCTACAGGGGAGGGAGGGAAGGATTAACTTGACTGCGTATAGTGATGCCTGCTTCGCCAATAATCGCGGTACAGCTACAAAATGTATCCAGTGCGCGGCCGCGATCCGACCGAGATGGTGAAGAGGATGATGACGAAGTTATTTCCGTGAGTACTCATTGCAACGCACAATTGAGGAGCGCTTTGGAGAGTGCATTCCGGGAGTACCGTTCCACACCGCCTGAACTTAGACCACGTCTACCTCGTTTACCTATGCACAACAAAAACAAAGCTCTGGTGTGTGCTCTTGATTCGCAGGTGTCAAACTGCTTTGACAGCAGCAAAGACCTCACCGATACTCACTCAATATTCTAATGTGGAGCTGTGGCGGCATGTCGTGTAGCTCACGTCAAATTTCCCAACAACGACAGACCTACACGACCAAAATTAGCTGCTCCAGCTTGGCAGTGCAGGATTGAGCGGCGTATCGGTGAGGCTAAGTGCCATCGGGAAGTTAATCTGCTTCAGGGAGGGCACTACTTGCCCTAGAGTGATGAGTTTTGTGAGGCGGGCGTTCTCGGGAACTAATATTAGTTTTCGAGATTACTTGGCCCACGTCAAAGAGCGTATCGACATCCTGAAGCAGAAGATCTGTGCATGGGCAAGCCGTATTCGTCGGTACAAGCGGCGAGTGAAGCGGTACACTCAGAATCGCACATTCAAAGCGATGAAAGGTGGGTATATAGGGCTTGGGAGCGACCGGACCAAGGTGTGACTGACACGCGTCTGCCGGATGATAACGCCATGTGTTCATTCTGGCGCAGCATCTGGTCGGTGCCTGTCAGTCACACTGAGAGCGATTGGACCCGGGAGGTTGAACAAGCGTGTGATCCTATACCAGAAATGAGGGCAATCATCATCAGCCCCCAAGACGTAGCTCGTGCAGTCCGTTCGTTGCCTAACTGGAAATCTCCAGGGCCGGAAGGACTGCACAACTTCTGGATCAAGTTGCTCCAAAGGTCACACGCTCGCTTGGCGTCCCAGTTGCAATCGACCGATAGTCAGGGTCGCTGCCCCGTTTCTTGACGACTGGAATTACCCACCTGCTTGAAGTAGTAGATTTAAGTACGCACTTACATTATATTAACTATATACGTGACATCAACCATAATATGTGTAAGACAGTATTAAACGGCACGCTTCGAGGCATTGAATTACGCGAGTTCAGCAATAATAGTGTGTGGAATACTACTGAGACTTTGATATGTGGGAAAGCTATGTCAGGTTTAAACTACGAAAAGTGTTTCATTTACTTGGATGATTTAGTATGTTTCGGTAGAAATTTAGATACCCATAATAAAAACCTCATTGACGTGTTCGAAAGACTTCGTAAAGTCAACTTGAAATTAAACCCAAATAAGTGCCAATTTCTAAAAACAGAATTACTATATTTAGGCCATACTATATCTTCTGAAGGAATATTACCCGACAGTGATAAAATTAAAATAATCAAAAACTACCCCGTTCCAAAGAATCCAGACGAAGTAAGACGATACGTTGCATTCTGTAACTATTACAGAAAATTCATAAATAAATTTGCAGAAATAACAATACCATTAAATGAACTTAGTCGTAAAAATAAAGAATTTGTATGGACAAGTGAATGTCAAAAATCATTTGAACTACTTAAAAATGCATTAATGAGCCCACCAATTTTGCAATATCCAGATTTCTCAACAAACAATGAATTCGTTCTGCAAACAGATGCATCAGGCATTGCCATAGGAGCAGTACTGTGCAACAGAAATATGAAACCAATAGCGTATGCCAGTAGGCCTTTAAATAAAGCCGAAAGAAACTATCCCACAATACAAAAGGAATTAACAGCTATTGTGTGGGGAGTCAAATATTTTAGACCCTACCTTTATGGACAAACATTTACAATCATGACGGACCATAAACCTCTCATATACTTATTTGGAATGAAAGATCCAACTAGTAGACTAATAAAATTTCGCTTGGCATTAGAGGAATATAACTTTAAAATTACGTACGTGAAAGGAAAGGAAAACGTAGTAGCAGACGCGTTATCACGTATAAATATAACGTCAGATGATTTAAAAGAATTAAATGCGACAACAATGGCAGTTATGACAAGAGCACAAACTAGAGAAAAAGAAAAGCAAATGAGACAAAAAAAAGACACTGGGACCACAAGTATTGATACAAATCAAAGGCCTGATCAACCCAAGGTTGTAGAAATACTTAAGTTACCAGAAAGAGCAGTAGAAATGTTATTAGTAAAAGGTGACGAACTAAAGAAAATAAAACGGAAAAATAGTATAAGTGCAGAATCGGAATGTTTTGCATTTATAGCAAATAAAAAAATATTATACATAAACCTCGATTTTAAGTCACAATACACGCGAGACGTTTTTGTGAAAAAAATGAGTGAGTTTTGTAAAAAAATAGATATTAAAGAAATATGCATAATAAAAAAAGATGATAACGTTTTATTCATCAAAAATATGATAAAAGAGATACAAAATACGAAAGCATGGCCCGGGCCCCGTATTTGCATATTGCGAGGAATAAAAAGAATAGATAGTGACGAAGAAAAGAATTTCATTTTAAATGATTACCATTTGCTACCTACTAGCGGCCACGCGGGGGTACGCAGAATGATTAATAATATAAAACGAAAATATTACTGGCCAGGGATTGAAAATGACGTCAAACAATTTATTCACAAATGCGAAAAATGTCAACGAATGAAACATTCACGCTATGTTAAAGAGCCGATGACACTAACAACAACGGCTTCTACAGCATTAGAAAAGGTCTATCTAGACGTAGTAGGACCTCTCGATAGGGATGAAGATGATAACACGTACATATTAACGGTACAGTGTGATTTAAGTAAATTTATAGAGGCTTATCCTCTTAGGAATAAGGAAACAGTAAGTATAGCTAAGGCTTTCGTTAATAATTTTATTTTAAGATTCGGAATACCAAAGGTTATCACTACAGATCGCGGTACAGAGTTCATGTCATCAGTCATGGAAGAGGTATGTAAATTGCTTAAAATTGAAAAATTAAACTCAACAGCATACCATCATCAAACTATTGGAGCATTAGAAAACGCTCACAAACATTTGGGTTCCTTTTTGCGAATACAATGTGAAAGTCACCCTGATACTTGGAGCCACTGGCTACCCTTCTGGTGTTTCGCATACAATAACACAGTACATACCAGTACCAAATATGCCCCGTACGAACTTGTATTCGGTAAACATTGTGAAATACCTAGTAGAGTAACGAGTACGGTAGAACCTTTATACAATCCCGATAGTTATAGTTTAGAGTTAAAATATAGGTTACAAATAGCGCACAAAGATGCCCGTGAAAACTTAATTAATAGTAAACAACAAAGAAAACAAACATACGATAAAAATGTTAATTCAATAATTTACAAAAAGGATGACAAGTTACTTTTGAAAAATGAAACAGCAGGAAAATTAGACAGTTTGTATAATGGTCCATATTTAGTGATAGAAGATTTAGAACCAAATGTAAAAATAAAACGAAACAATAAAATAGACATTGTGCATAAAAATAGAACCAAACCATTTGTAAATGCTTAAGTTTAAATAGGATATACTTACAAAAATTGTTGAATTAAAATAAGTTTAAACATAACATTGATAAATTTATATGTAACAGTTTAGCAATTAAGAAAATATGTACTTACACTAAGTTTAGATCGTAATAATTTTTTTTTGGGAAGTAATTATGAAAAAAAAAAAAAAAGAAATTTTACTTTTTTTTTTTTCATTTTTACCCGGTAGGTGAAGTAGTAGATTTAAGTCGCACTTACATTATATTAACTATATACGTGACATCAACCATAATATGTGTAAGACAGTATTAAACGGGACGTCAACCAAGCTACTCGTTTCATTGACTTATCCCCTCACCTCAGCTCCATAAATCAGGTAGTACTGCGGAGCCCAAAAATTATAGACCAACCACTTGTTTACCAACTGTACAGTTTACGTACATATCGTCAGGCTGCAAACGCAGCAACCTTCTTTTCTCTTTCGTATTTAAAACCATGTTTAATATAATTTTAAGTTAGTTGACAAATTACATACTTACGCGAACACCGCGGATTAGCATCCAACCCACTTTTACTTTGTTGTGATCGGTACTCTAATAAACTTTTATTGTTACCAAATCTGTGTGTGTTTACGTCAACTCACGTAACTCCAAGTACTTACTTACTTGCCACTTCTTAAATAAACTGCAAGTGTAAGGTGCCGACTACAACGGGATCTTAGATTTAATGGTCCTTCAAGCATTTCACTGTTTGGGGTATTTCTTGAAACGACAGCGAATCGGCTTGGCTGGCCTTCCACAAGAGGATCTCACCAGTCAAGTTGAGAAAGCGCGCATATTCGTAGAAAGAGAGCTCTGAGCAATCAACGAAGAGGGAATACTTTGGAACTTTTTCGTGAATCAAGCGGATAAACAAGACTCAACTGCGGCAACGAGCCAACTGCTACTACGGCTACTACTACTACGCCTACTACAGCTTTTGGACTACGACGTGAACTGCGCGTAATCCGAGGCCTACAAACTAGAAGACATAAAACTACATGTATCAATCCCACAACTCTACAACTACAGCTTCTGGACTACGACGTGAACTGCGGGTAATCTGAGGTCTATACAAACTAGAAGACATAAAACTACATGTTCTTCAATACCACCACTCTACAACAACAACGAAGCGCTTTACTACAAGCGAAGCACGCAGGGTCGAACCCAATGGCGTCAGTTAGAAAAACTACAACACTGAAAATATTGTTTACAAGTTATTGAAGAACCACAGTTCACTGACATAAGCAACAAGATTAATCACTTCTCGAATTGTGTGATATTTTACAAACATTACTACTTACATTTTATTACACTACATTACATTACTATTAGCAAAAATTACTACTTTCCTAACAACAACTGTCCTACAATACTCAGCAGAATATATGTCGCCGCAAGAGTCTGTATCTGCTAAGATTTAATCTAATTAATAACACTCATAATTCTATTCCATGATAATATTGATGAACCTGCCATCTCTGCTTGGCAGTATGATTAGAGTTAAGCGCCATCTATTGGCTGTTGTATTAACTAGTACTTAGATCTTCAAGTGACAATTTAGAGAGTAATTTATTAAACAAGTCTTTATCTAGAACTACAGTTAAAATTAAAATAAGCAACTATTTTATGACAATTGGGATTTTACCAATATAATATTACTCTTTTGGCACTATGATTTGTTTGTATGGCAACATTCCACAGTGTTGTGGAAAGTGGCGCCAAGTACGATTTTAATGGTCAATAACTCAATTTATAATTTGAAACTCGACTAAATCAGTTTTCCTAAAACTAACTACAAACCAAAAAGTAACATAGTATATTTTATATCGAGGGACTAAACGAAGCCATAATATACCAGAGGTGGTTTGAATAAAACCGAGGGTATATTAAGTTGGCGTTTAGTCTCGAGGTGCAAACTGTACTTTTCGCTTTGAGTGCGAGAAACATAGTCAATTTAGTACAATGAGCTACGTATGGTATTCCGAAATACCGCTCACCGAAAGGACGGTTTTCCGATAACACTCTACTCCGACGGTTAGTTGAACGAAAAAATAATTGGCCGATGAAACGTTTCGCCGATAATATTATTCATCGACGGTTGGTAGTCCGAATGAATCCTTCGCCGATGTAACGGTTCACCGAAAACACTCTTCAACGACGATTGGTTAAACGAACGAATCTTTCGCCGATAGCACTCGTTGTAGGGGAATTCTTTTGCCAAATGGATAGTTTTTTTTTCAGCTTGACAACACCCTTGGGTCTTGTAGAAGTCATGTTAAAAATACAGGTAATAATAAAATAATACATGGAAGAGTGGCAATAGAAAAAAAAAAACAAAGTTTTTATTTAACAATAAGAAAATTAATCAAAAAGGCAAATTTATATTGTTTTTTACAATAAACAATATGATTATGATTATTATGATTTCTCTATTAGAACTCTTTTGTGATAAGTGTGTTTGTATCCTAGCATCATATTCAACCTGTGCATTACGTCTACGCTTTGGCATGGGTTCCGAGGAGTTGATTCGTTCAATGACACATTCTGTATGCTTCTGCTCTTTAGCAAATTCAATAATTGTTGGTTGCTAAAGAGCAGAAGCATACTCTATACCTGAAAAACAACAAATAAATATTTTTTTTATATCATTAAAGAATTATAATAATTATAAGTACAAATAATAATAATAACTCACAATTTACTATAACTTCAAAAATGTATCACGTTGTGTTACTTTTATTTGTTTTTTGCTTTGTTCGCACAGTTTATTTTTTTTTTCTATTGCAGTTCTAATAGAGAAATCATAATAATCATAATCATATTGTTTATTGTAAAAAACAATATAAATTTGCCTTTTTGATTAATTTTCTTATTGTTAAATAAAAACTTTGTTTTTTTTTTCTATTGCCACTCTTCCATATATTATTTTATTATTACCTGTATTTTTAACATGACTTCTACAAGACCCAAGGGTGTTGTCAAGCTGAAAGAAAAACTATCCATTTGGCAAAAGAATTCCCCTACAACGAGTGCTATCGGCGAAAGATTTGTTCGTTTAACCAATCGTCGTTGAAAAGTGTTTTCGGTGAACCGTTACATCGGCGAAGGATTCATTCGGACTACCAACCGTCGATGAATAATTATATCGGCGAAACGTTTCATCGGCCAATTATTTTTTCGTTCAACTAACCGTCGGAGTAGAGTGTTATCGGAAAACCGTCCTTTCGGTGAGCGGTATTTCGGAATACCATACGTAGCTCCAAGTGGAGAAAGTTTGTTAGTGCATCCGAGGCGGAATTAACTCCCGAGCCGTAGGCGAGGGTGTTTTTGAGCCGAGAACTGCAATAACAAATGTCCACGTGTATCAAACGACGTTTTTCAATACACTTTTGAAGAAATTAAATAAAAGAACGAAAAATATTTTTGACATGAATTATTAGGAAACTATGATTTTTTTTTTCCGAAGGAGAAGCAAAGGTATGAAGCCGTTATGCAGCCTAATATAAAAAGTAGTTTTTTTTTTGTATTTTTGAATTTAAAACACAAATAAATGTTCATTTGATTAAAAAAGTAAATATTAGTTTGAAATAATCATGTTTAAAATCTATGATATTCTATTTATAAACATAATTAGAATATTCAAAAAACATTTACGCCGAACAGACGCATTCTTACTTTGCCGAAATAAAAAAAAAGCATTCAATTCCGACTATAGGCATTAAACCAGTTTGGACTAAGTATAGGTATAGTTATCTGTGGCAATTTTCATTCCCGCACACGTGTTGGAAAATAAAAAAAAACGCACGTGTGTGAAATACATGGCATGTTGAACCTAATCATAGTGCGTTAAGAACCAGTTTTCGAGGAAGTGTTTTGAAAAAACATTTATTATTCCTCCAGTCCATAGAACTTACAACTTACTCTTACTTGAACTTTTAAGGTAAATCTTCCGCGATTTTGGCGGCAAAAGATTATCTATTATGTCTTTTTCTCTTTGCTCGACCTCAAACTCTTCACTGTCATTGGACATTCTTAATAAGTTTATTTAAAACCTAACAAATTTACACTCGACAAAAATTCTGAAATTGAAGTTTTTTCTTCTAAACCAGTCACAGATTAACAACTCTTACACTCCGTAAACGCGCCTCACAAGAAGATTATAGTCTTGTCATTTACTCCAGTTTATAAAAACATTTTTACAACATTTAAGTGATCTTTGGCTGAAGACTATTGATATACGCTGCGTAGTAGTGAGTGTGAACATAATATAATAACAAAAAATACAAAGGGGACAACAGAGGAAAGTGAAATAAAACATTATTGAAAATAAGTGCAAATCACATTGGACATAGTGACACATCAGCCGGTTCAGCAAGCGCACGGGAGTGTCGCGGTTGTGCGGATTGCGTACGAGCGAAAACGGCGCGCGCCGTAAATTAGTGACGTATCGCTGTCAAGTTACTGCGAGCGCCCGGTGTGTTTACGAAGATCGCGGCGTGTATTGTGTTGACAGCTACGTGCATAATAACCAATTACTTGCTACGTACTTGCTAATAATATTACACCACACTGAGTGGCCGCTTTACTCACTCATCATGTTCCATTGTCATCGTTGCCAGGTAGAAGCCAGGGATGGCGTACAATGTACACTTTGCCTCAAAAGCTTTGATTTTCCTTGTGCCGGAATTACTGAGGCAGGATATCGCAAGCTTGGGGACAGGAAAGCGACTTGGAAGTGCAGTACCTGCAAAACTGGGTTGGCGAGTCCCTCTAACCCACCCCCTGGGAAGGCTGCACAAGGTGATTTGGAAAATATCCATCAGGAGCTCCGCAAACTTACGGAACAGTTAGCAACGTTACCTATTTTGATCGAAACAGTGAAAACAATTCAAGCGGATATTTCTGACCTTAGAAGCATGAAAGATGAGATTGTTGGAGTTCAGAAATCTCTAGACTACGTCCATGGTACAGTTGATGAGCTCTCTGTCAAGTTGGTGGACGTTGATAAACAAATTGAGGCCCTACAAAAGACTAAGGAGGACGTCTCGAGATTCGAAATGCGACTTGGCCGGTTGGAATTAAGCATGCGTGAGAGTGAGCAGAGATCGCGGTTAAACAATATAGAAATTAAGGTTGTCCCGGTCTCGGGGTCGGAGAACCTCTTTGCTATTGTTGCCAAAATTGGTTGCTTAATAAAGTGCGAAGTCTCGAAGGATCAAATAAATTATGTTGCCAGAGTTCCCCAACGTAATAATAAGGATGCTAAAAACATAATTATATCCATGCACAACCGATACTTGAGGGACGACTTCATAGCAGCGGCTAAGAAACACAAGTTGTTAACAGCATCTGACTTGGGTATTAACGGTGTTGGCAAGATTTTTGTTAATGATCACCTGACCTTTGAAAATAAACAGCTGCTTAATAGAGCGAAGATTTTATGCAAGGAGAAGGATTTTTCTTTTGTTTGGGTAAAGGGTTGCAAAATCCTGGTGAAAAAAAATTCTACTTCGCCCACATATGCAATTACGTCAGAAATAGATTTGAAAAAAATATGTTAATTTTTCTTATATTGTCATACCTTCGAAATTTTATATTAGTTTGTAGTATATGTTTGAGAGGCACGGGTGTGTATCTCTTAATCACCTCATTAGCGGCATTAATGCACCTTGCTTTTGTCGCATCGGGTTTGTTTACCTGCGCTAATCGTTTACTTTTCTTTGCCAATCGTTTGCATTGTGTGTTTTATCCATATCACTTCAAAGTCGCTTTTCGCTCTTTCTGTACAACAATTTTTATATTTAAGCTAACGTACCTTGTAAAAAATAGTTTCTTCGCGGATTGTAGCAACTTTTGCCTTTTTTACACCGTTTATTTAACGAATCACTATAATCTTACCTTGTTTGTTATCTCATCAGCGAGTCAGACTAAGGAAACTATTTTAATTTCCGTGGTACGTAGTGAAATCTGCTTAACATTCCACATTAGTTCATACCAAATCATAACATCGCACTTTTTTTATTACATACTTATTCTAGTCCCGCCACACTGTAGGTATTTAAGTATTATATTTTATTCTGGTACCATCATTCTTTATGTTACCCACAATTCTAATTATTTCCCATTTTAAAAATGCCAATTAATATTTATCACCAAAATGTACGTGGCTTGCGGACGAAAACTTCAAGTTTCTTTAGGAATGTGTGCTCAAGTAACTATGATGGTATATGTTTAACGGAGACGTGGTTAAAAGAGGGTTTTAACAATGGCGAATTATTTGATGACCGCTATTTAGTTTGGAGGCGTGACAGAGATTATTTAGATAGAAATCAGACACTTGGTGGTGGCGTTCTTATTGCTGTTCGCCGCGAGCTCATTGCGGAGGAGCGCTGTGACTGGCGCTCGTCCGCGGAGGACCTATGGGTTACTCTAACTCTGAAGCGTTCCAGACCCATAGCATCATATAAATTGCATATTTGTACTATTTATCTTTGCAAGCAAAACAGAGGGTGTTCACTGACCGCACAGCTCACATATTTTTATACAAAGCTAAATGATATTATATTGAATAACTTACCGGACACTTTTATTATATTAGGTGACTTTAATTTGCCAAACTTAACATGGCAGCTGACTGACGATGGATGCCCTTTTCGCCCGGAAAATATTCACGGTTCTATTCAAACAGATTTTTTTGATATCTTGAACACATTTGATCTGGTTCAGTTCAACGGTCATAGGAATCATAATGAACGAGTGTTGGACCTAATTTTTTGTAACAATCTCCTAACTGTTGATAAATGCTCTGATCCTCTTGTTCCTGAAGACCCTCACCATGCAGCTCTTTGTATTATTGTAGATTTTGTTGAGTATCATGCGCTCCCATCGCAGCTAAGAAAAAAGTTTATCTATCAATCAGCTGATTTTCCTGCTATAATTAATGGACTTGAAAAGTTCGACTGGCGCGTTGATCTCGCCAAAGGGTCAGTGGACGATGCATTGTCATTGTTATACGTCAGATTAAATAAAATTTGTGAAACTTTCATACCAACTAAAATCATCAAATCTATGTCTAATTACCCCCCTTGGTATAAAACCCCTCTAATCAAAATTCTTAAAGAAAAATTTAAATATCACTCCAAGTTTAAGAAATATGGAAACTTATCAGACTATGAATCTTTTTTAACTTTGCGAAATCGTGCTAAATTACTAGAAAAAGAAATGTACGACAGTTACATTGAGGCAATAGAAAATAGTATTATCAAATCGCCTAAAGCTTTTTGGTCTTTCGTCAAAAGCAAGCAAAAGTCTTCATGTACTTTTCCATCGGTTATGAAGTATGGGCAGAGGTCGTCAGGACAGGGTGACGAAATATGCAACATGTTTAGCGAAGTGTTTGAGTTTAACTTTCTCCAGAACACTGTCCCCGGTGTAACTCAGTTGGATAGCGACATGCACTGCCTTTATCACACGTCTGTCTCTGATATAAGCTCTATTGAAGTATGTGAAACTGAAGTGCTGAAGCTACTGAAGGCTATTGATGTGAATAAGTCAGCAGGGCCTGATGGTATTCCCGCCATACTTATAATTAGGTGCGCACAAAGCTTAACTTTACCACTTACCCTAATATTTCGCCGTTCTCTTAGTGAGGGAGTGGTGCCGCACGTTTGGAAAACAGCATTTATTACCCCCGTCCATAAAAACGGCCCTAAGGACAATGTAGAAAACTACAGGCCAATATCTAAGCTTTGTCTTTTTGCGAAGGTTTTAGAAAAAATTGTTTACGTTTCAGTTCACAGTGCCATTAAACAATCTCTTAATGACTATCAACATGGCTTCCTAAAGAACAGGTCTATTGTGTCGAATTTGCTAATCTGCTCCAATTATTTGTCCTCCACCATGTCTGAGCCCTCTCAAGTGGATGTTGTCTATACTGATTATAGCAAGGCATTTGACCGTATAGACCACGGTGTCCTGTTGCGTAAGCTGCTTGCAATGGGTATCAGAGGTGATTTATTCAGATGGTTTAAGTCATATATTGAGAATCGCTATCAGACAGTTGTGCTGAATGGATACAGTTCTGTAACTATTTTAATACCCTCGGGAATACCACAAGGATCCCTATTGGGTCCTTTACTGTTCATTATTTTTATAAATGACATTGGTTCGTGCTTTACCCGTTCCAAAATAATTCTTTACGCTGACGATATGAAAATTTTATGCCCTATATCAGATCTTTCCGACTGTTTCTGTTTGCAGCGGGATCTAGATGAACTCCAAAATTATTGTCTCCTAAATAAACTCGAACTTAATGTATCTAAATGTTTTGTTAGTACCTATACACGCAAACCACATGCAATCTTGTTTCAGTATAAGTTGCATGATACAAATATAAATAGGATTAGTGTTATTAGGGACCTGGGTGTCACATTTGACTCTAAGTTGCTTTTTGATGCTCACATTGAAAACATTGTCAATAAAGCCTCTAAAGCACTTGGATTCATACTACGGATATCAGCTGATTTTAAAAACGTGAAAACGCATAAAATCCTTTATTGTGCTTTTGTCCGCAGCCACTTGGAGTACGCCTCACAAGTGTGGAACCCTTGTTATAATGTTTATATTAACAGAATTGAGGGAATTCAAAAGCGGTTCCTACGTTTCCTTCAGTAAAAAACTAGAAAATATACTCCCAATTATGGAGCGCGATGCAAAAGATTCCATATCTTGCCGCTATACGAGCGCAGACGCATTGCAGATATGGTATATTTATTTAAAATCGCGAATGGAACTATAGATTGCCCTGAGCTGTTGGGTGGTTTAGGATTAGTTACACAATGCAAAACGTTTCGCAAACCCAGTTTGTTGCATGTCCCTCACTCCAAATCTGCGTACAGGCAGAATTCGTTTCTGATCCGTGCATGCAGAAGCTTTAATAAACTTACTGGTGAACATGATTTGGATATTTTCAACACCGGTGTCTCTCGGCTTAAGCGTTTATTGGTAAAAGCTTTTTTTATGGATAAGTAGTTTATTTGTGTCTAACTATAGTTCTTAGTATTTTTCTCTTTTAAATTTAAATTTTTAGTTTGTAGTATAAAGTAGTCGATCGTGTTGTTTTATTGCGTAACTTATGCTATGTAGATAAGTATTTTGTACGTATACCTCTTTCTTTTGTTGTGTTTTCTTTTTCTTTTTTGTTTCGATTGTTTTTATATGCGGAAACTTGTAAATGGCCTTCAAATTCGTATGTTTTAAGAACATTGTTTATATTAGCTGTAAGTTTCCCAAACAGGATAAAATAAAAATAAAAAAAAAAAATTAAATAAAACGAAGATAGTGTATAAATATAGGTAGTATATAGGTATATAGGGTACATAGGCACTGATAGGATAGTAAATAAGCATTAAAAACTATTGAATTAATAGCTTAGTTCATAGACTGATAGATTTTAGCATTTTGTTTTGTGTACATAGTAGGCTTAGCGTTCCGTTCGTATATAAGTTTATTATGTTATGTTTTTTGTTGATTTTATATTTTTGTATGATAGTTCCTGATACATAGATCTCGATAACATATAGTTTTATATAGGTTTACTAAGACAAAGTTAGTAAAAAACGCGAATATTGTCACGCGGTTCTCATTACGGTAAAGTTTCTTCGTAGTTAAGCTAAATTCTGTAATATTTTCCCGCTTTTTTGCCTTAATTTGATTGGCTTTTAGTTTTTCCCGCGTTTTTTGGATTATTGTAAGCGAATGTGATTGGTTAGTCACTCAAAAAGTTACGTATAAAAAACGGGCCATTTTGGTCATTCGACACGTTAGGACTAGGCATAGGTTAGGTTATGTGCTAGATCCCCCCTTAGTTAATTCTGCCATAATGGCAACGCCCCGAACCGAGGAATTAAATTCCTCGTTAGGAGTGCTCCTCAAGCGTCTGTTAGAGGACAATAATCCCTACATTAGGGAAGTTTATGATGGGCTCCTTGAGCCATTCAAGAAGGAGAACTGGGGCAAGTCAGACGACTCGCACTCAAGATCTCCCTCTCCTATTCCCCGACCCAACTCCGCCGATATGGACGTTGTGGTCAGCCCCGAAGCCCCCGATAGCTCGCCCGAAGTAATCTCCTCCTCTGAGTCCTCACCATCCGAGCCAGAGGATTTCCAAATCGTTCAGAACGGGAAACGTAAGAAGGCTAGGAAAGCCAATGCCGGTAAGGCCAAGAAGGCAGTCACGGCATTGAACGCCCCCCTCTCCGCATCCCTTTCCCACATCCCCTCCACCGCCGGAGTTGCTGCTCCCTCAGCCGCGATCCCCATCAACCGCTCTCCCAGCCGTACGGCTACTGGCTCGGCTCCTGCCAGCCGCCCAGATAGTCCGATGGAACCGGTTCCATCTCCATCTCAATCCGCTTCGACCAAGAAGCTCACACCCCCTGCTCTGTACATCAGAGAAAAGGGGAAGTGGACTGAAGTGTCCAAGATGTGTGCGGATCGCAAGATCCAGTACACAAGCGCGACGTCTACCCAACAGGGTATTAAAGTAAAGGTCCCCACCTCCACCGACTACAGACAGTTGGTGCATGCCCTTCGTGGTAGGAACATCGCCTTCCACACCTTCTCCCTCCCGGAGGAAAAGCCGACCCGCGTGGTCATCAGGCGGATCCCGAAGGAGATCCCTGCCCAGGACATCCTGGAGGACTTAACCTCCCAGGGCATCCCCGTCTCGGCGGTTCACCGCCTTCACAAGAATAGGTCCCAAGGGGGTGACGAGTACGACATGGTGCTCGTCATCTGTGACCCAGTCGAGGGTCACCACCCAATATTTAAGGTCAAGGCAGTCTGCTCCTTATCGGGCATCTCAATTGAGAGGCCCAGGAAGCAGAATATAGTTGGGCAGTGTCATCGCTGCCAACTATACGGCCATAGCCAAAAACATTGTTACGCACCGCACAGGTGCGTAAAATGTCTAGGCGAACACGCCACGGCAGATTGCCCTCGTCCCAAGGACAGGGCTCTGTGTACAGAGCCGCCTAGCTGCGTGCTATGCGGTCAATCTGGCCACCCGGCTAACTACAGGGGCTGTCCCAAAGCCCCCAAACAATTCGCCAACAGACTGGCGAATCGCGCCCAAGCCCGTCAGCAGAGGGAAAGCCCCCTGACGAAAGCCCCATCCAAGGACCTCCCTGAGCGTCTCAGCCCACAGAGGCCCTCTCCTTGGAACCAGCTAAACCACCAGCGTGCCTTCCCTGCCCTGGTGAAATCCCAGCCCAACCCGTTGCCAATGCCTGGCCTAATGGACAATCCAGTCCCAATGCCCACTCCAGTGGCTCGGTCCCAGGTCCCTCTTCCCTCCCCTAGCCCCCGGCCTTCCAACCAGGAAGAGGAGAGTACTATCGACACCCTCATGAGGTTCCAGGTGTTTATCTCACCTGAGGCCGACTGCTTAGCAGCCGAGCTCAGGTTAGCTAAGGACCTGAAACAGATCAATGAGATTTACGCGAGATATCCTAGGATCGCGGAAGCCCTTCGTAACCTCAATCAAACCCAATAATGGATATCACACCCGTAGCATCGTGCACCCAACCCCGGTCCCTAAAGTTAGGCTTTTTTAATGCTAATGGCATGGGAGGGCAACGCGACGAGATCGCGTCCTTCCTTCGCGATTATCAAATAGATATTTTCCTCATCCAAGAGACTTTCCTAAAACCCAGCAATCGTGATCCTAAAATTGCCAACTATCGTTTAGTTCGCAATGATAGGACACGTTGCCACAAAGGCGGTACGCTCATCTACTACCGCAAGGAACTGCACTGCATCCCAATCGACCCCCCTCCCCTAGAATCCCTACTGGAGGTTTCAATCTGTCGGCTAGCCATGACAGGTCATCAACCGCTTCATATAATGTCTGCCTATATGCCCCCCTCAAACACGTCTGAGAATCATAACCTCCTGGTTAATGATCTCACCAAACTCTTCGGCATGAGTGGTTCCGTTATCATAGCGGGCGACTTCAACGCCAAACATCCTGCCTGGAATAGTAGTATGACTAACCCGAGAGGGAGAGTCGTCTGCGATCTAGGCCAGACCATCAACTTTGATCCCATTGCTCCTATGGAGAACACGCACTATCCCGACACCACTAGTCATCGTCCCGATGTGCTCGATATAGCGCTGCTCAAGAATGTTAGCCTTAGGTTACATTTAATTGAGACGCTACACGAGCTTAACTCTGACCACCGCCCAGTGCTCATGCACCTAGTTTCTCGCTCGGGTATCTCTGACCCTAGCCAACCCACTCCTACCACCCTAATAACCGACTGGAGGAAAGTAAGCGATATGCTGAAATCCGACACGTCACCGCACCTAGACGGTATCCCCGACCACATTGTCTCAGTCGCAGACACCGAGGCCGCTATCGACTCGTTTACAGCTCACGTGCAATCCATTTTAAAGGATTGCTCTCGGGAAGTCCCAGTGTTGAGTGATCAACGCTGGAAACTACCCGACGACATCCGTGAACTGATAAACGAGAAGAACGCGGCCATACGTGCCTATAGCGTCTGGCCCTGCGATGAGAACAAAGCTCACATGCGTTATTTACAGCGTGCTGTAAAGAAGCGCACTAGTGAGTTTCGTTCGAATCAATGGGACAAGATGCTCAGCGAACTAGAGCCAACCCACCAAGCCTTCTGGCAACTTCAGAGGAAGCTGAGGTCCTCCGAGGAGGCCTCTTCTCCACCTCTCATCCGTCCTGACAAGAGCGTCGCTTTTGACGACTCTGAGAAGGCAGAATGCCTGGCCGACAGTTTGGAATCACAGTGCTCCCCTAGCACCCTTCCAGTAGACAAGCAGCACCTCGATGAGGTGGATGCAGAAGTCGAACGAAGGGCTGCTCTCCCTCCCGTAGAAGACCCCGACGATCCCCTCCCTCCGGTCACTCCAGACGAGGTGAAGGATATAATCGACAAGCTCAAGCCTCGGAAAGCCCCTGGCGCCGACGGCTTCACCAATAGGATTTTTAAAACCCTCCCCGCTCAGCTCATAGTCCTTTTGGCAGCCATCTTCAATGGCGCCTTGAGCAACAACTTGTTTCCCCAAGTGTGGAAAGAGGCCACCGTCATTGGTATTCCCAAACCTGGGAAACCGAAAGCTCAGCCTTCGAGCTACAGGCCGATCAGTCTCCTGAGCGCGCTCGGCAAAATCTATGAGAGACTTATTTATAAGCGACTCAGAGATTATGCCGAGACAAAAGGCCTCATTCCCGATCAACAGTTCGGTTTCAGAACTGAACATTCGTGCATACACCAAGTCCACCGCATCGTCGAACACTTGAGCGCTGGTTTCCAGCGTGGAGCGATGACGGGGGTGTTGTACTTCGACATAGCGAAAGCCTTCGACAAGGTCTGGCACAACGGCTTATTATACAAGCTGTATAAACTCGGTGTGCCGGACCGTCTCGTGCTCATCTTACGAGACTTTCTGTCGGATCGCACCTTTCGCTACCGCGTGGGAAAATCTCTATCTTCTCCCCACCCCATCCGAGCCGGAGTCCCTCAGGGCTCCGTCCTCTCTCCTCTAGTTTTCACGCTGTTCACCAGCGACATCCCAACGAACAAGAAAGTTCAGGTTGCCCTATTTGCCGACGACACGGCTATTTACTACACCGGCCGATCTCAGGTTTGCATCCATCGTGCACTTCAACAGGCCGCCGATTCACTCGGCGCTTGGTTCGTAAGTGGAGGATCGAAGTAAACCCTGAGAAGAGCCAGGCTGTACTCTATCAGAAGTTACGCCATCAGCGACCGTCACCTGCCCCCATCACTATGTTCGGCAAGCCTATCCCTTGGGAGAAGCAAGCCAAGTACCTCGGTGTCATCCTCGACGAACACCTGACTTTCGCGGCCCATATCAAAGCAGCTCGTAACCGAGCAGCCTTTGCCATGGGCAGACTCCACTTCATGCTAGTCAAAAAGAGCAAGTTGTCACTCAAGTGCAAGTTGCGTCTTTACACGGCAGTTATCCGACCTATCATGACATACGCTTGTGTCGTATTCGCTCATGCCCATCCCCACCACATCCACAGGATGCAGACCTTGCAGAACCGCTTTCTCCGTAAGATCACCGGAGCCCCCCCGTACGTCCGTAACGATAGTCTTCACCTAGATCTTAGAATCCCCACCATTCAGCAATTCATGAAACGTCTTGCAAAGCGTTTTTTCGACTCCTCTACTAAGCATAGGAACCCCCTGATCGCATCGGCCGCCCGATACGACCCATCGCGTATCAGCTCAGTCCGCCGTCCTCGGCACACTCTTGTCACCCCCGACGACGCTATTACCCTCTTACAGGAGAGTAGCAAAGACACCAGCACCGTACGTAGAAAATACAAACACAAACCGAAGACATACCGACCTCGCCGCCGAGGTCCGGCGCGTAATCCCCGATCAATTCCCCCCCGACCCTTGCTAGAGCCAGCCCGCGATGCTGAGCCAGTAATGTCAAACGAGCCCCTAAATAATGACACTCAGATCCAGCCTGTCCCTTTGCTGCCCCCAGCGACGCCCTAAGCCGAGGTTCGTACCCCACAGGGGGTGCCCTTAGGCGTGGTCGCTTAGTTTTTAGTTAACATGCCCTTGGCTGGAGGCCTTAGCTTCAAGGCATCCACAGGTCTAGTCCGGTTAAGCAGTAGCCAGTCTCTTCTAGACTGAACTGCGAGATGCCATTCACAAAAAAAAAAAAAAAAAGTCATTCGACACAGTCAGCAGCAAGCTACCTATAAGGAAAGCTCTCTCCCAATAAACCGAAGAAAGAAGCTCATCAGTGGTTTTACTCCTCACCAAACCCAGCAGTTTAAATGTGCTACATTGCACATTTAATGGTCCTTAGCCAGCCGGATATCGTGGGGAACAGCAGACCGGAAGACTTCGTCCCACAGTGATTAGGGAAGATTTCTCCATCCGAAGACGTCGTGCTACAGTTATTAGGGAAGACTTCGTCCCACAGTGATTTGGGAAGATTTCTCCATCCGAAGACGTCGTGCTACAGTATTAGGGAAGATTCATTAGGGAAGAGTGTTTTCAAGAATCAAGCATGCCTGTTACGCGCTCCGAGGGAAGAGGACGCAAGCCGCCGGTGGAACAAAAGCCGTCGTCGTCCGAGACCACAACCTCGGCGACCGGTACCAGCGCGGAAGCCAGCACGGAAGAATCTACAGCAACAGGGACGACCGCCACGGAGACTTCAGAACGAACAGACACCTCCGCGGCGACTGATCCATCCACCGTAACTTCCGCCACCGAAGCAACCACCTCGACTGCCGCGACCGCCGCCTCAGCCGCAACCGCCCCCCCCTGCCTCGCACCCCGCTAGCGCCGCCGCTCCGTCCGTAACCCCCTCCGTTACAACGACGCTTACTGCGGGGACAAAGACCAAGCAGCTGATGAAGCCGCCCGCTACTGTCAACAAAGAAACTCGTCAAGAAACAGAAACCGCTACAGTGAAGCAAGTTTAGAAAAGCAACGCCGGTCCACCGAAGACGACCGGACTACAGCACCTCCGCCCCCCTAGTAAGAAGGGGGGAGGGGGGGGATCTACGCATAGCAGAACAAAGCAACTCAAACGCGAGGCGAAACAAGATTTACTTCGCCTTCAAGTGGAACTAGCCGCAGCACGCCTAGCTGCCTTGGAGAAGGAAGACTCTGAAGAAGAAGAAGAAGATGACGTCACTCTCTACTCGAAGTCAGAAGTTAATGCAAGAGTGGACAACTGGTTGGAGCATCAAGTGGCTCGTCCGGTGTTAGCGATCGCCGACGAACCTCACAACCCCCCAGAAGAACCGACGGTCATCCACATTGATGAACCAAGGCCAGCGAAGCATGAAGAAACACGTCAGTCACCGGCGGGAGGTCATACCGACATGCCCCTCCTTGCTGAAGCCATCACCAGGGCTATCGGCGCCACCCAGCGACCCAAGTTCATCGAGTTACCATTCTTCAGTGGGTCTCATCAAGAGTGGCTACCCTTTCGCGCCGCTTACTACGAAACAGAAGCAATGTTCACCTCAGTTGAAAATACAAATCGACTTAGAAGAAACCTGAAGGGAAAGGCCAGAGAAGCGGTCGAAGGTCTACTTATAACCAACGCGCATCCAGCTGAAGTTATGAAGACTTTGGAGTCAAGATTCGGAAGACCAGAGTCAATAGCCATGCTGGAGATGGAGACACTTCGAAACCTGCCACGCCTTACTGAGGCGCCGAGGGACATCTGCATATTCGCCACTAAAGTATCCAACGTAGTGGCGACACTGAAGACTTTGGGTTGTTTCAACTACATGTACAACCCTGAACTCGCGAAGACATTAGTGGACAAGCTGACGCCGACTCTACGATATAGATACTACGACTTCTCAGCCACGCAGCCACGTGAAGATCCTTGCCTCATCAAGATAGAGAAGTTCTTCAAAAGGGAAGCAGAGTTATGCGGACCTTACGCGCTGCCTGAACAGATGGCAGCACCTGCTTCAGCCGCACAACAAAAGAAAACGCAACGGGTCAACAACGTAACTAAGAAGACACAGACATCAAAGTGCACCGTATGTGACAACACGGGGCACAGCAACGCAACAGAATGTGAACAATTCGAGAAGTTGGACGCGAACGCAAGATGGGACATGGCCAAGTCCAAACGCCTCTGCTTCAGATGTCTTCGCTACAGAACCAAGACACACCACTGCAAACCTAAACCATGTGGTGTTAACAGCTGCAAGTACTCTCATAACAAGATGCTGCACTACGAAAAGAAGACAGAAGCAACAGAAGATAAAGAAAAAACTGAAGTCATCAATTCGACTTGAACAGTCAAGAAGCAGTCCTACTTGAAGATCCTACCGGTCCAGGTGGAGGGACCAAAAGGGGCTATCAACACCTTCGCGTTGATGGACGACGGGTCGACAGTCACGCTCGTCGACGACAGTGTGGCAACGAGCATCGGAGCAACAGGACCCATAGATCCACTGAAGATAGAAACCATCAACAATATGAAGTCACCAGAATCAGCATCCAGAAGAGTCACCATCAAGCTGAAGGGGCTCAACGAGCATGAAGAGCAAATACAAGCACGCACAGTGAAGAATCTGCAAGTTTCGTCTCAACGGGTTCCACAAGAATTAGTGGAAGGGTGTCAACACTTATGCGACATCCGAGGACACCTTACATATGCGAATGCGAAGCCATGAGTCCTCATCGGTCAAGACAACTGGCATCTTCTGCTGACATCAGAAACCCGAAGAGGAGACAAGAACCACCCAGTGGCATCTCTCACGCCACTAGGTTGGGTACTCCACGGCAGTCAGACACGAACCTTCGGCCAGAAGATCGACTTCGTGTCACACATCGCAGAAGATCCAGAAGACAACTTAGAAGACCTCGTGAAGCAATATTTTGAGATGCACGCACTCTGCATCAACCCCAAGAGACCGAAGACTGACCCAGAAGAACAAGCACTTCGTATTCTGGAGAAGACCACCACGAAGATAGAAGAAGGAAGATTCCAGACCGGTCTTCTCTGGCGCAAAGAAGATGTCAAGTTCCCAGGCAACTATGAAAACTCACTGAAGAGGCTCTTCAGCATAGAAAAGAAGATCGATCGTGACCCCGTACTGAAGAAGAAGTACGTCGAACAGATGGACGCTCTCATCGCTAAGGGGTACGCTGAACCTGCCCCAAAACACAAGACAGCTGACAAGACTTGGTACCTGCCTCACTTCGCAGTTATCAACCCGATGAAGCCAGACAATTTCGGGTAGTACACGACGCGGCGGCCAAGACCAAAGGGGTGGCACTCAATGACATGCTGCTCAAAGGTCCTGATCTATTACAGTCACTGCCAGGCGTCGTCATGCGATTCCAACAACACATGGTCGCAGTCACAGCGGACATCAGGGAGATGTTCATGCAAGTCAAGCTGAAAACAGAAGACAGAGATGCACTGCGGTACCTATGGCGCGGGGATCGACGAGACAACCAACCTCCTGAAGAATACAGAATAACGTCATTAATCTTCGGAGCATCAAGTTCGCCATCAACAGCAATCTACGTCAAGAACTTGAACGCAAAACAACATGAAGATACTTACCCCGAAGCCGCCGCTGCCATCATACAGAAGCATTACGTCGACGACTACTTAGACAGCTTCAGAAGCCTTGAAGATGCCAAACGCATTACGAAGAGTGTGCGAGAAGTGCACATGAAGGCCAGCTTCGAGTTGAAGCAATGGAAGTCGAACTCAACGTCACTCCTAGAAACACTCGGAGAAGATAGTCAGACAGAAGACATCGAACTCTACAGAACAGAAGAAAAGACTGAACGAGTCCTGGGCGTCATATGGAAGATCAACTCGGACGAGCTCACCTTCAACCTCAACCTAGCCAGAATACCTTCAATACTCATAGAGGGTAAACTACCAACGAAAAGAGAAGCATTGAGGATAGTGATGTCGCTCTTCGACCCACTCGGTTTCGCCTCCCCTATCACAATCAGGGCGAAGCAACTCCTACAAGAAGTCTGGCGCAGAGGAACAGCATGGGATGACAAGATCGATGAAGACCTGGCGGAGCAGTGGGAAACCTGGATGGCACACCTAAAGAGCCTCCACGAAGTAGCAATCCCGCGGCAATACCTACACTACAGTAACGCCGCCTCCTTAGAACTTCACATCTTCGAATCAGCGATGCCAGCGAGTCTGCCTACTCTGCAGTCCTCTTCTGGAGATCGGTAGCAACTGACGGTGAGGTCGCCCTATCCCTCATATTGGCCAAAGCAAAGGTGGCGCCATTGAAGCTGACGTCGATACCCAGGTTGGAGCTACAAGCAGCGGTCATGGGCACCAGACTCGCAGACACAGTGATTGAAGAACACGAGAGGAAGCCCGACCGCAAAGTGTTCTGGACAGACAGCAAGACCGTCCTAACCTGGATAAGGACAGGGTCACGTTCCTACAAACCTTACGTGTCTCATCGTCTAGCAGCAATAGAGGAGAGTTCCAAAGTCAACGACTGGCGCTGGGTTCCAACGAAGCTAAACGTGGCAGACGACGCCACACGAGACGTACCAGCAACATTCAACAGAGATCATCGGTGGTTCAAAGGGCCTGACTTCTTATACCTAACTGAAGAGTCATGGCCAACAGAAACCACAAGAACAGCAGTAGAAGAATCTTCTGAGGAAGAGAAGACGCATCACGTGAGCGACAAGAGAAGACTGAAGCTCGCAGAAGGTCTGCCTGACCCATCGAAATTCTCCAGCTGGGACCGACTCCGTTACTCAACAGCGCGTGTTCTGCAGTTTGTCCAACTCTGCAGAGCCACCAAACAAAGAGTCAACTACAGAAGAACAAAGAAGAATAAAGAATCAGATCCAGCTTGGAAGAAGAACAAAACAACAGTAAAGAGACAGGCGCCCACGACGACAAAGAAGTCGTGACATGAAGAGAAGAAGCTGCTACCGGTCACAGCAGAGCTGCTCAAAACAGCTGAAGAACTTCTGATGCGATCCTCTCAAGAAGAGTCATTTACAGAAGAAATACACAGCCTGAACAACGGGAAGCCCATCGACAAAGAAAGCCGCCTTCACCAGCTCAGCGTCGTGTCCGTAAACGGCACGATCCGACTAAGAAGTCGCATTCAAGCAGTCAAAGACATGAAGGAAGAATTCACGAACCCGCTGGTAATCGACGGTGATCATCCTACGGTCAAACTCTGGGTACTGAACATTCATCGGCCACTACATCACTCCGGCGTAGAAGCCACAGTCAACGAGTGCAGACAGCAGTATTGGGTACTACGACTACGCCCTATTACACACACACTACTGCGACGATGCCTGTTCTGCAGAATGAAGACACAAGTACCACCGCATCCAAGAACCGGGGACCTGCCAGCTTGTCGCTTAGCTCATCACAAGCGACCCTTCACCTTCACCGGAGTCGACTACTTCGGACCTCTCTCCGTGACCGTCGGACGAACTCGACAGAAGAGATATGTGGCCATTTTCACATGTCTCACGACGCGAGCGATACACCTGGAAGTCGCCGGCTCGCTCAGCGCCGACTCAGCGGTGATGGCGGTCAGAAGGCTGATCGCACGACGAGGCTGCCCAACTGAAATCTGGTCAGACAACGGCACCAACCTTAAGGCTGCCGACAAGGAACTACGACAAGCGATCGACACAGCGACTGCAGAGGAAGCGGCGAAGAGGACCATCTCCTGGCGCTTCATTCCGCCTAGAGCTCCATTCATGGGCGGAGCTTGGGAGCGAATGGTTCGCTCAGTGAAGACGGCGCTCACCGCGACGTTACATGAACGTCACCCAGCAGAAGAAGTCTTCACAACTCTACTTGCCGAAGTAGAGTACACTGTCAACAGTCGTCCGCTGACCCACGTCTCAGTTAGCCCAGAAGATCCAGAAGCCCTCACTCCCAACCACTTCTTGTTGGGAGGCCCAGGGCGAGTGCCGCAGCTAGGCACATTCACCGAGCAAGACACCAACTCACGATCCAGCTGGCGAGCTGCACAGAGGCTAGCCGACGTCTTCTGGCTACGCTGGATTAAGGAGTACCTCCCTGAGCTCCAACACCGGCGGGAGCCCCACGGACGAGGTCAAGCAGTACAGGTCAATGACCTCGTACAGATCGTCGACCCGAACCTGCCCCGCAACGTGTGGATCAGAGGAAGAGTCGTCGCTACGTATCCAGGCCCCGACAACATCGTGCGGACGGTGGACGTGCTGACCAGAGGAGGCATCCTGCGCCGGCCAGTGAGGAAGCTGGTGATCCTGTGCCTGCCTACGGACGTCGAGCCCGCACCGGCAGCTGATGCGACGCGGTCGCACGGCGGGAGTGATGTGCGGGACAGCGAAGATAGTGTATAAATATAGGTAGTATATAGGTATATAGGGTACATAGGCACTGATAGGATAGTAAATAAGCATTAAAAACTTAGTTCAATAGTTAATAGCTTAGTTCATAGACTGATAGATTTTAGCATTTTGTTTTATGTACATAGTAGGCTTAGCGTTCCATTCGTATTTAAGTTTATTATGTTATGTTTTTTGTTGATTTTATATTTTTGTATGATAGTTCCTGATACATAGATTTCGATAACATATAGTTTTATGTAGGTTTACTAAGCCAAAGTTAGTAAAAAACGCAAATATTGTCACGCGGTTCTCGTTACGGTAAAGTTTCTTCGTACTTAAGCTAAATTCTGTAATATTTTCCCGCTTTTTTGCCTTAATTTGATTGGCTTTTAGTTTTTCCCGCGTTTTTTGGATTATTGTAAGCGAATGTGATTGGTTAGTCACTCTAAAAGTTACGTATAAAAAACGGGCCATTTTGGTCATTCGACACAAAACATTCGACGCCTGGCCGCCGCTGAGTGCACACGTGCGCTCCGCTCTGTCGCTGCCTTGCTCCCGCGCACCCCGCGCCCCCCGACTCGGTTTCGCCACTGCGCTACGTCAGTAGCATCCGCCGCCTCGCCGAGCTCCGACGGCCCCCGGCCCGCCAAGTCGCAGTGCTACTACAGTCTTTGCCTTGTGCTCGGACTTAGTTGCGCTGCGCCGTGTTGAATTAAGTACTTGTAGTTAATTCGATACGTTAAAAACTGTCTTTTTCAAGACATATTTCCTTAACGTCAATCGTCAAAACCACGTCCGCGTTTTTTGCCCTTCAGGTGAAATCCACGATTTTGTGGTTCTTGACGGAAACCTCACGGTGTTAACGAAGTCAAGAGGGTGGTGACCCGACAAAATCAAAAATCAAAATCAAAGCATTTATTTCAAGTAAGCCAGTTACAGGCACTTTTGAATTGTCGAAATAAAGATGAAAATTAAATGTAGCTACAGTCCCAGTCACAAGACATAAAAACTGTGAAAGTACTGTAGTTGCCCATTCCCTAGCGTAGATCTCTATGGAGAAGAACGGGCAAGAAACTCCATGGACACTCTTTTAAATCAGAATATTGTTACAAAATCTTGGTTACATCATTCATGTTGAGATGGTATATTATGTGAGAACAATGTAGCAAGATGTGCACGTTAAAAGTGTCCACAGTAAAACAAAACAGAAAAAAAAAACAATTCAAAAACTAAAATAATTCATTAAAATAAGCCATGGCAACTGAGAGATGACCAGTCACAACCGACAGCGCCCGTTCACGGACATGACGCATAGATCAGCACCATTCAACTCAACCATTTTGAAGGGAACTAAATGATCCGACACATGCGCCACCATCAGCGAGACTTTTGAGTGAGCATGACATATTCTCAACCGCCAGGGCACATTCAAGTCAAGAAAAGACGTAGGTTTCCAGTGAATGATAGCTTTCTAGTACATAGTACTCACACAATATGGGCTATGCGATTATATAATACTAAAGAGATTGAATCTATACAATGCAAAGATAGTTGTACAATCTTCAGCAGCTCCAACAATACCATTTAATGCTATCAATTTAAGCGCCCCTGTCCTTGTGGAGCAGGACCAGCATTGAGCCAAGCATTTTTATCAGCGATATAATCGCTCAACTTGTAATATGCTTGCTTACATAGTGTGCGTTTAATACATGTTTTAAATTTCGTCTCATTCAGTTCAAGAATACTTTGTGGAATTTTATTATAGCATCTCAAACAGTACCCCATGAAAGATGAGTCTACTTTAGCGAGTCTGAAGCCTGGCTGAACTAGTTGGTCCCTATTTCTAGTACTGTAATTATGTCTGTCACCCCTTTTACCAAAAAGGTGCAGATTTTTTCTGACGTACATTATGTTTTCGTAGATGTATTGACAATGTACTGTCATGATGCCAATATCCTTAAACAGTTCCCTTAGAGAATCGCGCCTACGAAGATTATATATGGCTCTGATGGCTCTTTTCTGCAGAATAAATATAGACTCAATATCTGCAGCCCGTCCCCATAGCAAAATGCCATAAGACATTATACTATGAAAGTAACTAAAATAAACCAGTCTAGCGGTATCTACATCAGTATACTGACGGATTTTTCTAATGGCATATGCTGCTGAACTTAGCCGCCCCGCAAGAGATGTTAAATGAGAACCCCATTGTAGCCTTGAATCAAGCGTAATCCCCAGGAAAACCGTTTTATCTACGAATTCAAGTTTCTCTTTATTCAGTACTATATCACAATCACTACTTTTAACATTCGGTAAAGCAAATCTTATGCATTTGGTTTTTTTTTCATTTAATACCAAATTGTTTGCTGTGAACCAATTTTGGACCTGAAGTAGGGCATTATTTACGTCATCTAGATTTTGGGCCCGCCTATTTATCTTAAAAATTAAGGAAGTGTCATCAGCAAATAATACCATATTTTGAGGTTGGTTTTTCAATAAATAGGGTAGATCATTTATATATACTAGAAAAAGGAAAGGACCCAATATTGAGCCTTGTGGAACCCCCATTTTTACTTTTAAACCATGTGAATTAACACCATTTATTTGAACATGTTGTTGTCTATCATTCAAATAAGATTTTACCAAACTAAGTGCAAGTTTACCCAGTCCGTAATGCTCAAGTTTCAAAAGTAATGTGTCGTGATTTACACAATCAAACGCTTTGGAGAGGTCACAAAAAATTCCTATGGCGTCTTGAGACTCTTCCCACGCAGTAAATATGTGCTTTAATAAGGTTACACCGGCGTCAGTTGTACAACGTCCCTTGGTGAAACCATACTGTTGATCATGTAAGATTCTGTTGGTGTTAAAATGATAGAGCATTTGATTAAGCATTACCTTTTCAAAAACCTTGCTAAAAGCTGGTAAAACCGATACAGGTCTATAATTATTAGTGTCTTTACTGTCCCCGGATTTGAAAAGAGGTATGACTTTACTGTATTTCATTAAATCAGGGAAAACTCCTTGGTCTACACATAAATTAAAAATTAAAGCTAGGTAAGGGGCTATAGTCTCAAGTATGGATGTACAAACTTTGATAGACATTCCCCATAGATCTTCGGTCAGTTTGATTTTTATTTGCCGGAAAGCTTTAATAACTATCATAGGGTTAATGTGTTTAAATTTAAATTCAGCCAGGCAGCCAGACACATTCGCCTTTAATAAACCAATTGAGAGTTCAGGTGAGGAAATAAGAGCCTCTGTAGTTTTTAATGGTACATCGGTAAAGAAATTTACAAATTCTTGAGCTACTTCCTTATCAGAGCTTTTAGGACCACATGCTGTATCTAATGTGTAGCTAGTGTTACGTATTTTCTTCCTGTTAGTCTCGTTATTTATGACTTTCCAAACTGTCTTTATTTTATTTTCTGCTGTTTTGATCTTGTTGCTAATGTGCAGGGCTTTAGCAACCTTGCATGTATTTCTAAAAATTTTTGAATACTTAGCAACATACTTGTTAAAAGTTTCAGTGTTTATAAAAGGCTTAAGGCCATAAAGCTCAAATAGTCTTTCCCTACTTTTTCGGATACCTCTAGTTGCCCAATCACTAAATATGAATTTAGGGCAAATACTTTTTGTCTTCTTTTCAAAAGTTTTATTGAATTCCGTGTGAACTATTGAAAAGAAACGATCATAGAATTGATTTATATTAATATCGTCAAGGCTCATAGCACTTAACTTGTTTTGTAGCGAAATATTATACCTCTTTAATCTGCTAGAAGTTATAGGTCTAAATTTAATTTGAACTTTTTGCAATGGGGGTGTATTACACCTAAAAGTTACAGTTTGTCCGCTATGGTCAGAAGGCAGACAATTTACTATGGCCTTATCTAAGTAATCACAATCGCAGAAAACATTATCTATGCAAGTAGCAGTAGAAGGAGTGACTCTAGTAGGTTCTATAAAAGTGTTGGTCAAGTCAAATGACTTAAAAAGATTTAATAACCGACTGCTATTTGAACTTTCTTCTAAAATATTGATATTGAAATCACCACAAATAATTGTAGATTTATTACTGGCTGCAAGTTTTGCCAGGACATCTTCCATTATTGATTCAAATAAGGAAAAGTTTTGATAGTTTGGGGGTCTGTACACACACACAATTACATGCTTATCTAGCTCAACACAGGACAGTTCGACGCAATGTTCAACTGAGAGACCTACTATGTCATTACGTTGCTTATATTTAAAACAATTTTTTATTAATATTAGGGAACCTCCACGAAGCATAGTTTTACGGTTAAAGCAGCTACCCACCATATAGTTCTCATAATTGATAAGCATTTGGTAATCCTTTAGCCAATGTTCAGTAAAACAAATAATGTCAAACTTACTATTTTCTAAAAACAATTCAATTTCTAATCATTTGGAAGAAATGCCTTGGATATTTTGGTGGAATAATTTCAAAGTGTTCTGCTGAGGCCCTTTTTTACTAACTAATTGAGTGCAAGAAGATACCTTGCGGTTGGTAGGATTAACAATATTGTTAATGGTACCTTCTGTTGTCTCACTTTCTAGTTTAAATTAATATTTGGAGTGAGGCCGGAGACTCCCGTGCCATCCTCAGACAACAAGACCCTATCACTAATATACCCTAAATGAGACCCTAAATGAGAATTCTCCACGGTGACACATGGATCCTCCTCAGTACAATGATTGTAAACATTTATAGCACTAATGCTATATTCATTTAAAGTCACCTGTACATTAGTATTACTACTAATAGTCGCAGTGTTAATAATAGGACTAAACTTAGACATACTATTTATGTCTGTGTGAATATTATAAGCTAATAGCCGAGCTATTTTGTGTCTACATCTAATAGGTAGATACACCTTACCCCGTGTCGACTTCAGTTTACCAACAATAGTGTTGATATCCAGATATATAAGTCTGTCACTATAGTGACCTACTAAAAAATGTACATGGTTATTTAACATATGTATATAATTGTTTTTTCTATTACCCAAATTTTCAAAATAGGGAAAAGCACACAATATGATTTTACCACATTTTAACTTTAACAACTCTGAGACACAGTCAGTAATGTCTTCCTTTTTAATCTTAGAGCTATTACCAACACATATAGTAATGGCAGTATTAGGATTACAAACAGTTTTTGTTACTGATGCCATAACCTGCTTGTAGGTCGACCCAGGCATACAATAATTCAGACAAGACACACCCGCCGATCCCCTTCAGGGTGAGGCAACCCGTTGGAAGGGCTCTGACTGCGGCCTTGGGGGATCTCCTAGTCGCAGTCTGGTAGCATCTAATCTCCGTTTGTCCACAGCTGCACCCGAGACGTCTGGGTGTCTCTACCCCAGCGGCCCGGATCGGTCGCAAGAGCCATAGGGCCCTGCC
Organism: Xestia rhomboidea; assembly: GCA_963853795.1. NCBI lineage: Eukaryota > Metazoa > Arthropoda > Insecta > Lepidoptera > Noctuidae > Xestia > Xestia rhomboidea. Next base: position 21,043,222 of record OY970762.1, on the reverse strand, counting down.
GCACAATAAGATCGGCGGCAGGTTTACAAGCTTAGGGCACACCATAGCACTCACCTCCCTGTGATCCCAACAGGGAGAGAACACATCCTTGGGTTATCCCACCCGGGGAGTTAGGTTTTACAGTGTTTTCCGGCCCTTCTGGCCATTCAGACAGCAGTGTAGCTGGCGAGTTTGTTTGTGTTTTTCTTCTCGCCAGTGGAGCACTAGGAAAAACACAAGGGGTAGCCTCGTTTTAAAGGAACTGTCTGCCCGGGGGGATTACGTTTCCACGTACCTCCTCGGGATAGGTTTGGTTAGGACTAGGCATAGGTTATGTTTTAGCTCCCTCCCTATAGATACTCTGCCATAATGGCACGCCCCGAAAAGAGGCTTTATCGGCTTCTTTAGGAGCTCTCCTGCAGCGTCTGTTATCAGACGATAGCCCCTATATTAGGGAAAAATACGATGGGCTCCTCGAGCCCTTTAAGAAGGAAAACTGGAAAGCTGAGCAATCAGCTTCCACCAGATCCCGATCTGGACTATTCCCCGACCCAACTCCGCCGATATGGACGTTGTAGTCAGCCCCGAAGCCCCCGATAGCTCTCCCGAGTTGGTCTAATTCTCTGAGTCCTCACCATCCGAGCCAGAGCAATTCCAACTCGTCCAAAACGGGAAAAGAAAGAAGGCAAGAAAAGCGAATGCCGGAAAGGCCAAGAAGGCTGTCACGGCATCTAACGCACCCCTCTCCGCTTCCCTTTCCCACATCCCCTCTACCGCCGGTGTAGCAGCTCCCTCAGCCGCGACCCCCATCAACCGCTCTCCCAGCCGTACGGCTACTGGCTCGGCTCCTGCCAGCCGCCCGGATAGTCCCATGGAACCGGTTCCATCCTAATCCGCTTCAATCAAGAAGCTCACACCCCCTGCTCTATACATCAGAGAAAAGGGGAAGTGGACTGAAGTGTCCAAGATGTGTGCGGATCGCAAGATCCAATACACAAGCGCGACTTCTACCCAACAGGGTATAAAAGTCAAAGTCCCCACCTCCACCGACTACAGACAGTTGGTGCACGCCCTTCGTGGAAGGAATATCGCCTTCCATACCTTCTCCCTCCCAGAGGAAAAGCCGACCTGAGTGGTCATCAGGCGGATCCCGAAGGAGATCCCTGCCCAGGACATCCTGGAGGATTTAACCTCGCAGGGCATCCCCGTCTCGGCGGTTCACCGCCTCCACAAAAATAGGTCCCAAGGGGGTGACGAGTACGACATGGTGCTCGTCATCTGAAACCCAGTCGAGGGTCACCACCCAATCTTCAAAATTAAGTCCGTCTGCTCCTTATCGGGCATGCATCTCAATCGAGAGGCCCAAAAAGCAGAATATAGTCGGGCAGTGTCATCGCTGCCAACTATACGGCCATAGCCAAAAACCCCATTGTTACGCACCGCACAGGTGCGTAAAATGCCTAGGCGAACACGCCACGGCAGATTGCCCTCGTCCCAAGGACAGGAGTCTGTGTACAGAGCCGCCTAGCTGCGTTCTATGCGGTCAATCTGGCCACCCGGCAAACTACAGGGGCTGTCCCAAAGCCCCCAAACAATTCGCCAACAAACTGGCGAATCGCGCCCAAGCCCGTCAGCAGAGGGAAAGCCCCCTGACGAAAGCCCCATCTAAAGACCTCCCTGAGCGTCTCACCCCACAGAGGCCCTCTCCGTGGAACCAGCTCAACCACCAGCGAGCCTTCCCTGCCCTGGTGAAATCCCAGCCCAACCCGATGCCAATGCCTGGCCTCATGGACAACCCAGTCCCAGTGCCCACTCCAGTGGCTCGGTCCCAGGTCCCTCTTCCCTCCCCTAGCCCCCTGCCTTCAAACCAGGAAGAGGAGAGCACCATCGACACCCTCATGAGGTTCCAGGTATTTATCTCACCTGAGGCCGACTGCCTAGCAGCCGAGCTCAGGTCAGCTAAGGACCTGAAACAGATATGGAATATATACGCGAAATATCCTAGGATCGCGGAAGCCCTTCCTAACCTCAACCAAACTCAGTAATGGATATCACACCCGTAGCATCGTGCACCCAACCCCGGTCCCTAAAGTTAGGCTTTTTTAATGCTAATGGCATGGGAGGGCAACGCGACGAAATCGCGTCCTTCCTTCGCGATTATCAAGTAGATATCTTCCTCATCCAAGAGACTTTTCTAAAACCCAGCAATCGTGATCCTAAAATTGCTAACTATCGTTTAGTTCGCAATGATAGGACACGTTGTCACAAAGGCGGTACGCTCATCTACTACCGCAAGGAACTGCACTGCATCCCAATCGACCCCCCTCTCCTAGAATCCCTACTGGAGGTTTCAATCTGTCGGCTAGCCATGACAGGTCATCAACCGATCCATATAATGTCTGCCTATATGCCCCCCTCAAACACGTCTGAGAATCATAACCTCCTGGTTAATGATCTCACCAAACTCTTCGGCATGAGTAACTCCGCTATCATAGCGGGTGACTTCAACGCCAAACATCCCGCCTGGAATAGTAGTATGACTAACCCGAGAGGGAGAGTCGTCTGCGATCTAGGCCAGAGTATCAACTTCGATCCCATTGCTCCTATGGAGAACACGCACTATCCCGACACCACTAGTCATCGTCCCGATGTGCTCGATATAGCGCTGCTCAAGAATGTTAGCCTTAGGTTACATTTAATTGAGACGCTACACGAGCTTAACTCTGACCACCGCCCAGTGCTCATGCACCTAGTTTCTCGCTCGGGTATCTCTGACCCTAGCCAACCCACTCCTACCACCCTAATAACCGGCTGGAAGAAAGTAAGCGATATGCTGAAATCCGACACGTCACCGCACCTAGACGGTATCCCCGACCACATTGTCTCAGTCGCAGACACCGAGGCCGCTATCGACTCGTTTACAGTTCACGTGCAATCCATTTTAAAGGATTGCTTCTGGGGAAGTCCCAGTGTTGAGTGATCAACGCTGGAAACTACCCGACGACATCCGTGTACTGATAAACGAGAAGAACGCGGCCATACGTGCCTATAGCGTCTGGCCCTGCGATAAGAACAAAGCTCACATGCGCTATTTGCAGCGTGCTGTAAAGAAGCACTAGTGAGTTTCGTTCGAACCAATGGAACAAGATGCTCAGCGAACTTGAGCCAACCCACCAAGCCTTCTGGCAACTTCAGAGGAAGCTGAGGTCCTCCGAGGAGGCCTCTTCTCCACCTCTCATCCGTCCTGACAAGAGCGTCGCTTTTGACGACTCTGAGAAGGCAGAATGCCTGGCCGACAGTTTGGAATCACAGTGCTCGCCTAGTACCCTTCCAGTAGACAAGCAGCACCTCGATGAGGTGGATGCAGAAGTCGAACGAAGAGCTGCACTCCCTCCCGTAGAAGACCCCGACGATCCCCTCCCTCCGGTCACTCCAGACGAGGTCAAGGATATAATTGACAAGCTCAAGCCTCGGAAAGCCCCTGGCGCCGACGGCTTCACCAATAGGATTTTTAAAACCCTCCCCGCTCAGCTCATAGTCCTCTTGGCAGCCATCTTCAATGGCGCCTTGAGCAACAACTTGTTTCCCCAAGTGTGGAAAGAGGCCACCGTCATCGGTATTCCCAAACCTGGGAAACCGAAAGCTCAGCCTTCGAGCTACAGGCCGATCAGTCTCCTGAGCGCGCTCGGCAAAATCTATGAGAGACTTATTTATAAGCGACTCAGAGATTATGCCGAGACAAAAGGCCTCATTCCCGACCAACAGTTCGGTTTCAGAACCGAACATTCTTGTATACACCAAGTCCACCGCATCGTCGAACACTTGAGCGCTGGTTTCCAGCGTGGAGCGATGACGGGGGTGTTGTACTTCGATATAGCGAAAGCCTTCGACAAGGTCTGGCACAACGGCTTATTATACAAGCTGTACAAACTCGGCGTGCCGGACCGTCTCGTGCTCATCTTACGAGACTTTCTGTCGGATCGCACCTTCCGCTACCGCGTGGGAAAGACTCTATCCTCTCCCCACCCCATCCGAGCCGGAGTCCCTCAGGGCTCCGTCCTCTCTCCTCTCGTTTTCACGCTGTTCACCAGCGACATCCCAACGAACAAGAAAGTTCAGGTAGCTCTATTTGCCGACGACACGGCTATTTATTACACCGGCCGCTCTCAGGTTTGCATCCATCGTGCACTTCAACAAGCCGCCGATTCCCTCGGCGCTTGGTTTCGTAAGCGGAGGATCGAAGTAAACCCTGAGAAGAGCCAGGCTGTACTCTATCAGAAGTTACGCCATCAGTGACCGTCTCCTGCCCCCATCACTATGTTCGGCAAGCCTATCCCTTGGGAGAAGCAAGCCAAGTACCTCGGTGTCATCCTCGACGAACACCTGACCTTCGCGGCTCATATCAAAGCAGCTCGTAACCGAGCAGCCTTTGCCATGAGCAGACTCCACTTCATGCTAGTCAAAAAGAGCAAGTTGTCACTCAAGTGCAAGTTGCGGCTTTACACAGCAGTTATCCGACCTATCATGACATACGCTTGTGTCGTATTCGCTCATGCCCATCCCCGCCACATCCACAGGATGCAGACCTTGCAGAACCGCTTTCTCCGTAAGATCACCGGAGCCCCCCCGTACGTCCGTAACGATAGTCTTCACCTAGATCTTAGAATCCCCACTATTCAGCAATTCATAAAACGTCTTGCAAAGCGTTTTTTCGACTCCTCTATCAAGCATAGGAACCCCCTGATCGCATCAGCCGCCTGATACGACCCATCGCGTATCAGCTCAGTCCGCCGTCCTCGGCACACTCTAGTCACCCCCGACGACGCTATTACCCTCTTACAGGAGAGTAGCAAAGACACCAGCACCGTACGTAGAAAATACAAACACAAACCGAAGACATACCGACCTCGCCGCCGAGGTCCGGCGCGTAATCCCCGATCAATTCCCCCCCGACCCTTGCTAGAGCCAGCCCGCGATGCTGAGCCAGTAATGTCAAACGAGCCCCTAAATAATGACACTCAGATCCAGCCTGTCCCTTTGCTGCCCCCAGCGACGCCCTAAGCCGAGGTTCGTACCCCACAGGGGGTGCCCTTAGGCGTGGTCGCTTAGTTTTTAGTTAACATGCCCTTGGCTGGAGGCCTTAGCTTCAAGGCATCCACAGGTCTAGTCCGGTTAAGCAGTAGCCAGTCTCTTCTAGACTGAACTGCGAGATGCCATTCACAAAAAAAAAAAAAAAAAGTCATTCGACACAGTCAGCAGCAAGCTACCTATAAGGAAAGCTCTCTCCCAATAAACCGAAGAAAGAAGCTCATCAGTGGTTTTACTCCTCACCAAACCCAGCAGTTTAAATGTGCTACATTGCATTGCACACAGATAATAGTAGTATATTTACTGGCTTTTTGAGTTTGTCTTCGTCACATGAAGGAAATTAAAAAACGAATTACTTTTCACTCCCTAGGGACTAAAGTGGTCACTTTAGTCCCGCTTCGTAGGGCTATATTGGCGTACTTTTAGAGCATGAGAAGTAAAAAGATTATTTACAAAGCAATTTGTTAGTGAAAGACCTGTTCTTAGTATTAATTAGACCTGCCCTCGATCGGCCGGAAATGGTTTTAAAAACAAGTGTAAAAAGTATTGAAGCGAGTAATTTAGCTTAAACTCAATAACACCATTGTATTTGTAAATAATATTAGTATTGTTTAATTATTACAATAATTAATTGTGAAGTATTCTGGTATTGTTTGTAACTTACGATGTAATGAATCACTGCACTAAGTGGGTGTGTGACTTCCGCCTACTCAAGATGGACGCGCGTAGGCAGCGAGGTGTCTCGTTAGCTTACGATGAGTAAAACGTTTATTGAAGTGAACAATATTAAGTTGTGAAAACAAGAAATGTAACACGATTTAAAAGAGTGTTTGGAGTTTCTTCGTCCGTTCTTCTCCATATCAACCACATGCGAACGTACGGCTCAACTCTAGAATGTTTCTAAGTGCCTGTACCTAAATGGTTTAATAAAAATAAACGTTTGGAGCTTGAGTCAAGTTTTGTGTGTGATTTCAACTACCCAGCTATCTACCAAAAAAAAGAATCATATCGCACGGCGATTATGATGACAGTGTTCCTCTAAGGAGTCTAAGCTTTCCCCGCCGTGATACATACAATAAAATATGTTCAGCAAACCGAGTTTGCGCAAGAACACAAACAGCTGAAACAATTTAAAATTGTGTCACCTAAAAGCAGCATTTATAAACTTAAACCTTATCTGGATGTCAAGGGAATCATTCGCCTTAAAACAAAAACTGGAGTGATAAAACGACCCACTGTCAAACTATTACCATCACAGCAAGAAAACCTGCCATATACTGAAGAAACAAGACACAACCAAAGAGAAGAAGATAACTGAAAACCAAAGAAGAAAAAGGAGCACTAGAACCAACAAGTACAGTTTCCTGACCTTCGCTCTTATAACTCTGATAGGAATGATAGGAACTGCACAATCGGCACCAGTAACAAATAACTATAAGGTGACCTCTATAGTCAACAATCAACCTATTTATTTCGACGAAGCCGGAAAACTGCAACTAATACATGATGAATGGACACTACTGATCTATAACAACCTAACTTCCTACTCGCAAACAGCAAATAATATGAACAACTACATAAACCAAATTGATAAACAATACATAAGGAGAAACATAAGGAGGTTCGTCAATGTCAAAGTGAAACGTCAACAACTTGCTCTGCATTAAAAAACTGTTTTTAATTATATTATGTTAGAATCAGTGTCTAAATAACTCCAACATAAAAACAATTAAGTGAAGTTCAGTGACTAATGTATGCTTGGATTATAAACAAGTCACTATTGAGCTAAGTAAAAAACTGACTGTGACACTCGTGAACTTATGAAAGTAAACAAAAAGTGAATTTAAAACCGATATACTCTATAAATACTAACACTAAAGTAATCTAACTATGACTGTGACTAATTTCATCTAGGTACCAAACCGTTTATACATATTTATGGTGTTTTCTATAATAAAAATGGTAAGACATCCGTTAGTTTGTTTACATTTTTAAATTTTGACACCAGGAATAGACAATATCTTAACCAGTGTGACAATAATAATGAACGATCAACTAAATCTTTAAATCTGCACCATCTAACGGAAAAAAGCAAACTTGCTCAGTGTTACCACTTGACAACTAGTGTTACCCAAATAAAATAAATATATGGGCATACATCTTGAGAATAGAGCCATCTATTATGCGTATGAAAAACTAGAATTCCGTTCGCGTACTATAATGGTCATTGATTTCACAATGTGTGAATGATCTATTGGCCTGGTGGTGAATACTTTAGACTGCCAGTGCTGGAGTCGCAAGATCAAACCTTAGTTCGCACTGAATATTATTTCTTCTTTTTGAGAACTGTTAATCGTTTCATTATGGACAAATTTTTTGAAAATATTACATTCCGTGGTAGGCGCGTCCGAACCAATTCGGACCCGATACCAAATGACAATGACGAAAATCTGACATCTCAGACACTAGAGTGCACTTCGAACAGTTTACCAGACATATCAGAAGACGAAGACTATGTAAAAACATTAAAAGATGAAATCCAAAAACTTGAATCGCAATTAAATAGTGCTCACAAAGAGATAGAATTATTAAACCTAGAAAATAGTAAACTGAAACACTTAAATGAGAACTTGACCAAAATAAATAAATAAATATCGCTGGACATTAACACACAGCACCATCTAGTGCCACACTAAGCAACGAGGCTTGTGTCGTGGACACCAGATAGTTGATATACTACATAGATACTTTTTGTTTGTAAATACATACTTATTATACATATAAACATCCATGACTTGGAAACAAATGTCCATGCTCACCACACAAACATTTGCTCCAACCGGGATTCGAACCCGGGACCCTAAGAACGTAAGGCAGCCTCACTACCGCTGCGCCATTCGGGTCGTCAAAAACCGCCAAAAGCCAAAAGCCGCCAAAAGGAACCAGATATTCAACAAAGTAACATCTAATAGTCCTATTAAATCAAACCATAGTACACATATGAAAAAAACAACAAACTGTAAATCAAGACAGACTCAAACTGAAACCTCAGTGAAACAGGAACATAACTGTGGAATATACGTAAAAACCTACTACGAGTACATCAATAAACGTCAAAATTACTCAACTGACATGCAGGAAAAAAAGAGAATGTGTTCTTAGCATGGATAATAAACAGAAGGTCCTAAACATAGCACAAAGTGTTTTATTAAAAGATCATGACGTAATGTGCCACTACCTAACACCGACAGTAGGAATTGAACAACTTATTACTGGAATTGAGACAAAACTACCTGACTTCACCATGCATGACTATTGTATAATATTGATTGGATCAGAAGACTTTAAATCAACACATGACTGCAGCAAGATTATAATCCACATTCGGAATGTTCTGAGTAAACTAAAACACACAAATATTATTATATGCTTCCCGACATACACCTATACTAGTAATAATGACATCTATAACTGGAGGATTGTGACATTTAACAATTTACTTTACCATGATATAATGTCCCATGAATACGCCTACTACCTGGATTCAAACCAGCACCTTAAGTGTGATTTCCGGTTGTTTAGGAAAAAGTCCGGTTCTATAAACAATTTAGCAATGCGGACAGTTTTTGAAGGTCTACTAACTCTAATTAATGACATTGAATGCTCCAATACTACCTGTCTTACCGAATTTTGTGACGACAACCATGCGATCTATGACAAAGCCTCTGAAGACGATCATGAAAACACTTCTTGTATTAACCAACCTTCAAACCTTTTTTCGTGACTAAATATCTTCACGTGATGCATCAAAATATCGCTGGGCTATTGGCTAAATCTGAAACTCACTGTTAGAGTTTGTCTCTCTCACTGTCTGTGCCTAGAAAAATTAGAAGCCTCACAATCTTGTGTGGAGGTACTATGCAACACTGAACATTTTATTATGGAGGGCTATGAAAAACATCTAGATCTTCCTAATTCAAAATCAAATCAAATCAGCTCGCAGCCTGCTACGGAAGGAAAAATAGTAAAAGAGGTGGAGCATGTATTCTTACTAGAAATGGTCTACAATACAAGGAACTAAAAAAGATTTCAACATTTTCAGTAACCGGTGTCTTCGAATGTTGTGCCATCGAACTTGTTGACTGCAAGATTGTTATTGTCTGTATCTATAGAGTCCCAAATAGTAGTAATTTCAATACCTGCATTGAAAAATTACATATGATTTTACGAGAACTGTCTAAAAGCCCTTAATAAATAGCAATATTGTGATAGCGAGTGATTTCAATGTCGATATCTTAAAGAGAACTTATCAGACTTTATATTTTGAATGTCTATTATTGAATTATAATTTGAGATTGTCTATTTTGCAGCCCACTAGAATGAAGAGTCAAACATGTATAGAATAACTTTGCTCACAATTTTGAGAAAAAATGCAAAACGGAAGTGATTGAATTTGCCCTATCGGATCACACTGCGCAATTGCTGAAATGTCCCGTAAGGGTGGACTGTGTCTTGAAATATTGGTTCAAGTCTCAACGGGATTTTAGCCCGGAGAATATGATTAAATTCAGATCCTGTCTTGAGAATCTGACGTTCTCTGAAATCTATGACAGCGATGATCCAAATGTTGCTTTTAACTCATTTATAGATCAATTAAAATTATTTTACGACTTAAGCTTCCCCAGTAGGCTCTTAAAAATGCAAACAACTAAAAAGCCAAAATGGTTATCGCGTGGTATCAAATTATGTAGCTTAAAGAAAAGGCAACTATTATGGGCTTCTAGACTCCAACCGTCACAAATAAACAAAATAAAATATTCTAACTACACCAAATTATTTTAAAAAAAAATATTAAACTGACTAAGCGATCTCAAAATGACTACAATATTAAAAACTCCGACAATAAAAGCAAAATGACATGGAAACTTATAAAGAACTCTAAATTTAATGTACCAAATGACTTAATAAATACAATTCAAGCTGACAATAGAAAAATTAACAATCCTCAATTAATTGCTGACAAGTCGCCTATTTCATTGACAAATTGTACCAATACCAGGGATACCCAAACAATCAACTGCGCACATATTAAACAGACAAAAATCCATGTTCATGGCACCGTGCCAACCAATTAAAATATACTAGCCTGCAAAAATAAGTATCACACTTTTAAAATTGCAATAACTTTTTAAGTACACAAGATATAGTTTCGAAACAAAAAGGACTCGGAAAAATAGTTTAAGTTTGTCTATAGTTTCAAAGAAAGCCGATAAAAATTGCTATAAAATGTTTTTTTTTTAATTTTAAATCTATAACTTCTATAGTTTAGGTAAATTGAAATTTTAAAAGTGTAGTACTTATTTTTGCAGGCCAGTGTATTTAATATTATAAAAAGTTAAAAAAACACCAATAGCGTAGGGTATGATGAAATTTCAACAAAGATCATAAAACATGTTGCTGATATAATTTCTGTCCATTTGTGCCATATACTTAATTTATGTATCAGTCATGGTGCTTTTCCTGACCGTCTTAAGGTCTCTATTGTAAAACCCGTTTTCAAAAAAGGGGATAAACAGCAAATGGAAAACTCTAGACCCATTGCGCTTTTGTCAATTTTATCAAAAATATATGAGAAGTATATTTATAACGAGCTATATGCATATTTGAAAAACAAATGATTCTCTGCATCGAGCAAAAAGGTTTCCGGAAAAATAAGACGATAAATATGGCAATCTATGACTTTTTGAATACAATTATGACAAATATTGATAAAAAGACACCTGTTTGTGCTATGTACTGTGACATGACACAAGCTTTCGACTATGTTGACCACAATATCTTAAGAAACAAACTGTACTCCTATGGTATAAGAGGTAATATTCTGGATTTATTAATGACTTATCTCTCAAATAGAAAACAAAAAACTGCCATAACAGACTTAAATTTAAAGACAAAAGAAGAAGTTACATACCTATCCAAAGAACGTACTGTATACTTTGGCGTACCACAGGGCAGTGTTCTCGGTCCTTTACTTTTTCTTATCTACATTAATGACCTGCCCAAAGCCATAAATTACCCAAGAACCCTATTTGCTGATGATAGCACGGTAACAATGGCCAGAAATAAACCTGAACAATACGAAGCTGATGTATATGAAGTGTTAATCGCAATAATCGCTTGGCTTAACAATAATAACTTAAAAATTAACCTAGGTAAAACTCAAATTATACACTTTGGTCGGTCATAGAAAACCTAGTACAAAAATGGACGTGAAATTCCAAAACAACGTAATTAATGACGTGGACAGTGCGAAATTCCTAGGACTTATAATAGATAGACAGCTTAACTGGAAGAACCATATCGAAACATTATGCAAGAAAATAAGTAGCTCATCATATACCCTGTATAAACTTGCTCCAACTGTTAACACGGATGCACTACTCACAGCCTATCATGGTCTTGTTGCATCTGTGTTAAGAATCGGCATCATATTTTGGGGTAACTCTACAAATAGGGAAGCCGCGTTTAAAGCGCAAAAGCGCTGCATAAGACCATTTTTTAAAAAGCATAAAATTCTGACACTTCCAGCTTTGTATATATATGAAACTGCCTTATTTGTGAGAATAAATCCAAATTTGTTTCCTTCTCTATCTGATACTGTACAACGTAACAGGCGACATGATATGCTACGCGGACGCAGAGCCAAGACAGCTCTTTTGCGGAAAAGCATATTCTGCAGAACCCCGCAAATTTATAACAAAATTAATAAATCCATTAGAGAGTTAGATTTGGCTAGATTTAAGAAGAAATTTAAAGAATTTTTATGTAATAAATGCTATTATAATTTGAATGACATGACACTGACATATTAATTTAATTCAATTATTATTTATATTTTTTATTGTTTTGTAACTTTTGAATTTTAACTTTATTTATTAAAAATATTATTACTTATATAATTGGTCATTAACAAACATATTATCATTTGTACGCCCATGCGGTAGAATGTGATGAAACAATCTATATAATCTCAAGACCATGTGTAATATACATACCGACCATGTTCTGGCAAATAAATGATTTGATTTGATAAACTCTGTCAAAGAATCTTTAAAGTTCTTACATCCATTTTGAGAGCTAAAATCAACCAACATATTGAGAGTAATTCTATAATGTCTGCCTCTCAGAATGTATGTAGGAACTGGTCCCGCAGCACTAAGGAGCTGCTTCTTATTGATATGGTAATTAGCCAACAGGTTCGTCGCTTCCGAAAGAATCTGTCTACACGTTGGATAGATTATAAGAAGGCCTATGATTCTGTGCCTCATACATGGCTCATGAGGGTGCTGGAAATGTATAAAGTAGATGCAACTCTACGTACCTTCCTGATGTCGTGTATGGGGCACTGGAGAACAGTTCTTCGTTATCCAGGATGACGACAGATCCGGGGGAACAGCGAACCGATAAGGATCGAGCGTGATATATTTCAGGGTGATAGTCTGAGTCCATTGTGGTTTTGTCTAGCCTTGAACCCTCTCAGCACACTGCTGGACCGTTCAGGTCTAGGCTATCTGTTAAGCAAAGATGGTCAGGTCATATCTCACCTTCTTTACATGGATGATTTGAAACTCTTTGCCCCCTACAATTTGCAACTGATGAAGCTACTGAAGGTAACAGAAACTTTCATTAGCGCCATCAGGATGGAATTTGGTGTGGACAAATGTGCAGTCATGCATGTAAAGCGAGGGGAGATTATGGAATCCGTGGGAACTCACCTCTCGGATTCCATACACCTTAGATCCCTATCCTCAACAGAAACTTACAAGTATTTGGGTATGTCGGAAGTATTAGGTATCAATACTGCCGACATGAAACAATCGTTGAGGGAGCGCTTCTTTGGCCGCCTGAATAAGGTGCTAGGCATTTTTTTGTCAGGCGGAAACAAGGTGCCTTCAAGAGTTGGGTCATGCCGGTTTGATGTATTCCTTCGGCATAATCAAATGGACTCAGACGGAACTTGATGACCTGGATAGGAGGGTACGCAAACTTCTGACCGCAAATCGAATGCATCACCCACGGTCATGGTCACGGTGGTGATGAGCCTGTATATCCCGCGGAAGTGCAGGTGTCGTGGCTTCTTAAATGCTTCTTAAACCCTACACAACCGTAAGGTATGCAGTCTCAGGGAATACTTCCTAGAAGCCGATGGGGAGATGCACCGAGATGTGGTCTCAGTGGACAAGGGCCTCACCCCGCTCTCCCTGGCTAACGAGAACTGGCGCAAGCCTATAGAGTATAAGACACTCATGACCGCAAGGAGGAATGGCAGGGCAAGGAGCTTCACGGACGGTTTTACCGGGCCCTACATGGCCCTGATTTAGACTTCTTAGCATCCGTATCCTGGCTGCGCTTTGGTGACCTCTTCGGGGAAACCGAAGGTTATGTCTGTGCAATAATGGACGAAGTTATGATGACGAATAACTACCGGAAATACATTGTGAAAGATGGCACGGTTGACATATGTCGGGCATGCCACCGTCCGGGGGAATCGATCCGACACATTATTCCTGGGTGTTCTAGTTTGGCTAACGGAGAGTACTTGCATAGACAAAACCTCGTGGCCAGGATTATCCGCCAGCAACTTGCTTTGAAGTACAACCTTGTGGAATCAGAAGTGCCATACTATAAGTATGCGTCCCGGTGTATGTATAACCCAATTCTGGGTTAAGCTCGCCGTTGTACATAAGCTATATATTTGAATTTTGTGTATATATTTTTTATTTTGTGTGCAATAAAGAATATGAATATGAATATGCACCCGACCCAGTTCTCGATAATGGTAATATCATGTTGTATTGGGATCGACCGACACGACACACCGTCACTCCACTGACAGGACTGTTGTTGCCAATAGGCCTGACATTGTGGTGATAGCTCGATTGGAGCGTCGCACAATGATTGTTGATATAACGGTCCCGCATGACCAGAACCTCGTGAAAGCAGAGAAAGACAAACAATTCAAATATCTAGATCTGGCTCACGAGGTTGTCGACATGTGGGACGTGAGTACAGCAGTCATTGTGCCGATAGTCGTGTCGGCGAATGGCTTAATAGCCAAGAGCCTCGACCAACATCTTAGGAGGCTCTCGCTTGGCAGCTGGATCAAGGGCTTGATTCAGAAGCCGCCGCGGGAGACGCCCCAGGCGTCTGGGGCCTGTGGACGGGGAGCTATGGGCTAGCTCGCCGTCCGTCCGTCTCATGACGACAGGCCGTGTCGACGGCGCGTTCGTGTTCCACGCGTGCCTCAAAGAGAGTCAGCCAAAAGAAGGGGTCCGCAAGGGCCGATAAACTTCTAAAATATAAATATATTATGACATCAAATAAGATATTCTATTAGCTTCAAATTTTTTAACTTAGGTACGTTTATATGTAACTCATCCCACATTAATTTATCGTCAATATTTAGCTAAAATTATCATCAAATAGTAAATAATGGCCACTAACAGTACCTACGTAGAAACTATTGAGGGGAGACAAAATTAATATTTTATTAATAACTAGCTGACCGGCGCAACTACGTGTCTGCGTCACATGAAAGACAGGGAGGGTTAGAGACAGTGTGACTCAACTTTAACCGTTTATGCAGCGTTCGTAACGGAAACTCTCAAAAGAAATATTTTTTTCCTGTTTACACGACTGCCCTAAAAAAGGAGTGTTATGTTTTCAGGCTTCATGTATGTATGTAAGTATGTATGTATGTTTGTGACCTTCTTTATTTCACTTCTAAATGCCTAAACTGATTTCGATGTACGTGGTATCGTTAGATTCCTTGTACTACCCCGGGTAATATATGGGTATCAAATTAAAAGGCAAATCATGAGGATTTTAAAATGGTTTAACATGACCATATTATCATTTAAAAAACATGTGTTATTTATTTATCTATACAAGATACGCAAGGATGATTAGGTTGATTTGTGAACTTGCAAGTGATAAAATATGTACACTAAAATAAATAAAATGCGAAATTCTCCATCTTATTAAAATCGTAACTAAAAATTGTAAAGAGGAAAACAAGAACAAATAATAAATTCTAATACAGAACATATTGACTGCAACAGTCGGAACCCATATTGGATGTAATGATTTTAGTCTAGATTTTGGGTCTCGACTGTTTTTCTCTTTTCAGTGTTTATTTAAAGTTATTTTTTACGCAGTCGGGTTTTTTAATTTTTGAAATTATTATTCTTTTGCAACATTTGTCATTGATGCTCCGCTCCTTTTAGTTGTAGCCTGATGTTAGATAACCTATAGCCTTCCTCATTATATGAACTTTCCAACACTAAAAGATTTTTTTAAATTCGAACTAATATTTCCTGTAATTAGCGCGTTCAACCAACCAAACAAACTCTTGAGCTTTATAATATTAGTAAAGATTCAAGTGGGTAACAATTTAATTTCTTCGATACTATATTTGCATTAATCGTTAAAATAATCTACTTATGTTTTTTCAAATAAGGGCTTGCCTCGACAGCCTTACGTCTGCATCCTTAGACACTCGATGAAAGTCATACTCCAGCTAGGTCGAAAGTACTCATTAAAGGTGCAGGAAATTAGCCCAAACACGACTTTTCAATTTTAAATGGGATCAACTTTGAGATATACCTTCGCTTTTTACAAAAAAAGGACCATACATTGACACCCGCATCGTACAAGGTTGTAACCATAATTCTGTCATTTTTCAGAATGAACCAAAATATGATATTGCCGTAATTGAATTTTGTTTACAAGAAAAGTATAATATTTACTGAAAAATGAATCGATGCATCAATTAAATAAGCATAAATGTTTTTTTTTGATATATGCATATTTCAAAATAAACTATTAGAAGCTGAGCTGATCACAATCACTATCACAATCACTATCACAATCACTATCACAATCACTATCACAATCACTATCACAATCACTATCACAATCACTATCACAATCACTATCACAATCACTATCACAATCACTATCACAATCACTATCACAATCACTATCACAATCACTATCACAATCACTATCACAATCACTATCACAATCACTATCACAATCACTATCACAATCACTATCACAATCACTATCACAATCACTATCACAATCACTATCACAATCACTATCACAATCACTATCACAATCACTATCACAATCACTATCACAATCACTATCACAATCACTATCACAATCACTATCACAATCACTATCACAATCACTATCACAATCACTATCACAATCACTATCACAATCACTATCACAATCACTATCACAATCACTATCACAATCACTATCACAATCACTATCACAATCACTATCACAATCACTATCACAATCACTATCACAATCACTATCACAATCACTATCACAATCACTATCACAATCACTATCACAATCACTATCACAATCACTATCACAATCACTATCACAATCACTATCACAATCACTATCACAATCACTATCACAATCACTATCACAATCACTATCACAATCACTATCACAATCACTATCACAATCACTATCACAATCACTATCACAATCACTATCACAATCACTATCACAATCACTATCACAATCACTATCACAATCACTATCACAATCACTATCACAATCACTATCACAATCACTATCACAATCACTATCACAATCACTATCACAATCACTATCACAATCACTATCACAATCACTATCACAATCACTATCACAATCACTATCACAATCACTATCACAATCACTATCACAATCACTATCACAATCACTATCACAATCACTATCACAATCACTATCACAATCACTATCACAATCACTATCACAATCACTATCACAATCACTATCACAATCACTATCACAATCACTATCACAATCACTATCACAATCACTATCACAATCACTATCACAATCACTATCACAATCACTATCACAATCACTATCACAATCACTATCACAATCACTATCACAATCACTATCACAATCACTATCACAATCACTATCACAATCACTATCACAATCACTATCACAATCACTATCACAATCACTATCACAATCACTATCACAATCACTATCACAATCACTATCACAATCACTATCACAATCACTATCACAATCACTATCACAATCACTATCACAATCACTATCACAATCACTATCACAATCACTATCACAATCACTATCACAATCACTATCACAATCACTATCACAATCACTATCACAATCACTATCACAATCACTATCACAATCACTATCACAATCACTATCACAATCACTATCACAATCACTATCACAATCACTATCACAATCACTATCACAATCACTATCACAATCACTATCACAATCACTATCACAATCACTATCACAATCACTATCACAATCACTATCACAATCACTATCACAATCACTATCACAATCACTATCACAATCACTATCACAATCACTATCACAATCACTATCACAATCACTATCACAATCACTATCACAATCACTATCACAATCACTATCACAATCACTATCACAATCACTATCACAATCACTATCACAATCACTATCACAATCACTATCACAATCACTATCACAATCACTATCACAATCACTATCACAATCACTATCACAATCACTATCACAATCACTATCACAATCACTATCACAATCACTATCACAATCACTATCACAATCACTATCACAATCACTATCACAATCACTATCACAATCACTATCACAATCACTATCACAATCACTATCACAATCACTATCACAATCACTATCACAATCACTATCACAATCACTATCACAATCACTATCACAATCACTATCACAATCACTATCACAATCACTATCACAATCACTATCACAATCACTATCACAATCACTATCACAATCACTATCACAATCACTATCACAATCACTATCACAATCACTATCACAATCACTATCACAATCACTATCACAATCACTATCACAATCACTATCACAATCACTATCACAATCACTATCACAATCACTATCACAATCACTATCACAATCACTATCACAATCACTATCACAATCACTATCACAATCACTATCACAATCACTATCACAATCACTATCACAATCACTATCACAATCACTATCACAATCACTATCACAATCACTATCACAATCACTATCACAATCACTATCACAATCACTATCACAATCACTATCACAATCACTATCACAATCACTATCACAATCACTATCACAATCACTATCACAATCACTATCACAATCACTATCACAATCACTATCACAATCACTATCACAATCACTATCACAATCACTATCACAATCACTATCACAATCACTATCACAATCACTATCACAATCACTATCACAATCACTATCACAATCACTATCACAATCACTATCACAATCACTATCACAATCACTATCACAATCACTATCACAATCACTATCACAATCACTATCACAATCACTATCACAATCACTATCACAATCACTATCACAATCACTATCACAATCACTATCACAATCACTATCACAATCACTATCACAATCACTATCACAATCACTATCACAATCACTATCACAATCACTATCACAATCACTATCACAATCACTATCACAATCACTATCACAATCACTATCACAATCACTATCACAATCACTATCACAATCACCATCTTCTGGATGTCAAAATAAATGCCATATTCGTAATCAGCAACCCTGATAATCTCGGTATCGACACCCATATTGATTTTTAGACATTACAACCCCATCGCACCATAGCAGGGGATGATGGTATTTCAGGTTTGAACAACAACGATTTTTAGATTGAATATGGCGGCATACTCAATCTTAAAGTCGTTGTTTTTGTAATACACCTGACCCGATACACTATACAAACTATATCCATGTTGATTTTCAGACTTTGTCACCCTTCTTAGGGGTTGAATTCTGAAAAAACCTGAAACCCGTTTCTAATCATTTATCAATAGGAGCCCTCCTGTGAAGTTTCGAATAAAATAGCCTAACTTATCTTGTTTCCCCATACAAACTTTGCAACCCCGTTGAACCCCCTTAGGGGGTGAATTTGGAAAAATCCTTTCTTAGTGCACCTCTAGACCACATAAGGAACCTACTTGCCAAATTTGGAATCTGTAGACCCAGCGGTTTGGGCTGTGCGTTGATAGGTGAGTCAGTCAGTCAGTCAGTTTCTTCTTTTATATATTTAGAAGATTTTTACTTGCACTTTCCCTTCACATTTAAAATGAATTACTTAATATTATTTATAATGAAATAATTGAAATACCGTGTGGTGGGAACCTGGTGATCTGCTATACAGGTTTTCCCAGGGCAGAGCAGGCAGGGCAGACACCAGTCTCTCACAAACTTATCTACCGTAATTTTAAGTTCTATACATAATTATACATAATTTGTCATGTTTGTGAAGAGATAATAAATTATTTTGAATTGAATTTTATTGAACCTCTTCCTATAAGCAAGGCGTTGCATACAGATTTACTGTCTTTGTGCAATAGTGGAGCGATTCCACGGTATTACCACGCATTTTATGATTTTTTAATTTCTGTTGAAAATAGTGATGATCTCGATGACAATGATGATGCCAATGATAATACCGATAAGTTATTAATGTTTTTACTTGGTTACTTTTTTATACTTTTACTGATTGTAATTTGTGATCTCTATGAGAAATTTGTTCCCAATAAACGTCATAATTTTAATACATTTTGTGAGTTTTCTTTAATTATTCCCTCGAAGATACCGACGACAAATTTATTTTACATAATCGATTTTCAATGATTACGATAATATGACTACCAAAAATTTTCTATAAAATACGGGTTAGACTACTTTACCCTTTGGTTATTTAAAATGATACCATAATAAGTCGGTAACTGAACATTACAATCTCTCTCTATAATGAAAAAACACGTTTAATAATCCAGTAAAGCAATGTTATGCCTATGATTTTTAAGAAATTTACAAGAATAATTCGGTAAGTAAACATTACTAGAATAATATTGATAAGTCAGGATCGTAAGCTATGCCGGAGGCTCTACGCGGGAGTCGTGCGGTCCATGGCCCTCTACGGGGCCCCGGGGTGTGGGCGCGTTCATTGAGGCAGCGAGCTGCCAACCATTTGAACGCGCCCCAAAAGGTGGTGGCCGTAAGGCTGATCCGGGGGTACCGCACGATCTCCCGCGAGGCGGCGAACCTCCTTGCCGGATTGCCGCCATGGGATCTGGAGGCGATAGTCCTCGCGCGCCTACACGAGTGGCGCGCGGAGGCGCTACGCCGGAGGGAAACTCCGCTGCCGCGGCAAATTGTCGCTCAGCGGACGGACTTCCGGCGGGATCTCATGGCGGCATGGAGAGAGCGACTGTCGCAACCCCGTGCAGGGCACGCCACGATAGTGGCGGTAAGTCCCCTCTTTGAGGAGTGGCTGGAGAGACGCCACGGCGTCCTCACCTTCCGCCTGACGCAGGTTCTTACCGGACACGGATGTTTCGGTAAGTTCCTGCACCGAATCGGGCGGGAGGAGACGCCCGGGTGTTTCCATTGTGAGGATCGACCGGAGGACACGGTGGAGCACACGGTGGAGGTGTGCCCTGCTTGGGTGGAGCACCGCCGTGTCCTCGAGGTGGCGATCGGCGGCGGCGACCTCTCGCTTCCGGCCCTGGTTCGTGCCATGGTCCGGAGCGAGACGGAATGGGACGCCGTCACCTCCTTCTGCGAAGCAGTCATGCTAGCGAAGGAGGTGGCGGAACGTGAGAGGGAGATATCCTCACGTCCCGGCCGCCGCGGGAGACGCCCCGGGCGTCGGGGGCCACGTGGTGGCTTCCGGCCACCGTAGGCGCGGGCCTGTGGACGGGGAGCTATGGGCTGCCGTGTCGACGGCGCGTTCGTGTTCCACGCGCGCCTCAAAGAGAGTCAGCAATAGGGAAGGGGTCCGCAAGGGCCGAAGCCTGCCGGGGCTGCGGGACTATTCGAAAGAGATACCGTGGTCCCGGAACACAAAGGGCGATGAAGGAACATGGATGGGTTTTAGTCAGTAAAAGTCTGACACTCCCTTCCGCTCCGCCCAGAGCGGGAGAAGTCATTTGATGATTTCCCATCCTAAAAAAAAAAAAAAAAAAGGATCGTAAGATATCAATACCTTAAACATTTAATGAAACCGTTTTCTGTAATAAGTATGTATTTTGGTGAATAACTAATTCTGTGTATAATTAATATTTACAATTAGGGTCGATTTCACCAAACATGACTAACTCGAGAATAGCTATCCACGGAATATATTTATTCTTATATTTAACTCTCGGATAACTTCGTCCACGTTCCACCACTCTACACCGGAGTAAATTTACTCTCGGATAGTTATTCAGTGACAGGGAGTGAATCCGAAATTCCGAATGAATGAAATTAATGACTGTATAAGCCACCCATTTCAATTGCTCGTTTCTTCTCTAATAGGTAAAGTGTATTGCGTATTATTCTATTCAGTAGGGTTATACCTATGTCGTGTCGACGGCGCGTTTGTGTTCCACGCGCGCCTCAAAGAGAGTCAGCAATAGGGAAGAGGTCCGCCAGAGCCGAAGCCTGCCGGGGCTGCGGGACTATTCGAAAGAGATACCGTGGCCCCGGAACACAAAGGGCGATGAAGGAACATGGATGGGTTTTAGTCAGTAAAAGTCTGACACTTCCTCCTGCTCCGCCCAGAGCGGGAGGAGTCATTTGATGATTACCCATACGAAAAAAACAAAAAAAAGGGTTATACCTATGTCAAAAGTGTCAAAACTAGAAATTCTAACCTCATCAATAGTTCGTGGTGTTTGTTTAGCCGGCGTTTTTGAGATTTGCTTGTGTTTTTATAAATTGCAATAAGTATGTCACAAATCGAGAAGCGAAAACCAACAGGTTGGCTTCAGAAAAACATCTTTTGTTAGACATAGTAGAAAGGCACATCAATGTAATAGAAAATAAACTAACAGATGCCGTGACTATGAAGCAGAAAACTGCCGAATGGACAATACACAGGCTCATCTAAACTATTATCACTTTTCACAAAAACAATACCTATTAATTCAAATTCAAATACCTATTAATAGGTAGGTACAAATATTTTTTATGCCAGCGCGCCAGTTAGCGAATCAGCTGTCAAAACAATGACACTCGGAAGCCATATTAAACTTATCCTTAGTATAAGCTGCCTGACTGCGAGGAATGTGAGCTATTTAACGTAAGGTACGTTAGTAACTCGCCTATAATAATAAATGTGTTAATAGACTCTATAGGATTAGACATGAAGTTAGATTCCGGGTCGGGGGCCAGTGTAATCTCCGAATCGTTATACAGCAAATATTTTTCCGACCGTATTCTGATGAAATCAAACCTAAAAATGTGTCTATATAATGGCCATAAAATCTCGCCCTTGGGATATTTTCAAGGTCGAATTACGTACTTAAATAATACACATGACGTTAAGTTATTTATAACGCCGAACGGAGGCCTCCCGTTACTAGGACGAGATTTTATGTCGAGGTTTAATATATATTTTACATCGGATATCAATAACATGCAAACTCAATATGTAACTGAAAGAAGACGAAAGAAGTGCAGCAACTTTTATCCAAATACTCCGACTTGTTTACTGACGAACTAGGTAGGTTCAACAAATTTAAGGTGAAACTTGTTTTAAAAGAGGGTACCCAACCAACATTTTTTAAGCCACGTTCTGTGCCTTTCGCTTTAAAGGACAAAGTGGAAGAGGAGATATACAGACTGATAGGTTTAGGGATATTACAACCGGTTAAATTTCCTAAATATGGAACCCCTATTGTTCCAGTATTAAAAGAAAACGGGAAGGTTAAGATAGCCGGTGATTATTCAATTACGTTAAATAAAGATTTAGAAATAGATAAATACCCAATGCCTAGGATAGAAGAGGTTTTCGCCAAATTAGGTGGAGGGGAGAGTTACAGCAAAATAGACCTTAGTAATGCTTATAACCAATTTGTCCTGGAGGAATCATCGCAAGAGCTGACCGCTATAAGTACATCTAAAGGATTTTTTAAATATACGCGACTTGTATATGGTTTAGCTAACGCACCAGCCATATATTTGACAGATTCTACAATCGACAGATTCTATGTTTGACCGATTCTACAATCGACAGATTCTACATTTGACAGATTTTCTATAAGCAATCAATTAACAGGCAACAATAATTTTTGATCACATTTATTATAAGTATTAGTTTGTAACTTAGGTATTTATACAATTACATTGAATAAAAAACCGAAAAATTATACTTATTTGTAAGAAAAAAAAAAAGTATGGATAAGAAATAAAAATTACAGGAGCAGTGTGTTTTTCGTTTTTTTTTTTTCAATGTGATTGTTTAAATAACTTAGACTAAACACAACTGCTACTGTAATTTTTATTTTTTATCTTTACTTTTTTCTTGTTTTTTTGTTTCTTTTTTTTTTCTTACAAATAAGTATAATTTTTCGGTTTTTTTTTTCAATGTAATTGTATAAATACCTTTTTTTTTTTTTTTAGGATGGGAAATCATCAAATGACTTCTCCCGCTCTGGGCTGGAGCAGGAGGGAGTGTCAGACTTTTACTGACCCATCCATGTTCCTTCATCGCCCTTTGTGTTCCGGGGCCACGGTATCTCTTTCGAATAGTCCCGCAGCCCCGGCAGGCTTCGGCCCTTGCGGACCCCTTCAATGTTGCTGACTCTCTTTGAGGCGCGCGTGGAACACGAACGCGCCGTCGACACGGCCTGTCGTCATGAGACGGACGGACGGCGAGCTAGCCCATAGCTCCCCGTCCACAGGCCCGCGCCTACGGTGGCCGGAAGCTACCACGTGGCCTCCGACGCCCGGGGCGTCTCCCGCGGCGGCCGGGACGTGAGGATCTCTCCCTGTCCGGCGTCGTCGTCGTCCTGGCGGCAGCGGAGTTTCCCCCGGCGTAGCGCCTCCGCGCGCCACTCATGTAGGCGCGCGAGGACTATCGCCTCCAGATCCCATGTCGGCAATCCGGCAAGGAGGTTTGCCGCCTCGCGGGAGATCGTGCGGTACCCCCGGACCAGCCTTACGGCTACCACCTTCTGGGGCACGTTCAAATGGTGGGCGGCACGCCGCCTCAATGAACGTGCCCACACCGGGGCCCCGTAAAGGGCCATGGACCGCACGACTCCCGCGTAGAGCCTCCGGCAGGAGGCGTTTGGCCCCCCCCAGGTTGGGCAGGAGCCGCCTGAAGGCAGCCCCTGTCCGCTCCAGTTTGGGGGCCAAACGTCGGAAATACTCCACGAAGTTCCACCGGCTGTCGAGGACAAGTCCCAGGTACTTCAGCGTCGACTCGACGCCGATGGAAACCCCTCCTGCCATCACTGAGGATCCCGGAGGTGGCGCATTCCGAGGCCCATGAAAGCACATGGCCTCGGACTTGTGCAATGCCACCTCGAGACCCAGTTGCAATTGTATAAATACCTAAGTTTCAAACTAATACTTATAATAAATGTGATAAAAATTATTGTGGCCTGTTAATTCATAACTTATAGAAAATCTGTCAAATGTAGAATCTGCCGATTGTAGAATCGGTCAAACATAGAATCTGTCGATTGTAGAATCTGTCAAATATAGAATCTGTCGAATGTAGAATCTGTCAAATGTAGAATCTGTCAAATGTAGAATAGGATGTCAAAAGTAGAATCTGTCAAATGTAGACTAAACGCTTATTTAGTCCCTCGAACTATTAGTGCCCTCGCTGCGCTCGGGCACCAAACCCCGTCTCGGGACTAAATAAGTTACTTTCACCCCTAGGGTAACAATGTACTATTGTTGTGTTGACTCCAGAAATTGTTATAAAATCAGGTAATAGACTATTTTAATATTTAGTACACATTATCATTAATTTTCTATTAGATCCTTCGACTTCGTCGTTTGGCTTGCTTTAACATATTACGGAACCCTAAAAATATAAGCAACATGGCCGCGTAGACAGTGGTTTTACGTTTAATTTGACTTTTACGAGTGCGATATAAACCTTAGACAAGATTACTGGACTTATATTGCTCTAATAAAGCACTTATAAGTCGCGGTTGGTCGTATTGGCGACATTTTGATATTATTTTACAAATAATTGAAAAATATATAAAGTAAAAGACACATTTTTTTAAAAGGCCCATGAAGATATTGTTATTAAAATTTCAAACTAATCGAGAAAAACTACTTCGCAACCTAATAATCGCATATACTTAGTGCGTGACAAATACATGAGTAAGAAATTAGAAAATATACACACTAGCCTTTTGTAGGAAATATAAATTTAAATATAAGACTTTATTATTTTCACAAAAGTTCCAAGGACTTCGCGGTTTGTGATAACATACTTATTAGGAGATCACAAAGAGGACTATAAGCGATATTACCCTTATTAGGCGCGTTTGCATATCAGGTAAAATTATGCTGTTTTTCGGTACAATTTTATGGCATAACTAAACAAAATCCAATATAACTAATAACTACCTCGTATAGATTGGTTCTTCATCTTCAAATAATAGGTACTATCTCAACGAACGAAATCTTACCACCAATACGGCTCTTTTTGTTTGCAGCATCCGGCCGCTATCGAAGCGCTAAGCTTTCTCTTCCTTGTCCTTTTTTTATTTTTATTCCTATTAGTCAAAAAAAGGTGACCAAACAATAGAATAGAATTTTTGTAAAACAAAGGATAACGTAAAAAGGGTCGCATATTTTACTTGATCGACATTTATATAGTTGCAGAAAAAATTAAAACAAAATCTTATTTTTTCACATTTTTTGCCATTCTGGATGAATCTTAATCGATTGCAATAAGGGTTATTTTATGTTTGATACCCGTCTTGTATTATTGCACAAGCACTTGGAATGAAACTTTAGTCCGCGCACGGCCGCCGTCGAGAGTGGACACGTAACGCCTGTTTGGAGCGGCTCGAGTTGAAAAAGATCGCTGTACAAACACAAAATATTCGATAAACCAAATTTGATACTTGACAAGGTAATATTTTTATTATTTATTAGTTATGATGAGACCTTACCTCCGGACTTGATGAAGTGATTGGTGACTGCTACTGGAACTCCTTGACGTGTTGTACTAGGTGAGCTGAGTTTGGGCTCGTTTTGTTAGTTATGATGAAACCTTACATCCGGACCTGATGTAGTGAACTGTAGGTGTACTACGGTGACTGCTACTGGAACTCCTTGACGTGTTGTACTAGGTGACCCGAGTTTGGGCTCGTTTTGTTAGTTATGATGAGACCTTACCTCCGGACTTGATGGAGTGACCTGTAGGTGTACTACGGTGACTGCTACTGGAACTCCTTGACATGTTGTACTGGGTGAGCCGAGTTTGGGCTAGTTTTGTTAGTTATGATGAGACCTTACCTCCAGACTTGATGGAGTGACCTGAAGGTGTACTTCGATGACTGCTCCTGGAACTCCTCGATGTGTTGTACTAGGTGAGCTGAGTTTGGGCTAGTTTTATTAGTTATGATGAGACCTTACCTCCAGACTTGATGGAGTGACCTGAAGGTGTACTTCGATGACTGCTCCTGGAACTCCTCGATGTGTTGTACTAGGTGAGCCGAGTTTGGGCTCGTTTTGTTAGTTATGATGAGACCTTACCGCCGGACTTGATGGAGTGACCTGAAGGTGTACTTCGATGACTGCTACTGGAACTCCTCGATGTGTTGTACTAGGTGAGCCGAGTTTGGGCTCCTTTTGTTAGTTATGATGAGACCTTACCTCCGAACTTGATGGAGTGACCTGTAGGTGTACTACGGTGACTGCTACTGGAACTCCTTGACGTGTTGTACTGGGTGAGCCGAGTTTGGGCTCGTTTTGTTAGTTATGATGAGACCTTACCTCCGCACTTGATGGAGCGACCTGAAGGTGTACTTCGATGATTGGTACTGGAACTCCTTTACGTGTTGTACTAGGTGACTGCTACTGGAACTCTTTGACATATTCAAAGAAATATTCTCAAAATAAAAAATTGATAACGTTTGATTAGTTGTTTTAATAATCACGAAAGTACCTACACCTTCCAGCAGGTCTCATCATAACTATCAAAACGAGCCCAAACTCGACTCACCTAGTACAACACGTCGAGAAGTTCCAGTGGCAGTCACTGAATTATACCTTCAGGTCACTCCATCAAGTCCGGAGGTAAGGTCTTATCATAACTAACAAAACGAGCCCAAACTCGGCTCACCCAGTACAACCCGTCAAGGAAGTCCAGAAGCAGTCACCAAAGTACACCTTCAAGTCACTCCATCAAGTCCGGGGGTACAGTCTCATCATTACTAACAAAACGAGCCCAAACTCGGGTCACCTAGTACAACACGACACGGAGTTCCAGTAGCAGTCACCGAAGTACACCTTCAGGTCGCTCCATCAAGTCCGGAGGTAAGGTATCATCATGACTAACAAAACGAGCCCAAACTCGGCTCACCTAATACAACACGTCGAGAAGTTCCAGTGGCAGTCACTGAAGTATACCTTCAGGTCACTCCATCAAGTCCGGAGGTAATTCGTAAAAACATCAAAAATATTTTTTTTGTAGGGACCTACCATAATTTTATTTCTAAGAAATACGTAAAAATCTTTCAAAGCATCAAAATGAGTTCACTTGACTACTATTCTCGCAGTTAGTCGTGCGTACACTTGTGTGTATGACCCGTGTCAATGTAGTAGTTCGATTCTGTACCTATCAATTTTGCAAACGCGTCCCTAAAATAGTATTTTATTTTATTAGTAAGAGGACTTATTTACCCTTACAGCGCGCCATTGTAAGTCACTTGTGAGTTTATTTGTCATCGGTTTAAAGATATTTATTTCTCACTAGCTGACCCGCGCAACTTCGTCTGCGTTACGTAAGAGAGAGAGAGGCTTAGAGAGAGTGTGAATCAACCTAAAAAAAATGCAGATAATATGCTTTAGCGGACTTTTTAAGAGGAACAATCCCGTCATACATGTATGATTGTTGAGTTACTTTAACCGTTTACGCAGCGCACGGAACGGAAGCTCTCAAAAGCAATAGTTTTTCGCTGTATTTGCAACAATTTTCATTGATGCTCCGCTCCTATTGATTGTATCGTGATGTTATATAACGTATAGCCTTCCTCGATAAATGGGCTATCCAACACTAAAAGATGTTTTTCACTGGAATCAGTAGTTCATAAAATTAGCGCGTTCAACCAACCAAACAAACAAACTTTTCTCCTTTATAATGAGTATAGATTCAAGTAGGTAACAATTTAATTTCTCGGAAATATATGCAATCATCGTTAAAATATTGTACTATGTTTTTCCAATTTGGGACTTCCCTCGACAGCCTTAGGTTTTCATCCTTAGACACTCGATGACAGTCATACTCCAGCTAGGTCGAAAGTTCTCATCAAGGTGCATGAATTGAGCCCAAACACGATACTTATAGCTTATTTTTTTTTCGGATGGGTAATCATCAAATGACTCCTCCCGGAGCAGGAGGAAGTGTCAGACTTTTACTGACTAAAACCCATCCATGTTCCTTCATCGCCCTTTGTGTTCTGGGGACACGGTATCTCTTTCGAATAGTCCCGCAGCCCCGGCAGGCATCGGCCCTTGCGGACCCCTTCTTTTTTGCTGACTCTCTTTGAGGCGCGCGTAGAACACGAACGCGCCGTCGACACGGCCTGTCGTCATTAGACGGACGGACGGCGAGCTAGCCCATAGCTCCCCGTCCACAGGCCCGCGTCTATGGTGGCCGGGGGCCACCACGTGGCTCCCGACGCCCGGGGCGTCTCCCGCGGTGGCCGGGACGTAAGGATCTCTCCCTCTCACGTTCCGCCACCTCCTTCGCTAACATGACTGCTTCGCAGAAGGAGGTGACGGCATCCCATTCCGTCTCGCTCCGGACCATGTATTGAACCAGGGCCGGGAGAGAGAGGTCGCCGCCGCCGATTGCCGCTTCGAGGACACGGCGGTGCTCCGCCCAAGTGGGGCACACCTCCACAGTGTGCTCCACCGTGTCCTCCGGTCGATCCTCACAATGGAAGAACCCGGGCGTCTCCTCTCGCCCGAAAATACGATATGAGGCCAATGACAATTTAGCTGTAAATATAATCTACGTAATATAAAAAAATCAATAATCCATACGCAGTTTGTATGGATTATTGATTATTGCGAATAGCATAGCACAGTTCTTGCACGGCAGGAACACGTGGATTTATCAGGCTTCTGATGTTCGCTATACTACTTTTTGGAGAAATCATCCTCATCATCATACTCCTGCCCTTATCCCAATTTATTTGGGGTCGGCGCAGCATGATTGTATTCATTCTTCCATACTTCTCTATTACTTTTTGGAAAAATATTTCACGAAAAAAAATAAGAAATATAGAAATGCACACAATTTAAATACAAAATGAAATATAGGAAATCTCACAGCATCAAAAAAAAAAATTAAACTAATCACAAAAAGTGAAAATAATGTTGGAGGGTTTGAACCTGCAACCCCGTAGTTTACAGAGCGGTAGCGGAGGCTATTTACTTCATTGACATAAGCCACAAATAGCCGTTCTCATGTACTTACGTCATGACTGAAACGTCAAACAATTGAAGTATACGGAAATAATGCAAAATTGCCTACCCCCTTAACGAAGTAGCGTGATAATATGTAGTCTAAATATTAAAGAAGCCTATGCAGTAATTTTGACGTGATGCGCAAGCCTATGCTTTAATTTTGACGTGATGCGCGCACAAACATTTCGTACCAACTACTTAAACCGAGGAAAGCTGATTTTCTTGAGTTCTGCTATTTTATGCGTATTCACCTCAAAAATCAAATTTCAAGAAAATTGAGAAATTATCTTTACCTGTATTAGGTACGAAGTATATGTAGCAACTTTAAAAGGTTACATACACTTCATTGGATTTGATTGTATAGGTGTTTGAAGTTTATTAATTTTAAACACAAAACCCTCTTTTTTGCGTCTCTGGATGAGATTTTAAAAAAATGCTAAAACAGGTGTTTCTTTATTTTAATTAATAAGTATTTATTCTAAGTTTCATGATTCTAGAACAATCTAATTTTTTTTTTTCATACAAACTTTACCCCCCCTTTTCACCCCCTTTTTCCAAAATTTCTATAGCCTATATGTTATTCTGAATGTATTTTAATAGATTTGTGAACATTTCAACAATATCGGTTCAGTAGTTCTTACGTGATGCGCGGTCAAACAAACAAACAAACAAAAATTTTTAAAATTATTTTAATATCTTCAGTTACTTATTTTAAGTCACCCTGGCTGGTTTTTTTTTTTAAATCTTCAATGAACAGATTTTTCGGTCTCAACGATTTTATTATATGTATAGATAAGAACTTATAAATAACAGTTCACTTAAAATGAGATACAGAGTTTCTTCTTAATAATAATATACTATTTGCCTCTGGGGCGTTGATGACGTTATTGAGTACATACATGTTTTTTGAGTTTACTTTTAAATATGTTGATATTATTACATTTCTTTAAATCTTCAAGTAAATCATTAATCATTAAGCAGAGATGACCAAGATGCAGTCCAGAATGGAGGTTTCAGAAAAAACCAATACTGAACTACGTGCGGAAATAGCATTATTGCGCAACGTCGGTTCGGAAATTGGGTCACCTGAGGCCTCAAAGGTGAACACACGTCGAGGGGCGCAAAATGCAACCATCGACAGTTTTGAATCGGCGAACACCAGTGCGTCACCAGCTGCCGATAACGCTGAGCAAGCGCCGCCCGCCGCCGTCGTCGCCCGCGCCACAACACCGGCTGCGGATACGTCACGCGTAGGTACATCGACCCCTAAACGTGCCTATGCTGCTATTGTCACCAGCGGTAAAACTGATGCGTCGCAGCCTAAGCGACAAACCAGTAAAGGGGAAAAATTGAAAATGGGTGCTCAACCAGCCCTGGCTGCGGTCCGTAGCTCCGTGCCAAGAACGAGCCAAGTTGATGAGGAGGGCTTCACTAAAGTGGAAAGGAGGAAGAAGAAGCCCTGTTCTCGTAACCTGTGCGGTACCGCACCGAGTGGACCCAACATGCTGCTGCGTCCTGCTGTGCCTACGACGCAGCTGTACCTTTCACGTCTGCATCACTCCACTACAACTGAGGAAGTGGTGCTGTATTTGAAAGTGAAGACCAGCTGGACTCTGAGGGTCGAATGGTTGGAATCGCGCCACAACATCAACTTTAAGTCATTCGTGGTACGAGTTCCAACCCACCATCTACAGACCTGCATGAAGGAGGACTTTTGGCCGAAGGGTGTCGTATATCGGCGTTTCCGAGGGCGGTTACGCGACACCACGCAGCGAAACACGACGCCGACAACGTTGCGTGTATAGTTTTAGTTTCATAAGGTTTAAAATATGTATTAGTTTATTATTGTTGTTTAATATTATTTTGTGTATTTTATCTATGGGCCTTAGTTGCCTGATAATAAATGATTATTATTATTAAACAGTTGTGCTCCCTCCACTAATAGTGTTTTTTTGCCGTAATTAGTCCGTGCACGTGCAGTCTTAAGTTGGAATTTGTTTTTACTTCTTGTGTTGTATGTTATTGTTTTTTTATGTATTTGTATGTTTGATTGTACGGAATGCGTGGTGATTTTTTTAATGAGAATGCAGGTGTAATAAGTGTAAAGTTGTGTGAGATTTAGTAGTTTAGTTTGTTTGTATAATTTTTTTGTTGGATATAGATAGTGATAGTGATTACTTTAATAATTTTGTTTTGTATTCTTTGTAGCGGATTTAGATTAGTTTTAGCGGCTGAACCCCACACTTCGATAAGGTATTCAAGGTTTCGTTTTACTAGAGAGTTATATATAATTAGACGTACTTTTTTCGGGATACATTTTGTTACTTTTCGCAATGCTCCTAATAGTGTTATTAATTTTGTTTTGACATGATCGATGTGTAGTTTCCAGGTAAGTTTGTCATCTACCCTCAGACCGAGATATTTCTCGTGACTAGACCGTTTGATTGTTTCTCCGTTGATCGTTAGAGGTGGGAACTCCGGTAATGGCTTATTTTTCGCGGCAAAAATCATGAATGATGTTTTTGCGGTGTTAATAGTCAGTAAGTTATATTTTAACCATTCACTGAGTAGGTCAAGGTCCTTTTGCGCGTCGGTTATAATATTCTGTAAAAAGTAAAAAAGGCATGTGTCGTCCGCGTATAACGTCAGGTGTCCTGTCAGCCCTATTTTATCTATGTTATTTATGTATAATAAAAATAGTAATGAGCTAATAATTAAGCCTTGCGGACATCCGTCCGTATGTTATGTTTTGTATCGAGCTTGTGTAGTTATCTATCTTAACGACTTGTTGTCTGTTTTGCAAATATGAGGTGAACATACTTAGGGCGCTGCCTGATATACCTATGTTATTTAATTTCTGTAAAAACTTTTGACGGCTTACCGTATCGTATGCTTTTTTTAGGTCGATGAAAATACCTACAACAACGTTTTTTTGGTCAATATGAGTTTTTATTTTCGTTATTAAGGGCGCGTTTGCATATCAGGTAAAATTATGCTGTTTTTCGGTACAATTTTATGGCATAACCAAACAAAATCTAATATAACTAATAACTACCTCGTATAGATTGGTTCTTCATCTTCAAATAATAGGAACTTGATCATTGAAAATTTTAGTTTTTTATAATGTAAAATCGATCTGTTGTTGCCATTTTCCCTAAAATTAACGATACAGGGTTGAGTTTAGGTACATTTTTTGTGCTATTATTAACATATTTTACTATTTCTAAAAATACTGTATGTTGGCAAACATAATCAATTGTTAATGCAAGGATTTTTTTTTTATCTAAATGATTTATATAGTTGCAGAAAAAATGAAAACCAAATCTTATTTTTTCACATTTTTTGCTATTCTGGATGAATCTTAATCGATTACATTAGGGGTTATTTTATTTTGGATACCCGTCTTGATTTATTGCACAAACACTTTGAATGAAACTTTAGTCCGCGCACGGCCGCCGTCGAGAGTGGACACGTAACGCCTGTTTGGAGCGGCTCGAGTTGAAAAAGATCGCTGTACAAACACAAAATATTCGATAAACCAAATTTGATACTTGACAAGGCAAGATTTTTATTATTTATTAGTTATGATGAGACCTTACCTCCGGACTTGATGAATTGATTGGTGACTGCTACTGGAACTCCTTGACGTGTTGTACTAGGTGAGCTGAGTTTGGGCTCGTTTTGTTAGTTATGATGAAACCTTACCTCCGGACCTGATGTAGTGAACTGAAGATGTACTTCGATGATTGCTACTGGAACTCCTTGACGTGTTGTACTGGGTGAGCCGAGTTTGGGCTCGTTTTGTTAGTTATGATGAGACTTTACCTCCGGACTTGATGGAGTGACCTGAAGGTGTACTTCGGTGATTGCTACTGGAACTCCTTCACATGTTGTACTAGGTGAGCCGAGTTTGTGCTCGTTTTGTTAGTTATGATGAGACCTTACCTCCGGACTTGATGGAGTGACCTGAAGGTGTACTTCGGTGATTGCCACTGGAACTCCTTCACATGTTGTACTAGGTGAGCCGAGTTTGGGCTCGTTTTGTTAGTTATGATGAGACCTTACCTCCGGACTTGATGGAGCGACCTGAAGGTGTACATCGGTGACTGCTACTGGAACTCCTTGACGTGTTGTACTAGGTGAGTCGAGTTTGGGCTCGTTTTGTTAGTTATGATGAGACCTTACCTCCGGACTTGATAGAGTGTCCTGAAGGTGTACTTCGATGATTGCTACTGGAACTCCTTGACGTGTTGTACTAGGTGAGCCGAGTTTGGGCTCGTTTTGTTAGTTATGATGAGACCTTACCTCCGGACTTGATGGAGTGACCTGAAGGTGTACTTCTATGATTGCTACTGGAATTCCTTCACATGTTGTATTAGGTGAGCCGAGTTTGGGCTCGTTTTGTTAGTTATGATGAGACCTTACCTCCGGACTTGATGGAGTGACCTGAAGGTGTACTTCGGTGATTGCCACTGGAACTCCTTCACATGTTGTACTAGGTGAGCCGAGTTTGGGCTCGTTTTGTTAGTTATGATGAGACCTTACCTCCTGACTTGATGAAGTGACCTGAAGGTGTACTTCGGTGATTACCACTGGAACTCCTTCACATGTTGTACTAGGTGAGCCGAGTTTGGGCTCGTTTTGTTAGTTATGATGAGACCTTACCTCCGGACTTGATGGAGTGACCTGAAGGTGTACTTCGGTGATTGCCACTGGAACTCCTTCACATGTTGTACTAGGTGAGTCGAGTTTGGGCTCGTTTTGTTAGTTATGATGAGACCTTACCTCCGGACTTGATGGAGTGTCCTGAAGGTGTACTTCGATGATTGCTACTGGAACTCCTTGACGTGTTGTACTAGGTGAGCCGAGTTTGGGCTCGTTTTGTTAGTTATGATGAGACCTTACCTCCGGACTTGATGGAGTGACCTGAAGGTGTACTTCTATGATTGCTACTGGAATTCCTTCACATGTTGTACTAGGTGAGCCGAGTTTGGGCTCGTTTTGTTAGTTATGATGAGACCTTACCTCCGGACTTGATGGAGTGACCTGAAGGTGTACTTCGGTGATTGCCACTGGAACTCCTTCACATTTATTTATTTATTTATTTACTCTCTAAACATACAAATATCCTTACAGGCTATACCCAATGCGATATTGTAGCACACTTAAAATTTAAAAAAACATAGTTCAACTGTTTTTGACATAGCAAATTCTAAAGGTAGCTGTTCTTGTAAATTCACCCAAAGCGCAACAGAATATGTCCAAGTCCTCGGCAATGAGGTTGAGAGTGCGGAGCGCGCTCGTGAGAGGCGCCTCGCGCAGCAAGTTAGTTCGCGCGCGTGGTTCTACCAGCAACCGCGGCTGGCGACGACGACCCACATACCCATCTGGCACGGCTAGCTCCACCCTTCGCAATATATCCGCATTGTGTATCTTCCCTCTAATTACCTTAAAGATATAAGTCACTAGTGTGAGTTGCCTCCTGACCCTTAGTTCATTATATCCGACCATTCCCAAGACAAATAGAGTTGGATACATCAATGGATAAAATGGATATACCCCGTACTCCCTCATATATTTGTACCTAATAAATTTATTTTGTACTCGCTCCAACATGAGACTATACTTAGTTTCATGTGGAGCCCAGATGACTGCATTACATTCTAGTTGGCTTCTTACTAAAGCATTATATAATGCTGTTATAGCTTTAATATTCGTGAAGCCTTTAACCATTCTAAGCACAAAACCTAGATTTCTGTATGCTTTTTTGCATACCTTAAGTATATGATCACGAAATGTTAGTCCAGTGGTGAAACGAACTCCCAAATCCCTCACTTCAGTGGCCCTGCCCATCGGCACCCCGTCCACCTTATAGGTAAACGTGATGGGTGTGTGTGCACGCGAGAAACTTATGGCCACACACTTAGATGTGTTAAACTGCAGGAGATTACTCTTGCTCCAAGCTACCACTCTGTCTATATCTCTCTGCAGTCTTTCGCAGTCATTCACGTTTGTGATGGGGAGATAAAGTTTGAGGTCGTCGGCAAATATTAAACACTTAGCATCTTGCACAACGTTTGGTAGGTCATTAATCATTAAGAGAAATTCCAGAGGCCCTAGATTCGTTCCTTGGCTTACCCCAGATCTAGTAAAATATGCGTTCGATTGATATCCTGCATAGTCAACATACTGTTGTCTGTTACTCATATAGCTAGCAAAAAACTTAAGTAAATGCGGGGTGAAACCGACCCCTGCTAACTTTTTCAGTAACACGTCATTATCGACTAAATCAAACGCTTTTTTAAAGTCGAAATATGCAGCATCGGCTTGTCCCCCACTGTCTACTATCGGCACCACATCCGCCATGTAGCCGAGTAAATTACTGGTAGTATTCCTAGTCGGCCTAAATCCATGCTGCGCGTCTGTGAGTTGCGAGCTAACTTGCTGGAAAACGCTCCTATGAATAACAGATTCTAATACTTTAGCCATTGTTGACAATACTGCAACCGGTCTGTATTCTTCAACTTTAGTTCCCGAACCTCCCTTCGGTACCGGTATGACACGGGTAATCTTCCACATCTCGGGAAACACAGCTGATTTAAGGCAAAGACTGTAGATGTGCAATAGTGGTCTCGCTAATCCCATTCGACAGTCCCTAAAAATATACGGCGGTATACCATCAGGCCCTGACGACTTTTTCGGCTTAAGTTTCTGCATGGCGCGTACCACGTCATTCAACTCCAAGCTGTCAAGATGAACCCACCCTGCTCCGTTCTGACTGCCCGCTTCCACTATCGCCGCATCCACATCTAATCTAGGTTTATCTACATTGTACACTGAGTAAAAATATTCAGCAAATTCTTGAACCGCTTGGTCACATGTCAAGGCTTGTCCGTTCTTTAAAATCGTTTGGCTGCTAGTGTTACCTCTTTTAGAATTAACATAAGCCCAAAAAGATTTAGGGTCGCTCGACATTTGGTTTTGCATACGTTGGCGATATTGTTCCTGTGCTACTAAAATCTTTCCTTTTACTAGGGTCCTACACTGGGCAAACATTTCGTAATCATTCCCCAAGCCACTACTTTTATATTTTTTATGAAGAGCAGCTTTGAGTTTTATGTCGCGAATTATCTCACCCGTATACCACTCGGGGTAAATGTACCTCGAGCGTACACGACTTCGCTTTTTCTTGGGAACACAGTCATCTATAATTGAATAAATCGTGTCATAAAAATACTTTAAACTCATATCTAAATCTAAGTTATATAAAGGAGTCCAGTCGATGGACGCGATCCTTGAATATAATAGGAAAAAATCGGCTTTATAAAAATTCCAACTGACATATTGTGTGCGCGCTTCCGATGCCGATGTGCTCTTTGGCTCTAAGTAGGTATTTGCACGTAAACCCGGGCTGACGGACACCTCCAGCGGTGGGTGATAAGCGTCCACCGGTACGAGCGGTGCCTCCGCCGTGCGTATACTCACACCGTCCCCCTCCTCAAATGTACTCAATACTAAGTCCAAACAGCGATCATTGCAATTAGTAACTCTGTTGCTCTGGGTAAACCCACAATATGTCATAAGAAACTCATAATATGAATTAATGCTTGTAGTACACGAAAATAAATTAAAATCCCCTATCACTACCACTTCACGATAATTATTACAATATTGTTCAATGATTCTAAATAACAACCCATATTCATTCTCACTACTATTTGGTGGGATATAAACAACACATATAAAAAACAAAAACCTATTACGTAAATAAACAGTGGCACCTACTAGTTCAAAAACATGCTCATCAATGTTTACACCGCTCGGCACAGGTACCCGCCGCAGCTCGATTCGCGGTGTGGCCACGAGACACGCGCCGCCTTGTTTTCTTCCATCTGCTCGATCACATCGCATTATATTGAACCCAGGAGGGATTAATTCCGTATCACAAATTGATTCGTTTAGGCCAGTTTCCGTGATAGCATATAGATCCGAGTTATGACTTGATATATCTACGTAAAACTCCTCTAACTTAGTTCGCAGACCTCTTACATTCTGATAATATATATCGAGAGTAGATTTATTCCGAGGGTTTTGGTTTTTGGAATGGTCTACGAAACCAAACCCATTCACAGAACTCAACATTTATTGGCCAATTCTCAGGTTGACATAATATGTCATATTTACTCTCCGGTACTCCAATCATAAAAGATGCATAGTCCCTTTCCGTTTTATGTTTAATTCGTTCTACTTTAACAGGTGTTTTCAATCCACATATGTTTCTTACGTATATTTCTAAGTTTTCTTCTTTAGTCTCCTTCTGTAGCCGCCAGACATGTAAATATTTATTTTTTTCTGTTCCTTGAATTTCATTTATGGTAGTATTCCCTCCTCTTTTCACGTCTTTATTTGAATATCGGTTTTTCTTCCTATTTACGACTGTCCAGTTTTCCTCTCTATTCAGACTTTTGTTCTCTTCTTCAGCTACCACCCCTAAGCTAGTACTCATTTCAGTCACTTCGTTTATTGCCAGTGGTGTTTTGTCCTCCGATACTGAACTTGTCGATTTCGTGGCCGCACATTCTTTGTTTGGTATAATATTGGTGGAATTACCAGTTACCCTCTTTTGATTTTGGTTAAGAATTTCAACAAATGATGGCGTTATTTTACCCTTAGGCGCCGCAAATCTTTCTGTACTATCCAGGTTTGGACTTTCCATAGTAATAGGGGCTCGTAGAAGTTCGTTTGATTTTAATAACTCTTTGATTTTTTCTTCTAACGTATCTACTCTATTTGCCTTTGCTTGAACTACCTCCATAATTTTTCTCAAATTTTGCAGTTCAGTTTCTGTCTTGACAAATCTATCTTGAAGCAATGCATACTGCTTAATTTGTTCATCCAGTCGTGCTATTATTTCCAATCGAAACTCCCTTAATCCTTCACATGGTCCATTATCGTGTTCAATTTCTGAATCCTTCGGGTTGCGACGACTACCGCGTTGAGTGTTTACGTAGCAGTCACTTGCTCCCGCCGTAAAAGTTTTATCCATAGTGATTGTGCTTCCTCGAACTGGCGTATCGGAATTTCCTCGTTTTGGAATAGTGCTTACACATAATGGACACACCCATTTTTTCTTGTATTCTTCTGTAAACGCCTCATACTTCTCCGTCGTCACAGCCAGACATATGAGATGGTAACGCTTCTTACACTTTCCTTGAGTACACTCCATATACACCTTGTCAATAATATCGGCATCGCAGCCGTTACATTTCGTACCCATCTAGTGAGACAAAAACGTAGTGAATTTACACACAACAATATACACGTCCGAACGCTTTCGCTGCGCGTGCGTATACATGTTGTACTAGGTGAGCCGAGTTTGGGCTCGTTTTGTTAGTTATGATGAGACCTTACCTCCTGACTTGATGGAGTGACCTGAAGGTGTACTTCGGTGATTACCACTGGAACTCCTTCACATGTTGTACTAGGTGAGCCGAGTTTGGGCTCGTTTTGTTAGTTATGATGAGACCTTACCTCCGGACTAGATGGAGTGACCTGAAGGTGTACTTCGGTGATTGCCACTGGAACTCCTTCACATGTTGTACTAGGTGAGTCGAGTTTGGGCTCGTTTTGTTAGTTATGATGAGACCTTACCTCCAGACTTGATGGAGTGTCCTGAAGGTGTACTTCGATGATTGCTACTGGAACTCCTTGACGTGTTGTACTAGGTGAGCCGAGTTTGGGCTCGTTTTGTTAGTTATGATGAGACCTTACCTCCTGACTTGATGGAGTGACCTGAAGGTGTACTTCGGTGATTGCCACTGGAACTCCTTCACATGTTGTACTAGGTGAGCCGAGTTTAGTTTAGAGTAGCAATCATAGAAGTACACCTTCAGGTCACTCCATCAAGCCCGGAGGTAAGGTCTCATCATAACTAACAAAACGAGCCCAAACTCGGCTCACCTAGTACAACACGTCGAGAAGTTCCAGTATCAATCACCGAAGTACACCTTCAGGTCACTCCATCAAGTCCGGAGGTAAAGTCTCATCATAAGATCATCTCTCTCATCACATCACTCGTGTGTGGACACTCATACGCACAGTACGCGCCACTCAAAATAAATAGATCGTCAACCTTTTGACATTTTGTAGTTGAGTTCATATTTTGATATTTTATCTACTTTCGATAGTACATACTTTGAAAATGCAAACGTGCGCAGCTTGTAATGTGCAGTTCAACGATGGTGTCCAGTGTGGTAGTTGCAAGAAACACCTGGATTTTGGATGTGCAAACATCTCTGAAACCGGATGGAGAAAGCTGGGTGCTAATAGGATGGCACAATGGAAATGCCCCACTTGCAGAACCTCATCCCCAGTTGTGTCTACTCCTGAACCTGCGTCGCTGGATACCATACTGAGCGAGATCCGTGACATGAAACGGCAGCTACTCAACTTGCCGACCTTGGTAGAGGACATTCGCGTGATCAAGAATGAGTTGGCTGAGCTTAAGTTGACATGTGAGGGCACTGGTGGGAGACTCGATGAGTTCGACACAAGACTCGTGGAAGTTGAAGCAAAGGTGTCTGAATTTGATAAGCTTCAGGAATCAGTGAATTGTTTACAGACTGACTTGGCAAGCATGAAATATCAACTTTCAACTTATGAACAGAGATCCAGGTTAAACAATGTCGAAATAAAGGGAGTTCCTGTTAAGAAGGATGAGAATCTGTACTCAATCATCGACGCTATTGGCCGTAAAGTTAACTACAGCTGTCCCAAAGCCCAGGTGAATTATATTTCCAGGGTCCCTATTTTTGGTTCCAATGAAAAGCTGATCATAGTGAGTTTTTTAAACCGGTATGTAAAGGAAGATTTCATTGCGGCGGCACGTGCCAAGAAGGACTTATCCACTTGCGACATCGGGCTTCAAGGCTCATCTCAGCGTGTGTATGTCAACGATCACCTAAGCGTCGAGTACAAGAAGCTTTTATCCAAAGTTAAAATCATTGCCAAGGATAAACATTACGAGTACGTATGGGTTAAGCATGGTAAAATTCATATACTTAAAAATAACCATTCAAAAGTTTTTATTATAAGGAAGGAGTCAGATTTAAACAAGATTGTCTAATGTGCTTCTTAACTCTTACCCGTACTTTCCTATTTTGCTGTTTTATTTTGCATCAATGGCTCCAAGTGTTTAATACCGTTTGTTTCACAACAATAACTTACAAAATGTTTAACACCTCTGCCACACTAATGACCTCGACACCTCTCTTTTGTTTGGCTACTTGTATCTTTTGTGTTCGTTATCGCGCTGTTTACTTTAAAGCTTTGCCGCACTACAATATGTTTTACCCTCTCGCACTTGCACGCACCACGCACTATTGCTTGCTTTTTCGCACAGTTGTTTACTTCTTTACATCGTATGATTTTTGCGCTTGCACAAATCTTATTTACGTTTACCTTCATATTACTTATTTAATTATATTATACCTCGA
This sequence comes from Xestia rhomboidea, assembly GCA_963853795.1. NCBI lineage: Eukaryota > Metazoa > Arthropoda > Insecta > Lepidoptera > Noctuidae > Xestia > Xestia rhomboidea. The sequence continues at coordinate 21,002,012 of OY970762.1, read as the reverse complement.
TCTACAATATTATTTAATGAAATGCTTTATTTTAATGATTTATACAGATTTATACACTATTACTAGTTTTAGTTTTTAATGGCCCATAAGTTAAATATCTTTTATCAGAACGTTCGCGGGCTTAGAACTAAAAGTGCCACTTTCTATCGTCAAATGTTACTAAACTCGTACGATATTATTGTTCTTACAGAGACGTGGTTATTAGATGGAGTTTTAAATTCCGAATTCTTTGACGAACGGTACATTGTGTGGCGTCGTGATCGAGATTATGTTTTGACCGGGCAATCGCGTGGTGGGGGTGTGCTTATAGCTACACGTAGGGAACTTTCAGTTACATGTCAACCTACCTTCCATTCTACAGCGGAGGATTTATGGCTCAGCATACGACTGAAAAATTCTAATACACGTAAATATATTAACTTGCATATGTGTGTTGTTTATTTATGTCAGCAAAACTTAGGCCTTTCTTTTTCTTTACAACTTCGCAATTACCTCTCAAAATTAAACCAAATAGTTATGAGTAACTCTTCTGATACCTTCCTCATCATTGGTGATTTTAACATGAGCGCTATTAACTGGGTCCTATCTGACAATCTATCGCTCGTCCCAACGAACCCGAATGGTTCTGACGAAGTTTTATTTAGTGATGAATTATGTACCCTAGATTTTGGTCAATACAATGGTGTTCTTAATAGGTATGGTAAAATTTTAGATTTGATACTTTCAAACAAATTAGTTGATGTGGTGGAATGTTCAAGTCCGCTGGTTCCCATCGACGCCTACCATCCAGCACTACTAATTAATATGGATTTCGTTGAGGCACCTCTATTAGAGTGCGCGCCACGGACACAATATCTGTTCGACAAAGGCGACTATGAGTCTATCAACAAAGACATTTCCACGACTGACTGGGAATCCGAGTTTGCGACAAGATCAATTGATGAATCAGTTAATTTTTTTAATCAAGTTATTCTCAATTTACACTCTAAATACATTCCGCAAAAAATACAGCGTCACAAAACGTATCCAACTTGGTACAATTCGGCATTAATAAAAACAATTAAAGAAAAATACAAATATTTCAAAAAATTTAAGACGTACGGCAATTTATCTGATGAGTCAACATTTAGGCTTTTCCGTGAAAGGGTAAAGTTATTAGAATCACAATGTTATGAAAATTACTTGAAGTTAACCGAAAAATCTATTAAAGAAAACCCAAAATATTTTTGGACTTTTGTTAAAAAACGACATAACTCAAATGCAGTTCCGAGCACCTTAAACTATAATAGCGAAGTGTTGCGTACCGGAGAAACAATATGCGAAGCGTTTTCTACGTACTTTCATTCTACATTTCTAGATACCAACCCTAGTCGTGGAATTTCTTCACCCCCTGAATCTACCAGCCTATCTGATATATGTAGCATTGAAGTGAACGCTGAGGAAGTTTCTAACTTGCTCCGCAAGTTGGATACTTCAAAAGCGGCTGGCCCGGATAATATTTCGTCTAAATTTCTTGTTCGGTGTTCGACTTCGATTGCCCAACCTATCTCGCTTCTCTTTAGAAAATCCTTGGACACCTGTGTTGTACCAAAACTTTGGAAATCGGCTTTTATAACGCCTATTCACAAAAAAGGAGTCAAAACCGAAATTGTTAAATACAGGCCGATATCCAAACTCTGTATTGTGGCAAAAATCTTTGAAAGGATCATCTATAACCAGGTGTATAGTGCTCTTAAAAATTCGTTTAGTCCCTTCCAACATGGTTTTCTGAAGGGAAGGTCTACCGTCACTAACTTAATTCTGCTCAATGATTTTATAACTGACGCCATGGATAACGGTAAGCAGGTTGATGTCGTTTATACGGATTATAGTAAGGCTTTTGATCGGATTGACCATGAGATCTTACTATCAAAGCTATATACTATGGGAATACGAGGTGATTTACTCAGATGGTTTTCTTCTTATCTGGAGAACAGGTCCCAAGCAGTAGTATTAAGCAATTACATGTCTAGTTGGGTGCCTGTCCCCAGTGGAGTCCCCCAGGGTTCATTACTCGGTCCATTACTTTTCATTATATATATAAACGACATCAACTCTTGCTTGATCTCATCCAAACTGTTGTGTTTTGCTGACGATATGAAAATCTATGCCAAAATATCATCACATGCGGACGTGATTGCACTTCAGGATGATTTACGTCGTCTGGAGGCTTATTGTCGTAAGAGTAAGCTAGATCTCAACCCTGCTAAATGTTCGGTTCTAACATATTCTCGAAAGCGCTTAATTATACCTTCATCGTATAGCTTAGGTGATCAATTGCTACCTAAAACGGACTGTATCCGAGATCTGGGGGTATATCATGATTCTAAGCTTACGTTTGAACTTCATGTCGATGCCATAGTCGCTAAAGCATCTAAAGCACTGGGTTTTATAATGCGTCTCTCCAAGTGCTTCAACCAAGCCAAAACTTTAAAAATTCTTTACTGTACTTTTGTTAGAAGTCACTTGGAATACGCGTCTGAAATCTGGAATCCATGTTATCACAAGTACATTGATCGTATAGAAAGCATCCAGAAAAGGTTCATCAAGTATTTGTGTTATCATCAGAAAGTGCCCTACCGGTCTGAAGATTACCTCAACCTCTGTAAGAGGTATCATATTTTACCCTTAATTAATCGGCGAGCAATTTCTGATTGTATTTCATTATTTAAAATATTTAATAACTCTATAAATAACTCCGATATCCTATCCAAATTTTATTTTAACGTTCCCGGAAGGTCAAAGCGATGGAACGTGCCACTGCGTGTTCCATTTACCTCTACGAATTACAGGCAAAATTCATTTATAGTGCGTGCAAGTAGAAGCTTTAATAACATGTGTAAGCAGCATGATTTTGATGCTTTCATAACGAGTGTGTCTTCGGCCAGAAAGTGCTTGAGCCTTAGCTTTTTCAATTAAGATTTTGTTTGTTCAAGTTTTTTATCATTTTATTGAATGTGACATATAAAATGTAAATTTAGTTTAAGCTTGAAAGTTATCCTGTTTTTTTTTTTTGTAGCTGTAAGTATTGTGTTGTTCACACTATCTTTAAATCTGTTTTTAGAAGTGAGGACTTTTAATTGGCTGGCAGTCTCACATACTATTTTTTAATCTGTTTATCTTAGCTGTAAGTCTTCCATAGATTAATAAATAAATAAATAAATAAATAAATAACTAACAAAACGAGCCCAAACTGGGCTCACCCAGTACAACACGTCAAGGAGTTCCAGTAGCAATCATAGAAGTACACCTTCAGGTCACTCCATCAAGTCCGGAGGTAAGGTCTCATCATAACTAACAAAACGAGCCCAAACTCGGCTCACCTAGTACAACATGTGAAGGAGTTCCAGTGGCAATCACCGAAGTACACCTTCAGGTCACTCCATCAAGTCCGGAGGTAAGGTCTCATCATAACTAACAAAACGAGCCCAAACTCGGCTCACCTAGTACAACACGTCAAGGAGTTCCAGTAGCAATCATCGAAGTACACCTTCAGGACACTCCATCGAGTCCGGAGGTAAGGTCTCATCATAACTAACAAAACGAGCCCAAACTCGACTCACCTAGTACAACACGTCAAGGAGTTCCAGTAGCAGTCACCGATGTACACCTTCAGGTCGCTCCATCAAGTCCGGAGGTAAGGTATCATCATGACTAACAAAACGAGCCCAAACTCGGCTCACCTAGTACAACACGTCGAGAAGTTCCAGTAGCAGTCACTGAAGTATACCTTCAGGTCACTCCATCAAGTCCGGAGGTAATTCGTAAAAACAGCAAAAATATTTTTTTGTAGGGACCTACCATAATTTTATTTCTAAGAAATACGTAAAAATCTTTCAAAGCATCAAAATGAGTTCACTTGACTACTATTCTCGCAGTTAGTCGTGCGTACACTTGTGTGTATGACCCGTGTCAATGTAGTAGTTCGATTCTGTACCTATCAATTTTGCAAACGCGTCCTTAAATCTACTGAGGCAGTGAGAGTACTTGATTTAGGGCGGAAGCCATATTGTTGATCAATTAGGAATTTTTTCTTAGTCAAATATTCGTTTAGCCTTCTGTATAACACTCGTTCGAATATTTTCGAAATAACAGGTAGAACCGACACCGGTCGGTAGTTGCCGGGGTCAGTTTTACTTCCAGATTTGTAAATTGGAGTGACCCTTGCCACTTTAAATGAGTCGGGGAAAGTGCCGCGCGCTAAACACACATTTAAACAGTTTGTTAATTTGTCTACAATTATATTTTTAAGGCATTTAATAGCTTTTGTACTGATACCGTCCAAGCCTGTACTGGTGTTGGAGTCAAGGTGGTCAATAATTTTTGATACTTCGTCAGTGTTACATGTATGGGGAAAGTTCGTCCAAAGTTATGTCATGCGAGTAATTACTGTCGTACATGAGAATATTACTTGTGTTTATGTGATACTTGTTAGGTATTTCGTTAGCTAAGTCCGTGCCTATTGATGCAAAGAATGAGTTAAGTACGTTACAAATTTTATTACCGTCATTATTAAAGTATCAGCAAGATTCTTGTAAGTTTGAAAATACACTTCGCGAGACCATTACAAGGCAATTGCAAGGGTGAATATACTTATAAAGTGCGCCCAAAAGTGTCTGTAAGTGTGATATAAAACTGAAAAAAATATGGTCTTGGGATATTTGTAAGATTATTTTTTGCTAGCTTGAGCAATTATAATTATCATGCAAGCGCTTGCCACGTTCAGCGCGATGCTAAGCAACAACGTATGTCGTCGACGACTGTATTGTTAGCGACCGCGTAAGTTATCGTTTACGACGCTGCTAATGAGCCTCACGTGGTAAGGTGCCTGCTTGATACAGCCTCGCAGTGTAGCTTGATAACAGCTGATTGCTATAATCGCATCGGATTGCGGGATAATTATAAAGAAACAAGATTAATAATTAGAGGTATCGGTGGCTCAGAAAAACGCGAATATATTTTAAAGTCTACGGGACCCTTACTTTTAAATATATTCGCATTTTAATAAAGACATTACTTTGAAGTTTCCTCCCTTATAGTGGATCGCATTACGGATACGTTGCCGAACGCTCAGGTAGACGTGTCTCAATTTAATCGAGGTTACCGTTAGCTGACTCTGATTTTGCACGGCCGGGTAAAATCGACCGACGTTCTGTTAGGTGCCGTCGTATTACCGCACATATTCCTATATAATGTCGTGCGCAGTAATCAAGCGAATATTCCTCCCGCTATTGAGACGGTATTAGGGTATGTGATTATGGGTACGGTACCTACGTCACATGTTTCTAATTACACCTTGTCCTGTTGCGCCGTTCTTCAACAGAAAAATATTGACACTCTGCTCAAGCGATTTTGGGAGCTTGAGGAGATCTCCGCACCGCTTCACAGAGCCGCAAGGAACTCGAATGTGAGGAACACTTCGGCGCAACCACAGTTCGTGATGACACCGGCAGATATGTTGTGGCGATCCGTATTCGTTAGTCCACTCATACGCCGCTGCACTGAGACGTTTTCATTGTTTAGAACGCAAACTTGAAGCGTCGCTCAAGTTGCGAGGCGCTTACAATGACGTCATCCATGATTACCTAGATAAAGGCTTTCTGAGCCCCGTTGTCAATAGCGGGGATAAATCTATTCCCGCGTATTACATCCTGCATCACGGCGTGGTTCGCGAAGATAAAGCTTCTACTAAACTTCGCGTGGTTCTAGATGCCAGTTGTAAAACTACATCGGGTCAGTCTATTAACGACATTTTGCATAATTGCAAAAAAAATTGCCCTAATTTGCAGGGTGACTTAATTAATATCTTAATAAAGTTTCGTCTTTTCAAAATCGCGCTGTCAGCTGACTGCCGTCAGATGTTTCTTAATTTCGGCGTTCGTGAATCTGACCGTAGGTTTCAAAGGATTTTCTATCGCTTTGACAGCGGTGAACCTTTATCCGTATACCAATTTAACAGAGTTTGCTTTGGACTCAAGTCCAGTCCATATCACGCGATACGCGTTGTCCGCAAGTTGATAGCCGACGAAGGTGACAACTTACCTGCTGCCGCAGCTGTAGCATCTTCCGTTTTATATATGGATGACATCGCCTGTAGTGTCACATCCACTCCGCAAGCCATTTCGCTTTGTGAAGAGCTTATTCAGCTCTTCAAGCGAGGCCAATTTGATCTTGTCAAGTGGACGAGCAACTGTAAAGAGGTTCTCGCATACTTGCCTGATTCTCATAAGGCTTCTCCAGACATCGAGTTTGAGAGGTCCGTACCGCATAAGGTCCTCGGCTTACGCTGGGACAAATCCTGTGATGGTTTTCGGTTTGACGTCGCACCACCCGACGATAAGTGCTGCTGTCAACAGTGGCTCGACTGTGGGACATACTGGGTTTTGTGGCTCCCACAATTTTGTACGCCAAGCTCTTGATCAAAGAGCTCTGGCCATCAAAGTGTGAGTGGGGATGACGCACCTCCCGACCATATCGTCGTCGCTTGGAAGCAATTTTGTATTGAGCTTTCCGCACTCAATCAAATCGTTATACCACGTCATCTTGGGTTGGTCGACGTTCGTCGTCAATCTAATAGGATTCGCTGACGCCAGCGAAAGCGCTTACGGCGGAGTCGCATATTTGCAAGTCCGTATTGGTTCTAACTACTCAGTGCAGTTAGTTTGTGCCAAGTCGAAGGTCTCGCCGGTTAAAACCATATCGGTTGCGAGATTGGAGATGTGCGCGGCCCTCCTGCTGTCTCAGTTGCTCTGCAAGGTTCGAGACACGGTTTTGCCCCACTATCCTATTAATAAAATATACGCATTTTCCGACTCCAAGGTAGCGCTTGGATATGTTCGTCACCGCACTGTTGGCAGAACTTTGTCGCCTATCGCGTTACTAAAATAATTGATCTGGTTCCCGCTACTTGCTTCCATGACGTCGCTATTGACAATCCAGCTGACTGCCTTTCTTGCGGTGTTACTCCATCTAAACATCTGCAACATCCTTTGTGGTATTGTGGGCCATCTTGGATTTCCCATTCAGAGTGGCTCATACATTCCTGTGACTACAGTGCAGAAGCCGAGGATGCTCCTGGAGTTACTGCGCGACATAGTATATGTCTGTAGGTTTCTGAAGCAACTCCCTAATGGGACTTCTGTCTCAAGCTCTGATCTCGAATTTGCAGAGAATAAATTGTTGCGTGTAGTCCAGGCTGTTTATTTTAGTAACGACATTAAAAATTAAATAAATAATTTATCTTGTTCTCCCGCGCTCCTTAAGCTCAAGCCGTTCCTCGATGAGCACGGCATCGTACGTGTTGTCGGTCGTCTTTCTAATTCGGACGAACCTTACAATTTTATTACAAACATCCTTGTTTGTTACCGCGTCACGACCATGTCGTTGATCTTCTTGTTGATTTCTATCTCAAGAAGCAATCTCCATGCCGATCCGGAGTTGCTTATATCCTTACTCAGGCATAAATATTGGATTTTTGCTGCAAGGCGAATTATTCGCCACAGAATACATAAATGTAACGTCTGTTTTAAATCCCGTCCTCGCCCGAGCTATGCTCTAAAGGCTGATCTTCCTAGCCATCGCGTCAAGCAAGTAGACAAAGCGTTCACACATACCGGTTATGATTATGCAGGTCCGCTTCAGTACACGCCAGTGCGTGGTCGAGGCGGTAAGAGTCGCAAAGCTTGGTTATGCATTTTCACGTGCTTAACGACGCGGGCTACGCATATTGAGGTCGCAACTGATCTAAGCACGGTGTCGTTTATAGCAGCCCTAAAACGATTTCTCTCGCGGCGTGGCCCGGTGCAGTGTTTGTACACGGACAACGGCACGTGTTTCGTAGGTGCGAATTCTTATTTGCGCGACCTCTATAAGTTTCTCAACCGAGAATATCGTGCCCGTATTCAGGAAGAGCTGTCCCTAAATCGAATCGCATAGGAAGTTCATTCCAACTGCTTCACCACATTTCGGTGGTTGTTGGGAAAGCATGGTCAAAGTAATCAAGACACAGCTCTTCAAGGTCATTGTTCAGCAGATCCTTTCATACGAGGAACTTTTGACGGTGCTTGCTCAAGTCGAGGCACTGGTTAACTCGCGTCCACTCACGGCACTGAGTAGTGACCCCGCAGAATCATCCACGTTAACGCCTGCGCACTTCTTGCACACCGCGCCATTGTCGTCGCTTCCCGCCTCTAAAGCAGACTCTTCTAGCCTGCTTCAGAGACATACTCTGCTGGACATGCTCGTGCAGTCGTTCTGGCGGCGTTGGCGCTCGGAATACCTTCACCAGCTTCAGGCTAGATCCAAGTGAAATAGTCCTGCAACCCCTAAGTCCCCTATACAAGAGGGTACGCTGGTCATTGTCATAAACGATAACTCCCCGCCGCTTTCACGGCCGTTAGCTATTATAGAGAAATTGCATACCTCTAAGGACGGTACGACCCGCGTCGTTACTGTAAAAACCGCGAAGGGCAGCTACGTGCGCCCTGTCGTGCGTTTCTGCCCGCTACCAACTCAGTGAGATCTAGACTGAGGCTGGATTTCTCTCCTTTAGCGTAAGTATTTAGTCAGTAGCTTCCGTTATGGATGTTTCATTTTAGTTAATATAGTTATTTAATCATAATACAATGCAAGTTTAAAGTTTGTTTGTGCGGTGATGTACTTAACTGTTACTACTGTTTCTCACGCGCATAAAGGTGCAGGAATGACTTTGACCTTGAAAAAGTAATTCCTGCACCTTTATGAGCTTGGAGGGTTGTATTAATGATTTTGATGATTATAATTCTATAACTACATACGTGTTACAGCCGCGAATCATATTTTAATCAAAATACAACCTGACACTAACCTGCAAATTACAAAAAAACGTAAGAAAAATTGAATTTCGCGGGCTACCCTGGAGCATCCACCTTAATGAATATTTTTTAAACTTAGTTTGATGTACAGAATGCTTGGTTGACGGCTTCGTGATGAGGTGGTTTACACCCTGTATTTTGTAAACATATTTTTTAAAAATACACATATATGTATATATATATATATATATATACAACATGTAACATAATTAACGCACATCCTGAAATTACTTTGTTCAGAATCGTTTACTGAATCGATTTCTATGATTTTTAATATAGGTAATTTTTTATCCCAAAAATAATTAAAGCTACTTAATTTATAGTCACACTACCCCTGTATAGTCCAAGCAAACTGAAATGGACCGTAACTCAAGGCAATAAGACTTTTAAAAGTGCAGTTTTATTTGCATTAATACAAATTCCAACATTCAATACAAAATAAAGAAAAATGAACCTTATTTCAAGCAAGTTAAGTCTTTACAAAAACAGTTGAAGTAAACTTGGCGATTTAACCGCAGGCACACACTGATAGACACTGGATAAGAATAAGAATAAGAATAAGAATAAGAATAATTTATTTGCTTAAAATACAGGTGTTACCAGATGTTAAAGTTGGTGGTTTAGGCACAAACCATATTTTGCCTTTTTAGGGCATGCAAATATAATTTTACATTACATTATTGTCTAATGTGTATCTATATGAAATTTAACAAGATGTATTAAGTAAAGTAAAATAAATTATTAAATAAAAAATAACACTAACTAATACCTATATCTTAAAATTAAATTTTGTTTTGTAGAAATTCTTGCAAACTGTAAAAACAATTTTCTGTCAACCATTTGCGCAATTTATTTTTAAAATATTTAAAAGGGAGTTCTCTAATATTTCTTGGTAATTTATTAAAGATGGAAATACACATATGAAACACATTGTTTTTAATCAATTTTGTATTGCAAAATGGGATCATAATTTTTGTTGGATCTCTTGGCCTCTGCTTAGTGTAATTGTCACCTTTGAATTTAAAAAAATCACTATGTTTCCTTACAAATACCGATACCTCAAACAAATACATGCCGGTCAGCGTCAAAAGCTTAAGTCTTTTAAATAAAGGTCTACAAGATTCTAGAGGGCCGACACCGCAAATAGCTCGGACACATTTTTTTTGTACGATAAACGCCTTCTCATAGTCTGTTGAATTGCCCCACATTATTAGTCCGTATCTTAAAATGGATTCAACGTATCCACTATATGCTATGCGAGCAGTTTTTTCATCGGATACAATTCGAAGTTTCCTTAACGCATACACAAATCTATTAAGTTTACTGCATACGCTGTATATGTGTGTCTTCCAATTACAAAATTTATCGAGAGTTATACCTAAAAATTTAATATTTACTGTTTCTTCTATAATTTTATCATTTATTTTAACGTTAATACTATCGGAGGGTTTGCATTTGTATGTACTAAATTTAATGAATTTTGTTTTTGAAATATTAACACATAGGTTATTAGATTCAAGCCAATTTATAACAGACTGTACAGCTTCTCTTAATTTGTTTTCGTGAGTTGAATTTTTAGTTTTATGTGGCACTATGACAGAAATATCATCGGCGAATAGGACACTATCGTAGTTTAATGAATCTGGTAAGTCATTAATATATATCAGAAATAACAAGGGCCCCAGAACACTCCCTTGTGGTACGCCATAAGTATTGCATTTAGAAGAGGATCTATAGATAGTGGATTCAAGATTTTCATTTAAATTTGCAACTTCAACACATTGTTGTCGTCCTGTTAGAAAACTTCTAATCCAATCCAAAGCGACACCCCGGATGCCATATCTTTCACATTTGTCTAGTAAGATGCTATGATCCACAAAATCAAAAGCCTTACTCATGTCAAAAAATACTACTGCAACCGGAATTTTTTCGTCTAGGTATTCTGTGATCTTTTTAATTAAAGTAAATGCTGCCAAGGAAGTGGATTTATTATGTTGAAAACCGTTTTGTTCCTGTTTAAGAATGTCATGCTTATTTAAAAATCCTATTAATCGACTGTAGAATACCTTTTCAAAGATCTTTGATAATACAGGAACAAGAGTAATAGGGCGATAGTTATTTGGCTCTTTTCGATCACCTTTTTTGAATAAGGGTTTAACTATGGAATGCTTTAAATCCTCTGGGAATATTCCTTGTGTCAAAGAATTTCCTAAAATATGATTTAAAACAGGCGCTATGATATGAGCACTTGCCTTAATAATACGTGTTGAGATAGTGTCATAACCTACTGCGTTGGTATCATTTAAAGATTTTATTGTATTTAAAATTTCTTGCTCTGTGGTCGGTCTCAGAAAAATTGATTCATCATTAATAGGGATTTGAGATTGGTATTGTTTATTTGGAAAACTTGAGTTGTGATCATTGGCAATATTGATAAAGAATTCGTTAAATGTTGATGCTATTTTAGTTGGATCTTGAATAAACTCTCCGTTGTTTTGTAGCGATGTTATACTATTTACTGTCCTAATCCTATCATTCGTGTCTTTTATTATGCTCCAAGTAGCTTTTCCTTTGTTGCTTGCTTGATTAATAAGTTTCTTATTAAGGTTTTTCTTTGACCATACTATGCAATTTTTTAGTATTTTTTCATAATTATTATATATATTGTGTGTCTCTTTGGTTTTATGTTTGTAATATGAAAATCTCAAATGTTTTCCAATAGCACTAGATTTTCTTAATCCTTTAGTCAGCCATTTTGGTGATTGTAAGTTGGAACTGATTTTAGTTTTGTAATAAGGAAAACACAGTTTGTAGAATAGTACGAGTTCTTGGTGAAAATAATTAAAAGCTTTGTTTACGTTAGGCTCTGTGTATACTTCTTGCCAGGAGAGTTTTGATATGTAATATATAAATTTTTCTATATTTTCATCACTGAAATCTTGTTTTTGACTATACCAATGTCGTTCAATTTTCTTGAAGTCTCCAGGAAATTCAAGTATTTGAGCGGTATCATGATCTGATAAATATAAGGGGAGAACTTTACCAGTAGCGTCATCATGGTTGCTTGCAATAAGATCTATGCAGTTGCTTTGACGTGTTGGTTCAGTTATGTGTAATGTTAAGTTAAAATTAGATAGTATGTTTTTCAAGTTTATCGTGTTGTTGTTGTTTACTAATATATTAATGTTGAAATCACCTGTTATAATAATTTTTTTATGTACAATTTTATATAATAATTTATGTAATAGTATTTCCAATTTATTGAAAAATGAGTTTAGGCTTGATGATGGTATTCTGTATAGACAAATAATAATAGTCTTCATATTAGGAATTTCTATTCCACAGCATTCAAAAACATTATCACAGGAAAATTCCTTGCATATTTCTATTGGTTTACAGTCAATTCCCCTATATGTTAGTATGCATGTACTCCCACGTTTCTGTTTTTTTCTTGAATAATGACTACCTAGCTTATACCCTTTAATATTAATATTTGACTCATCTCCTTCCTTGATAAAAGTCTCACTAAAGCATAAAATCTGTATTGGACACGTGTCATTTGCAAGTGCATTAAGGCACAGTTCAATAGAATCTATTTTATTTAATAACCCTGCAATATTTTGGTGGAGTAATCGTATTTTAGTCGTTTCATCTTCAACTTCCTTTAATTTTGGAATAATAAAAAAGATTCCTTTTTAGTTTTAGCTAATGTAGTAGATTGAATTCGGTTTGTAGTGCTGAAATAGTATGGAATGGTACCTTTTTTAGGGGTACCCGTCTTAACATTTTGGCTTAATCCATGTAGTGTTTCATTGTTTTTCCCAGGAGAAAAGTATTTAGTCTTGAGATAGTTCTCTGCATCTATTATTGAATTAATTATTCTGCAAGTATGAGTCTGAAAGTAACGGTATTTATAATAATATTCATATAAATTAGTTAGATCCAAAAAATGACAGTTATGAAAAGGATGACATGTGAATTTTAAAAGGGTATTTAGTTTAGTTTCATTTAAATGTACATTTTTATTAATGCTTAGTACTATGACATTATGCTTATGCAAATAGTTTAACACATTAAGCAATTCGAACTGTATCTGATTCGGGTTTTGGTCATTTTGACCAATACATATTATTACCCAATCATTTTCTGTAAGATCTAAACTATAACATGCTTTAAGTGATTCGTTACATTTTGCAAACGGTTTGATAAAGGAAGATATGTTGTATTGTCCGTTTATGTTGTCTTCCCTTGATGAAATTAAGTTTTTCGCAAGTCCCATGCATTGTTGTTCTCCTATAATGAATATTCTGTGTTTATTATGTTGTTGGGTTGCCGTATTCATTGTATCTGGGGTATCTGTTGCCATTGCCTGGTACAGTAGGTTTTCATTTCTTGTATTATTGCATACAGCGCCCTCTGTGGTTGTATTATTGTACTTCTTTAAATAAATCCGTTGTTGAGTTACATCTTGTTGATCCATTGTTTCCTTGAGTACAACGCCATCTATGTTTGACTTGCTTAACTCATCTGATGTCATCTGTTTTTGTGAACCATCATGTTGTTCTATATTTTGTTGATGAATTGTTTCTGACCTGGTATTTTGACTAAATAGTCGTCTAGGTTGGCAGTTTTTGTTTTCTATAATAACTGTTTTGGTTGCACTGTTAATTCCTGAGCATATTTTCTTTAAATTAAGGATTTCAGACTGTTGTTCATCCTTTTCTTTCTTCAATGAAATAGTTTCTAAAGTAAGTTTTTCAATTTTGGAATCAGCGATTTCAAGTTGTTGTTTCAAAGCATTAATTTCTTCTTGTAAGTCGGATATGTACGAGTTGTGTTCTGTTGATAAATCAGGTAGACTTCTGGCGAGTATTTCTGAACTAGTTGATGTGAAAGTTTGGTTTAGGGATTCAATCGACTTGGTTTTTTGATTTCTCAGTGCCATTTTCGTTGAACTTCGAGTTTCCATTTTTGTTATGACTTTTAGATCACCAATTAAATTAAAAGATGATGTCGAGTGTGTGGTTTATTTTTTCTTAATAAATTCTTCATGTACAATGAACAAATTTAAATAAATTAAAAAAGTAAACCTTGTCCAATGTTGGGTTTGAACTCGATTCGTCGTACACGGCAGTCACTGCATTCCGTATCATGCTATCTATGCGACTAATCAATTTTACGAAATAAGTGTATCAATTGTAATTGTACTATTAGATTTAAAAATAAAAAAAGCTCATTTGTCTTTGTTGTGATTGGTGAAAAGTTGGCGTCATGCGTCGTTCACTTTTGAATAATGATAACGGCATAGTATTTTAGAAAAGTTTCGAATTCACTTTGTTTTAGATACCTAGATGTTATTGTATCATTGTATTAATGTTGTATGAGTAATAATACATGTTTTTGTTCAGGTTTAGTGTACTTATCTGGATGCACTGTTTGTAATCACTAATTCGTAAAAACTGTTTTGATGCTATTCTTTTAATACACTTTAATGTCCACACCACTTAAAATATTGTTCTGCAAACGATACACGATGGTTATTAGACATAAACTGACTGAAAATTTACACTATTAGACTATAAAACAAGTGTTGAGTATTTTACAATTATTTAAATACGGAGCCAATGTCAGCGTGACAACTAGCGCCACGGACCTTTTTCCTACTAATACATAGGAAACAAAGGAAACAATAGTTACCCATACCAACAAAATGCGAAATATGACATACTTGTTTTAGTTTCCTTTCTCGTGCAAATTAAAAACCTGGGATAGAGCGAGATAGCCACCATGACACCCGCGGCGCCCGCGCTCCCTACGTTGAAAGCTAACTTAAATAAATGTAAACAATATTTAAGGAGAATTGTGATAAATGTAATAGCCTTATTTAAGGAGAATTGTGATAAATGTTTCTCGAAATACATTCAGTCGATTGAGGATGGCATTCATAAAAATATTAAAGATTTTTGGGTCTATGTTACAAATCGCAAAGACAAACCCGGTATACCGGCAAAAGTACAATATAACAATGTTGTATCCAGCGATCCTCAATCGATTTGCAACATGTTTTCCGATTTCTTTGCTTCCGTATATGAGCCTGCTTCACCTACCCTTTCTCGATGGGAGCCACCTTCTGAAACAATGTCTAATGACATAATTATTTCTGACCTTCACTTTAAAGACGAAACAATAATGACAGAACTGAAATCACTGGATCCAACTAAAGGCCCAGGTCCAGATGGTCTGTCTGCGTTTTTTCTCATAAATACTGCCACTGTTATATGTAGACCCTTAGCCATAATTTATAATAAATGCATCACTGAAGGTGTCATGCCGACGGTATGGAAACGGGCTAACATCACACCTGTACACAAGGCCGGATCTAAACGTAGTGTTGAACAATATCGACCAATTTCTATTCTGTCTACCTTGTCGAAGCTTTTCGAAAGACTAGTACATAACGAAGTGTACCCTGTTCTACATCACGCTATCATAGAACAACAGCATGGGTTTGTTAAAAAGCGATCAACGACAACGAATTTATTGGCTTTTTCCAGCGATCTATTTCACGAGATGGATAATCGTATACAGGTTGATGCGGTGTACACGGACTTTCAGAAAGCTTTCGACAAGGTGGATCATGAATTACTGCTGAGTCGAATAGCCAATAATGGCATTCGGGGTAACTTGATGCGATGGTTCATTTCCTACATCACTAGTCGCTGTCAACGGGTTGTAATCAACGGTTACCACTCTGATGCTATCCAGGTTACCTCCGGCGTCCCTCAAGGCTCTATTCTCGGTCCTCTTTTATTTATTATTTTTATAAATAATATTCGTAACTGCTTTCGCAACTTTTTGCTACTACAGCTTTTTGCTACAAGCAGCAACAAGACGTGTTACTATTCGCTCCGCTTAAATATTTGTTTATCTCTAGTCGAAAGTGTAATTTACTACTTTATTTTGAGTGTTAAAAGTAAATATCCACCAAAGAAGTGCAGTGACTAAGTTGTATAGTGGAAAAACCCAGTTTATTAACATTATAAAACTGTTAAAACTCAACTTAAAACTAGCCGGTACAATCTTTTCGTACTGTTTAGATTTCAAAATCAGTGTTGGCCAAAACGCGTAAGTGAGGTGTATTGCACAGCGCTTACGACCTTTGGGTCGCGAAGTTTCAAGCGAGCCGCATTACACCGCTTCTCAGCGCTTTAAGAATTAAATCGCTTTATTCTACTTGGCACCGCTAGACGCCGCATGCTAGGTGCTCCGCTTAAAGCGCTTTATTATCAAAAATGTCAACAAAAAGTTGTGCGGGTTGTTTGAATGATTTTAATGCCAAAGAATGCTTGCAATGCTTTATTTGCCACAAGTGGTATGAATTGTTATGTGCTAATGTTCGAGAAACGGTGTTTAAGAGTATGAGTATCAAGCAAAAATCAATCTGGAAGTGTCCTAGCTGTCTCAGTAAACAACCTAAGACTGATAATAAGAATACACCTGTCAGACCGACCAAGCTTATGAGCCCCACTACGGAACGGTCGCCTTGTTTGTTATCACCGACAAAGGATACCAATGTTACTCGCTCCAAACAGTCTCAAAGCCACGCCATGCTGATTGGGGACTCTGATTCTGTACTGCTTGAGGAATGGAGAGAATTTAGATCAGACATGACAGCTCGCATGGACAGCCAGGCGAACACGATAACACTCTTATTAAATCAATTTTCCCAAACGAAAACCGAGTTGGACAACGTAATTGGAATAATGAGGGTGCTTGAAGAAAAAATTGAGGCTAAGCTAACTCAGGATAGGCAAACTGGAGACATAATAACTGAGATATGTGAGAATCCTCCTGCTACATCTACTTTTGCAGATATTATGAGTCAACAGAGCAATGAACCTCAAAAAGCGTCTCATACCGACATCAAATTGCAAAACACAAAAAAGGTAAACAGAGGTAGGGCCACGAAGTCGGCTTTTGTGCCGGTACAGACTAAGTGTATCATTAGCTCACTAGACGCCGAGGAACCAACAAATCAAGAATTAGAAGATGATAAGGAATCGGGCTGGACTACAGTTCGAAACAAAAAACATAACCGGCAGCATAAAGATGTGAGAGTAGGCACAAATACGGAGTTAAGGGCAATTCAAGCGACTGAACGAAAAAAACACTTGTATATTTGGCGATTACATCCAGAAACAACTGTAGAAGCCATAACCGACCACGTGAAAAACATTTGTGGCTCAGAGGTACAAATTAAAATAGATAAAATTAAACATAAAACGGAGAGAGATTACGCATCGTTTATTGTTGGAGTGCCTGAAAACTGTTTCGAGAAATTGAACCAAGCAGAATGCTGGCCTATGAACGCTGAATTTAATGAGTGGATTTGGTTTCGGAACTCAACCAAAAATGCATCAAATAAATAATATAGACATATTCTATCAAAACGTAAGGGGTCTTCGAACTAAATTGGACGAGTTCCGAAATAGTATAGAATCATTGCATTCAGACTTATATGCAATTACTGAATCTGGGTGCAATTCTTCTATAGAGGATTCCGAAATTATTCCTCCGGGATTTCAAATACTTCGCTGCGATCGAACGGATGGACGGAAACAAGGAGGCGCGTTTCTAGTGGCCACACACCGGTACGAGTTACGGCAAGTACATATGACGGACGTAAACATAGACACCTGCGTTTTTGAAATGGTTTGTGCAACGATTCATTTAAATAACCGATTTTTGTTTTTGTGCTCTGTGATATATATCCCACCAGGTAGTTCGGAGAATGATTATATGATTTTATTTAGATTAATAGAAAAACTATGTGATAGGTATAGAGAAGTAGTTGTGATTGGAGATTTTAATTTATATTCGTGTCCTGTTAATATTAGTAATTATTATGAATGTTTTGTGTCTTATTGCGAGTTCACTCAAAGTAACACCGTACCCAATTGTTTAGGTCGTCAGCTGGATTTGGTTCTGAGTGCAGGTTTTAGCGAAGAGTTGTCAGTAGTAGCGGCCGACGAGCCACTTGTGCCCGTCGACGCGCAACACCCGCCGCTAGCGGTGAGCGTGCGCGTCGCCCCTGCGCCACCCGCGTTCGCCCCTGTCCTTCCCGTAGACGACGGCCGTAGCAGCGCACATAGTATTAGGCCGCGGTGGAATTTTTATAAGGCCGATTATCAGTTGTTGTATTCAATGCTAACTTCCACGGATTGGGATACAATGTATGACAAACATGATTTGGAGGAGGTGTTGAATGTCTTTTATGATAAAATTAATAATATTTTGGATAGATGTGTACCCCAAAAAAAGCGTAACCATAGAAATTCGCGATACGTATACCCCGAATGGTACACTAGGGATATTATCAAAGATATACTGATTAAAACCAGACTGCATAAGAAATTCAAAGAAACGAAACTCGATAGGGATTATGATATATTTGCAAAGTACAGAGCTCGCATAAAAAAATCAATAGAAATTGCACTCAAAGAACACAAAAATAAAATTCAGAGTCAGTTCGCAAAAGATCCAAAATCCTTCTGGCAGTACATTGGATCTAAGCGAAGTAGACGAAATAGGCAAAGTATAGTAAAGGATGGACAATACCTCACGGATCATGAATGTGCTGGGGAATTCGCGGATTTCTTTGAATCTGTCTACAGTAAGGAACCACCGCGACTGGACGCACGTGCGGCAGCGGCGGCGGCGGCGCCCACCAGTGCGCGTGTGCATGTCGAGACTCTTACTATCCAGGATGTTAAAGACGCGCTCGCTAATCTCAAGCCAAAGCGTTCATCTGGCCCTGACGGTATACCGGCGTTTCTGTTTAGAGACTGTAGTAGGGTGCTAGCAGAACCACTGCATCATATTTTTAATACTTGTTTAAAGCAAGCGACGTTCCCGCCTCGATGGAAAATTACACGGGTTATTCCGGTTCCGAAGGGTAAGTCGGGCCCGGATGTCGGTGGCTATAGACCAGTGGCTGTGCTGTCGACTCCAGCAAAAGTGTTTGAATCCGCTATCCAGCGCTGCGTGCAGGGACAGGTGCGCGCGCAGCTGTCGGATGCGCAGCACGGGTTTCGACCGGAGCGCAGCACTGCCACCAATCTACTCAACTTCATGGCGCTGGTGGTGCCGGCAGTCGACGCTGGCGTGCAGGTAGACGCGGTGTACTTTGATTTCAGAAAGGCATTTGACACCGTCGACAATGACGTGTTATTAGGAAAGCTAGCAGACATTGGCTTTTCACCACACCTGTTACAGTTCTTCGTCAGCTATATGGGAAACAGACGACAGTATGTTGACTACAGAGGGTGCGAGTCCGAGCCGTACTACACCGGATCCGGCGTAAGTCAAGGCAGTAATTTGGGGCCACTTGAATTCATAATAATGATAAATGACTTACCGGAGGTCGTCAAACATGGTCGGTGTTTATTATTTGCTGATGACTTTAAATTGCTGCTTGAGGTGAAGGATAAGTCAGATTGTGAACGTTTGCAGGAGGACATAAACAGAGTGGTAGACTGGAGCCAGAGGAATAAACTCTACTTCAATGTGCAGAAATGCTCGGTAATAACATTCACTCGGGCGCGGACCCCACTATGCTACGAGTACAAAGTGGAAGCAGCACCGATGGAGCGGGTTTCACAGGTACGGGATCTAGGGGTTATTCTCACACCAGACCTCACTTTTCGGGAACATATAATAAAGATATGCAAGAAGGCGTACAGGAACTTAGGTTTTGTACTTAGGCAATCACAGGGGTTTACAAATATTACCACACTCAAGGTGTTATATGACGCTCTAGTCAGGAGTCATCTTGAACACAGTGCAGTCATTTGGGCTCCCCATGAAACAAAATACAGTGTTATGTTGGAAAGAGTCCAAAATAAATTCACAAGACATTTGTATTTTAAACTATATGGGGTATATCCATTCTATCCATTAATGTACCCTACACTATTTGTATTGGGTATGGTCGGGTATAATGAGCTCAGGGTACGCCGGGAATTTAGTCTCGCCGCGTATGTAGTTAAAGTGTTACGTGGTGCAGCTCATAACCCGGGAGTGCTGCGGCACCTGAAACTGTGCGTGCCGGATCAATACGTGTGGAGGCGGCGGCGCCCACCGCTGCTAGCTGTGCCAGTAGCCAGAACCAATCTTCTGGCTAAGACCCCTCTCACCCGAACGATCCGCGTGGTAAACGAGGTTCACGAGCGAATCGATATTTTTTCGTGCACTTTGAGTGAATTCGCAAAAGTTTTGTTATACCTAGTTTCTTATATGTATGTAGAAATTTAAATTTCGGATTTCTAGTTGTTAAGTTATTCTTATTGTATAAAGATATAGCCACACTATCGAATTAGGTTTAAGATTACCTGTAATGATAGTTGTAAGTTGAATAAAAGTAAATAAATAAATAAATAACTCAAAATTTTTGTTATATGCAGATGACCTTAAGGTGTACAGACCTATTAAGAATATACAGGATTGCTATCTTCTCCAAGAGGACTTGAACAGACTGACGGACTATTGTTACACAAGTAAGCTTTATCTAAGCATTCCCAAGTGCAATTATATAAATTTTACCAAAAACAAAAACATTATTAGGTTTGTGTACTCTATAGGTAGTATCTCTCTGAACAAAGCAAGCTCAGTACGTGACCTGGGTATATTGCTTGATGCTAAAGTCTGCTTGGATTCACATATCGAACAAATCATTAATAAAGCATACAAGATGTATGGGTTTATAATGAGATCAACTCATGACTTTAAACGGACCTCTTCGTACCTCTGCCTATATAAAACTCTAGTCCGCTCACAGCTTGAATACGCAGTGCCCATCTGGAACCCGTATTATAAAAAATACATAGATATGTTAGAAAATGTACAACGCAAATTCCTTCGTGCAATGTATTATAGATGTCACAGAGCGTATTTGCCTTATGACCAATTGCTCGATAGATACAAACTTTTGACGCTCAGCTCCAGACGCAAACAATTAGAAGCAATGACTTTATATAATATTGTTAATGCCAAATTTGACTGTATCGCCCTGAATAATGTACTGTGTTATGCTGTCCCCAGAACTGTTCATAGACGCCAGGTACGTGCAGGTACACTATTTGCAATAGGTACCTGCCGATCTAATACTGGCGAACGTTCGCCAATTCGGCGTATGGCAGCATCATACAATAAAGAACTCGAACACATCGATATATTTACATGCTCCATGCAAAAGTTTCGAAGCCTTTTGTATGAGACACTTAAGCTCTTAGATTAATTAATGTTATGTAATTTAGTAATTATTTGGAATAACACTTTTTTATTGCTTTTTATAATTGTAATTAGTTTTAACTTTCATGCATGAACAGCTTTTCCTAGCAATTTAAGATTAAGTAATTAATGGTAATCTGTGGACAGCGCTGTGGGCTACGTTATTATTAAGTTATTTATGTTATCATGTTGTTATATCCCATAATGTAGCTGTTTGTTGTTCCCATTTGATAAAAATAAAAATAAAAAAGAATAAAAAATATTTAGTCACGCGCTAACTTCCGTACAGTGTACTTATGCAAATAGTTTCCAATAATTGACACAAAATGTTCAGTGAAATGGTGCATAATAGTGAGGACTGAGGCACGGTGTGGTGTGGTGATAATGTGGTTCGAGCTGGCAGAATATTCAAGTCAACCAAAGGTATGGTACAAGAGTAGACCGCAGGGTAGGACTATGTTAGCTGCTACTTCGTGGCCATGGAACGTTCCGTCCGAACACAGCCATCGACAGGGGAGCCGATTGGCGTAAACGTACTCGTTTTCAAAACGAAATATGGGATTAATTCGATGAGAATCCCCAATCAGCTGATTTGACGACTTTTTTTGTGGGGACGTATTAAATCGTTAGTTTATTTTAAAAAATAGGATAGTGAACGCTTTTGATAAAAAATGACGAAGTGCTTTCTAAATTAAAACATCAAATAAGAAAACAGGCATTAAAATGTATTGAAGTTTTCTATTGAAGTTGAGTCGAGCGACGACGCGACGTTAACAGCTGTCTCGAACGCGAGCGAATACCTACTAGGCTAGCAAGACTCACACAGTCGCATACGTAGGTATGAGACCTACGTATGCGACTGACTGTGTGCGTTCGTTGATTTGTACTGTGACTACAACATTCTTCCGGAATTAGGAAAACTAATTTATTAAATAATCATTGCCTAGATATGTTTAATTAAAAATTCAGTGCATGTATTATGATTATAACATAATAAACTAATTGGGGTGTCTGAGGGTGTGCGTTAATTACGTTACATGTTGTATATATATATATATTGTATATTATATAAATGTACTTAGGTAAAAAAATATAAAAAAACAATAACAATACATTCATTTATTTCGAAGGCATTTGACGACCCGAATGGCGCAGCGGTAGTGAGGCTGCCTTACGTTCTTCGGGTCCCGGGTTCGAATCCCGGTTGGAGCAAATGTTTGTGTGATGAGCATGGACATTTGTTTCCGAGTCATGGATGTTTATATGTATAATAAGTATGTATTTACAAACAAAAAGTATCTATGTAGTATATCAACTATCTGGTGTCCACGACACAAGCCTCGTTGCTTAGTGTGGCACTAGATGGCGCTGTGTGTTAATGTCCAGCGATATTTATTTATTTATTATATTTATTTATAATATTACAAATATCTTTTCTTTCTTATATTATACAAGCATTGTTCGTTTAAAGGTATTATTAGATTTACACAATACATTTTATTAGAGAATAGAATAGAGTCTGGGGATAGTAAAGACACCAATAACTATAGGCCCGTATCCGTTTTGCCGGTTTTCAGCAAGGTGTTTGAAAATATAATGCTCAATCAAATGCTTAACCATTTTAACACCAATAAAATATTGCACGAGCAACACTATGGTTTCACCAAAGGACGTTGTACAACTGACGCCAGTGTCACTTTATTAAAACACATATTTACTGCGTGGGAAGAGGCACAAGATGCCATAGGAATCTTCTGTGACCTTTCGAAGGCATTTGATTGCGTAAATCACGAAACCCTGATCTTGAAACTTGAGCATTACGGTTTAGGTAAACTTGCGCTCAGTTTAGTAAAATCGTATTTGAATGATATACAGCAGCAGGTACAAATTTAACAAAGTTTATTTAACAACCATCCGCATATGGTGTTGTTTGCTGACGATACTTCTTTAATATTTAGGATAAACAGACGTGCCACTGATCTTGACGACGTAAATAACGCCCTACTGCAGGTCCATAAATGGTTTACCGCTAATAATTTAGTACTAAATGGGAAAAAAAACTAAGTGCATTAGATTTGCTCTACCAAATGTCAAAAGTAGTGATTGTGACATAATGTTGAATCAAAAGAAACTAGAATTTGTCGATAAAACGGTTTTCTTGGGAATAACGCTCGATTCAAGGTTAATATAGGGTCCTCATTTAACATCTCTTGCAGGACGGCTGAGTTCAGCTGCATATGCTGTTAGAAAAATCCGTCAATTTACTGATATTGATACCGCGAGGCTATATTTTAGTTATTTTCATAGTATTATGTCATACGGTATTTTACTATGGGGACGGGCTGCAGACATCGAGTCTATATTTATTCTGCAGAAAAGAGCCATCAGAGCCATATATGAATTACGAAGATGCGATTCTCTAAGAGAACTGTTTAAGGAAATTAATATCATGACAGTACCTTGTCAATACATCTATGAAAACATCATGTACGTTAGGAAAAATCTGAATTTATTCAGTAAAAGAGGTGACAGACACCACTATAACACTAGAAATAGGGACCAACTAGTTCAGCCAGGTTTCAGGCTTGCTAAAGCAGATTCATCTTTCATGGGGTACTGTTTGAAATGTTACAATAAAATACCTCCCCACATTCTTCAACTGAATGAGACGAAATTTAAATCTTGTATAAAACGCACACTTTGTAGGCAAGCATATTATAAGTTGGGGGATTACATTGATGATAAAAATGCTTGGCTAAATGCTGGTCCTGCTCAACAACCATAGGGGCAAACTAATTGATTTAACTGGTCGGGCATTATTTGAGTCTATCGACACGCAAAGAAGAAGAATTGGTTCCCATGTTAATGTATTGTGGAAGCTGCAGAAGATAGTAAAAATATACCTACTTGCATTGTATAGATTCCGGTTTTTAGTATTATATAATTGCATAGCACATGTGTGAGTACTTTGTACTGTTCAGCCACCACTTACATTTAGTTATCTTTCATTGACTTGAATATGCCTTGGTGGCTGAGAGAATGTCATGCTCACTCAAATGTCTCGCTGATGGTGGCGGGTGTGTCGGGTCATTTGGTTCCCTTAAATATGGTCGAGTTGAATGGCGCCGATACATGCGTCATGTTCGTGAACGGGCGCTGTCAGTTGGGACTGGTCATCTCTTGGCTGCCACGGTTCGTTCATTTTAATTACTTTATTTTTTTATTTTTGATTTATTATTTTACTCTGGACGCTCTTAATGTGCACGTCTTTCTACATCGTTCTCACATATGTATAATCTCAACATGAATGATGTAACCAAGATTATGTAACAATATTTTGATTTAAAAGAGTGTCCATGGAGTTTCTTGCCCGTTCTTCTCCATAGAGATCTACGTTAGGGAATGGGCAACTACAGTACTTTCTCAAGTTATTATGCCTTATGACTGTGACTGTAGCTTTGCTTTTTTGTATTTTCGACATTCAAAAGTGCCGTAATGGTCTAATTGAAATAAATGATTTGAGTTTGAGTTTGAGAAGTTTACGTAGCTGACTGTACATCTGACGTATTTTACGTAGGTCGCGCGAGTTGACGACAACAAAATAAATAAAAAATGGAAGGTGCCAACTCGCGACCAGTCGCGAGATTCACAGTCGTCAGATGATGAATGACTCTACTAATTATTGTAAAAAACATTTAAAACAATGAATTTTACAACCAACTAGAGGAGCGAGACTCGGTTCACAATTTCGGGTTAGGGCTTGAGCCACATTTACCTACTGCCACTGAGTGTAAGTATATTGCTCGGTAACGTTACCTTACCATAAAGGGTGCAGAGTCACTGTCTTCTTCTTGCTGGGACTCACGCTCTTCTCCCTCCGCTAGCGCCGGCGTTTTCACCTCACTACTCTCTGGCATACAAACAAACCCTCGTTAGTAACTTACACATAGGTACCTACTAGGTAAGTATAATGCATAGGACCCGTGTCATTGTCCTCACCTACTCATTTAGGTGGGTACGCGGTTTAGGTACAATAATCCAACAAGTCTTATTGTAGGGATACCTACGTATAGTTGCACAGAACGGCAATGTATAGATGATTCACACACAGATCAGTCTTTGACTAATAAACGCAAATTCATCCTGCTCCTGGCATTTTGTGAACTCGCCTACAAAAGGCCAACAATTTTGTTTAAACTTTTACCTTTGTTAAAATTTCTAGCGACGCGTTCACAATTTTTTGATGTATAGAGTCGTGGTCTTTTCCGCCTGATCAGTTAAACATTTTTTCGCTTAAATCATGCGGAGGCGCCGAGCCACGCCCCTTTAAAGTTAAGGCCTATTAGGAAAGCGTCAACTTTGGCGCGCAAAATAACAATAACTCTCTTTTAGCGTGGGTCGTCAGTGCGCTCGGCCGATAGGTATCTTTTCATTCATTATTTCTATACAAAGTCAAGAGAGCGTTTCTATGTTGTAAGTGCAAGCAAAAATTAGCTTAGTGGTGATCAGGCGGGAGTGTCCTCGATAGTACCTAGGTAGGGTAGTAACCTGCTTTATATATGTGGAATGAAAATAAATGAATATGAATAGAAGTTAGTTAACGTAGACTAGCGAAGTGTAGAACTGACCGCACGCGGCGAGTGCTGCCGCCGCCGCTAGCAGAGCCGCCAACAACGCGCCCTTCATGACATCGTCTGACTGCACCGCTTACAATAAAAATTATTACTTTTTATATGAAACACGTAAGAGCACATAAAATATAACCTGCAACCACTCAAAAAATCTTTCATGTGATTATGTCACATGTCGAAAGTGAAAGAAGTTTATAAAACATATTTTTTTTGAGACTACGATTTAATAAGGGGTTATTCTTCTTGAACACTAAGTAGGCCATATTGTAGTATTGCGTAATACTGTCTGTCTATGACATGTCGGGATAGCGTTGCTGGTCAACTAGTTGCCACGGGCCACGGCTTAATTTGAATTAATTATTTTATTTTTGAATTGTATTTTTGTTTTACTATGGACACTTTTAACGTGCACATCTTGCTATATCGTTCTCACATCACATTCTACCATGTCAACATGAATGATGTAAGTACTTTGAGTACAAGATTTTGTTAAAAACATTTTGATTTAAAAGAGTGTCCATGGAGTTTTTTGCCCGTTCTTCTCAATAGAGATTATTAGGCTAGGGAAGGGCAACTACACTATTTTCACAGTTTTTATCTTTTTCAGTGTTGTGACTGGGACCGGACTGTAGCTACATTACGGCCTACCGCACACTATAGACAAGACTCTCATAACACAGATTACTGCTTTACAAAACATAAATATGAAGACACGCACTCTTCAAACAAAGCGTCTCATAGACAAAATTGTATAATACCTACAAGAACTGCACTGCAACAAGTCTGACTTCCCTTTTGTATGTACCTATGATGCGGGCGCGCACATCAACGACAAAACAATCTAGCGACGTACCTCCTCTCTACATATAGTTGGTGCCAGTTAAGATCGGAAAACCGGTCATTGACCCACCTACATTTATTAAAGTTCTTAAGTTTGAAATCCATAATAAGCCTGTTCAAGTCTTGAATCGTCATCTATCGTGATCTTCAACAGTTTTTCTAATAAAAACGATACATGGTTATTTTGTTTTGTTTCGTAGGAACAGATATTAGGGAAAGGGCAATGACCGCTATTGCGATCTTAACTGGCACCAACTATAGTCAAGTATCTACATCCAGGATGTGATTCTTGCAAGGATCGTTATTGCAACCCAATTTATTCGTGAGTTATTAGCGATCGAAAGATAGCGATTTTGTCGCTATCTAAGTCGAGACTGCACTGACAGCCTGACTATACAGGGTAGAATTTTTCAATGCCACCTGGAGGGAAAGTACACTAAATACAGAAGATAGCAAATTTTACTCAAAGGAAACATTCCGTTATTTTTTAAAGAAACAAATCTGTATTCACAGATTTTCGGAAATTCGCTTGCCACATTCGGGCATCGAACCCGGGATGGATTGACTAAAGTTCGAAAAAATAACATTCTGTACCTTTTTGACATCAATCGATAGGGTCAAATCAAAGGGAAGGGTGGATCAAATCTCTCTAACAGACATGATAAATTAAATTAAAGGAAAACCATGAATAAAAGTGCTTTACCTTATTGAATTTATCTTTAGGTTACAAAAACCTTAATAACTTTTTTACCTCTCTTGAGCTTTTTCTCACTACTACCTCCAATATAAAAAACTTTATTCTCATAGGTGACCTTAAGAGTCCAACACAGACTCGAATTCTGCTCATTACCTGAACCTTTTAGCATCCCATGGCATGCTGCCGGCTTATACCTTTCCTACACATAGTAAAACATGCTTAGATCACATTATATTAAAAACTCGACTCCCTGCTTCTTGTTACGTAGCTGAAACCTCCATCACCGATCATGATGCTGTTTTCCTTATCCTAGATTTAAGTAAACACAAAAACAAAACCAATACGATAACTAAACGCCTAAATTACGAGAAAATCTAAAACTGAAATAAAACATTGTTACGCAGCCATTAGGCGAAAATAGTACATTTTGTCGGCTCGGGAGTTTTTGAGCCGAGAACTGCAATAACAAATGTCCACGTGTATCAAACGACGTTTTTCAATACACTATTGAAGAAATAAAATAAAAGAACGAAAAATATTTTTGTCATAAATTATTATGAAACTATGATTTTGATTTTCTTTATCCGCGCTTTGCTTTCGCCAGGTTGAAGGAGAAGCAAAGGTATGAAGCCGATAAACAGCCTAATATATCTTTTTTTTTTTTTTTTTAATTTAGAACACAAATAAATGTTAATTTGTTTGTAAAAGTAAATATTAGTTTTAAATAATCATGTTTATCTATGATATTCTATTTTTATAAACACTATTTGAATATTCAAAAATATTAACGCCGTAAAGAAGCATTATTGCTTTGACGAAATTAAAAAAAAACATTCACCTCCGTCTATAGGCATTAATTTGGACTAAGTATAGGTAAGTTATCTGTGGCAATTTTCATTCCCGCACACGTTGCATGTTGAACCTAATCGTAGTGCGATAAGAACTAGTTTTCGAAAGTGTAGTGTAGTGAAGTGTATTGAAAAAATATTTTTGTCCAACTTTTAGGGCCAAATACCTGTCTATGCGACGCAGATTGCGCATAGGATATTATAATATGTATAATAGTAATAAGGTTTTGTGTGAAATAAGGGTGAACATTTAAAGCCTATACTTCTACAGGAATCTATTTTCAGTTCCACGTTTTTATAAAAATCTTAGCATAACAAAAATTACTTCAACAGTGACAGACATCGTCACTGTCATCACATGACATCTGTTAGAGGTCCTTAGATAAAATAAATCCATAAAGGAACGACACTAGAGTGATACTCTTTACAAATGTTTAAGTAACAATATACCCTAATAACAAATTGTTGATTGAAATATAACAGTGAACAGTATTAAATAAATACCGATTTGTATTAGATTTGGTGTTGTACATTTGAGAATAATTTAATGTTTCGTAGAACAGAATAGAATATTCTGAGTTATGTACACCACACAAGTAAGACTCATACAAGAAAACATTTCACACAGGGTGATAAAATGGGCGGTCTTTTCAAGACCTCTGTAATTATTTAGTTAGATATCAAAATAAACATAATTACGGAAACAAATCACGATTAACACTGAATTTCGCAATAGTAATATAGGTTCGCCCTACGTCCATGGTTCGCCCCTATACATGGAACTTAACCATAACTAGCGGAATGTAGGAGTACCTATTTGATATGTAGGTACACTTGTCACACACTGTCTAATCCTTCGGTGATTAAAGGCGTGATAATTTTATGATGATGTTTGACACTAAATTTCACTTAGATCACCGTCAGGATAATAGGCGTGATGTTATGATTAGGCTTGTTACGAATTTTCACTGAGATCACAGTCACTATTTTTCAGAACTCTTTTTTTTGTAATTAATTGATAATTTTGTTGTTGACCAATTTCCGTAAGCAAGTAGGTACACCATTTCACTTACTGCGCTTTTACTCGTCGCCAATGTGGTGTTCACTAGAAACACTAGTTAGGGTTTAGAATAAAACCACCAAATTATCAGTAAGTAGTGTGCTCACTGCCCGGGATAAGTGGGGACTAGTCAAACGACGGATCCCGCTACCTTTATTAGTATATCACAGTACATTTTGATACAAGTGGAGAAAGTTTGTTATTGCATTCCGTTTAGCTCTGACGTCAAGGATCTGGGTTTGTATGTTGACAATTGCCTTGACTGGCGTAAGCAGGTCGCGATTGTGAGCAAGAAAGTCACCGGGACGTTGCGGTCGCTCTATCGGTTGAAAAACATTCTCCCATCCCACATAAAGGTAATGCTGGTTCAGTCCCTTATCTTTCCCATACTTGACTATGGTGTTGTGTTACTACGACCTGAATGCAGATCTCCTCAATAAACTTGACCGACTTCTAAATATCTGCATTCGATTCGTATTTAATCTCCTTAGGTATGATACTGTGTCCGCACATCGCGGCATCGGCGGTTACGTTTAAAATGGTTACCCATCAGACAGCGCAGAGCGTTAAGGGCTTTGACAACTTTGTTTTCTCTCCTAGACAAACCCACTTCTTCTTCTTATCTGACTTCTCACTTCAGAGGAAGATGGCGCCACCCGTCATGTAAACATCGAGCTCTGTACATATTTGTTCAAAAAAAATGTTTAACTGTGTTATAATTTTTCATTAACGTTAAATAAGTGTAATATTAAGTGAAAACTGACTGTGCAAGTGTTATCTAAGCCAGAAAATTATGAACAACAAAGATATCAATGTGTAAAGTACGTGATCTATAAACTGTATTAACTCTGGTTTGAGTGACGCCAATGCAATTATAGACAAAACTATAAACTTATTCTAAACAAACATAAAGGACTCTGTGTTAATTTTGATAGATACGTTACAAAAAGTGCAAAAAAACAAACAAAAGAATACGACAAAGTGCAAGTGACCTAACAAAGAACATTGTAAAAAAAAATCTTGTACCGACATTTAAGCTTTAATCATAACGAACTTTTTTTAACACATCGAAAAAGCTGGCCTATATTTTCAACTATAACTGTAACTGTACGGTTGGCTCGAAACGTAAGAGGCCGCCTGAGTGAAGGACTGGTAGCGAGTTCGATCCCCGCGATAGGTGCTCTTTTTGTATGTTTAAAAGTCGAAATTTATCTAGTTTGTGTGCGCCGGCGACGTGTTACTAAACCACAACATGGAACAAGTGAATAATATCACCAGAAGGAAACAGCAACCAATGATTAAAATTAAATCACGATCAATGGAGTCTCTGGAACACAGCATAATTGACACGAGTTTAATGTCTTGTGATGAAATACTTGGCAGAAGCTTAGACCTATCATCAAATATTTGTTCCACGTACATGTTGGAATTAAAGGCAGAAATAAAGGATTTAAAATCTCAACTTGAAAGTACACAAAATGAATTGGAAAATATTGCTATTGAAAACTTAGACTTAAAGAAACAAGTATTGAATATGAATCAAGAACTCGGCGTACTAAAACAATTGTGTAGAAGCCCGTTGACTGCTTTCAATCATAATATGTCATCAGGTTCTAAAAGAAGCGTGCGACGTCGGCTGACAAACAGTTTCTGTGTTTCACCTCTGAAACCTAACGACATTACAAGCACCGAAGAAGGGAAATCTATGAACACCATGCCAGAAACTGAAACTAAAACTGAGCAACCCTCGACAAGCGCATCTTTTGACAGAAATTCTGAACTTGAACCAAAACAGACTGCGTTACAGAGAACCTCTTTTACCGGACATAGAAAGTGTGCAGATAACCCAACATCAACTAAAACGCAGGAGACCAACATCAAATCCAGGAAGAACAACGTTCTAATTCTTACTGACGAACAGGAAAGCGATGTAGGTAGTTTGCTACGGCGTGACTTAGGAGCGGACTATGAGGTACTGTCTATAATAAAACCGATGGCACCCACAGATGAAATAGTTAACTCATGTATTTCTTTATGTAAAAACTTTGACGAAAGAGACTTTGTAATAATATTGACAGGCACTAACGATGACAATCCGATTACTATGCAATCCTTCTTACATTATAATCTAGTTAAAATCTCACACACAAATGTACTAGTTGGAAATGTACACAACGCGAGATACATAAACTCATCTGAAATTAATTCTATTCTTAATCTTATATGTGATAATTTGAAGCATGTAGAATTTATTGACAGTGGATATAAACAAAATACAATAATCAAATCACGGCTATTTTTAAGAGAGATTTTACGAATTCAGTATCGAAACAACTATATGAAATATTGTAACAATATAGTGCGCAAAAACATAATTTCTTGGAAGACTGAAAAATGTAACCTTACCAGTAGCAATAATAAAACTATTCCCCGAAAGGGCACAATACCATATTACTTCAAATCAGTTCCTAAATCATTACCAAATAAAATTATAGAGCCTTCAAATACTCAAACTTGTGCCAAGGCAGTACAGCAAGCTGATGATTTTTTTCGTAGGTATTAAAATGGGAGACACTAGTTTACATATAGCTAGAAGTAGTAACTGTAATCAGAATGAAATAAACACTCCTGTTTTACAAAATGTCAACATATTTCACCAGAATTTGTGTGGTATTAGCAATAAGAAGAATGAATTGGATGTTTATATACAATCTCTTGATTTTAGTGTAGACTACATATGCATTAGTGAACATTTTTTAAACGACAAGTCCATCATTTCCTTTTCTTTAGATAACTATAACCTGAT
Source organism: Xestia rhomboidea (assembly GCA_963853795.1). Taxonomy (NCBI): domain Eukaryota; kingdom Metazoa; phylum Arthropoda; class Insecta; order Lepidoptera; family Noctuidae; genus Xestia; species Xestia rhomboidea. Next base: position 20,969,951 of record OY970762.1, on the reverse strand, counting down.
TTCATACAACACCAGACACAAAAAGACTAGAGGGGGTAGTTTGATCCTGGGACACGTGGATAGAAAGGTAGAGAATATAGATGTTGTTAACAAACTTTATAAGATGGATAGCTTTGAAATATGTTGTATTAAAGATGTCGATACTAGTCTTTACATATGCTGTTGTTATCGTAGCCCTTATGACACTAATTTTGAAATTTTTATGACACGCATGGAAAAATTGTTAGAACATTTATTCAATAGAAAATGCATTATATGCGGAGACTTTAATATAGATTTACTTTTAGACAATAAAAAGCGGACTGAATTTATCAGCTTATTAACATGTTACAATTTTAGGCATCTCGTTAACGCTGCAACTTTTATTCGAAATGACTCACATTCGTGCATCGACAATATCTTAACAAATCTGCCTGAATATTGTGTAAAGGAATGTGACGTAGACCATAATGGTTTGGCTGATGGACATGGTGGCCTTTTAGGAAGTTTTAGATTGGAATCTCTGACAAGCAAGTCAAGTAACCACAACCAGTATATTGTCATAAATAAAAGAGTTTTTAATTCTATTAACGGCACATATTTTAAGCAGGGAATATTGTCACACAACTGGAACAGCATGGGAATTAACACATTTATAAAAAAGTTCACAGACCTTTTTAAAAATAGTTATAAAAAAAAGAAAAGTAAAATTAACTTTATAAAGAGTAATAAACTAAATTGGGTCACCAAAGGTGTGAAAGTATCCAGTAAAATGAAACGCCTTTTATGTGCTAATAATGGTAATCATCTTGAAACTAGTGTTTTAAAATACAAAAAAAACTATATCAGAATTTACAGAAGGGTTATCACAAAAGCAAAAAAAATAACAGTTAGGGATAAAATAAATAATTCAACAAACTCTAGCAAAGAAATCTGGCAAATTGTTAACAAATGCACAAACCGGTCGAAAGTTATGCATACGGAACATCTACTTCTAAAAATTGACGGCGAAGTAGTTGCTGATCCCGAAGAAGTAGCTAACACCCTAGCAAAGCATTTTGATAACAAATCTCTTGCCAGTAAAAATACAAATGAGGAAGGGATTTTGTTACTTGAGCAGAGTACACAGCGGGTTGAAAATGAACTATGCTTTACTCTGACCACTCCAAATGAAATTTGTAATATTGTAAGGAATATGGATAAAAAACGTTCGTGTGGATATGACGAAATTCCCATATCTGTTATAAAGGATCATTTAAATATACTTGCCGAACCGCTATCTTGCTTTTTTAATAAGTGTATTGATGAGGGAATTTTTCCAGAACAGTTCAAAATAGCCAAGATAATTCCGATTCACAAAAAAGGGACAAAGACTGATCCAAAAAATTACAGGCCTATCTCTTTGCTGCCAATAATGTCAAAGATATTCGAAAAAATAATCAAATCTCGACTTTTACTTCATATCAACTTAAACAAAGTATTACATAGAAGACAATTTGGATATCAAAAAAACGTTGGCACAGGGGACGCTATATATACTCTTGTTAATGATGTTATCAATAAATTGAATAATAAAATGAGAGTAGCTGGTGTATTTCTAGATTTGAGCTCAGCTTTTGATACTGTTGATCACAACTTACTGATAGCCAAACTAAATCACTACGGAGTGAGAGGCAAAGCCTCTCAACTTCTGTTATCGTACCTAAAAAACAGAAAAATGTTTGTAGAAATCAGCGAGATGCAAGATGGGCATAGACAGACTCATACATCATCCTTTTTTAATATTAGTGCCGGTGTGCCGCAAGGATCTATACTAGGGCCCATTTTGTTTATTTTGTTTACCAATGACCTAATACATTATATAAACAAAATTCTACCAGACACACAACTTGTGGTTTTCGCGGATGATACCAATGCCATTATTGGGGCACATGACACAAAAGAACTTGCTAAAAAAGTCAATGCAGCTATAAGTTATCTTTATTCATGGTTTACTGTAAATAAGTTAAAAATTAATAGCACAAAGACCAAGGTAATTTTATTCAAAACAACTGCTCGAAATAAGGACACCATGGAAATAACATTAAATGACGACAATATTGAACTCGTGAGAGAAACTAAATTCTTGGGAGTACACATAGATGACTCCTTAAATTGGAAAAAGGAACTAGCCGCCATTGATGCATCTATATCATCCGCGTGTTATGCATTAAGAACCCTTAGAGACGAAATTGATATTAAACATTTAAAAATCGTATACCATGCGTTAATTGAGTCTAAATTAAGATACAGCATACAATTTTGGGGCAATAGCTATAATTATAACTGCCAGCGAGCTTTTATCCTTCAGAAAAGAGCTATACGCACCATGGTCCGTATTTCACAAAGAGAGAGTTGTCGGCCACATTTCTTCAATTTAAAGATCCTCACAGTACCCGGTCTCTACGTTCTAGTCCTTCTGACAAATCTTAAAAAGTACATACATGAATATGAGACGGATGAGGAAAGACTGGTCAGGGAGAGTACACGTAGGAAAGATTTGAAAAATAAGATTAGTCCTCATTTCAGCATTGTGAAGCATAGTTCACAATATCAGGCAGTGCAAGTATTCAATAAATTACCATTACAATTAAAAAGCTTAATTTATACATCCACATTCAAATCAAAGTTGCAAGCATTTCTACTGGATAAGTGTCTCTACTCCATCGACGACATGTAATATGAGCGACCGATATTTTTGTCTTTTTGCATTATAATTATGTTGTAGACTTTAATTTTTAGTATATAAATAAGCTGACATTGAAATATTTTTCTTTATTGACATAAGTGCATAAGTTGACATTGAATAATTTTTTATTTTATTTTTTAACTTTTATTTATTTTTTATTATGACATTGCTTTTGGATGAGAAATAATAATTATGTTGTTAATTTTTTAATGTGTTACATGTATAATGAATGTGTTTTTTAAATTTTGTATTGTTATTATTTTGTTATTTCAAACACAATGTAAATTGTTTGTGAATAAATTGAATTGAATTGAATTCCAATATCTATGCTCTGCGCACAGCAAGAATCTTCGTTCTTCCAATAATCGTCTTCTACGATGTCCTACTCACCGCTCTGGTTTTCTTAAATCTTCTTTTCCTGTCCAGGTGGTTTTCCTTTAGAATGCGCTCCCTCTGAATATCAGAACGGCAACCAGTCGGCTTACATTTAAAGTAAAAGCTTGCGAACACTTCCGTAAGAAGTTGGCAGACTTGTCCCACAATAAACTTGTTGGTTTTCTTCATCTAGGTTTTTTTTTTTTTATTTCTCCTCACTTTGTATAATTTGTTGTATGTATGTATATATGTATTTATTATTATATTTTATTCTTTAAAAAATGTCTGTACTATTGCACCTACTGTTTTGTCTCTGCATTACCCTTTTTTTTGTTTTTTCGGATGGGAAATCATCAAATGACTCCTCCCGCTCTGGGCGGAGCAGGAGGGAGTGTCAGACTTTTACTGACTAAAACCCATCCATGTTCCTTCATCGCCCTTTGTGTTCCGGGGCCACGGTATCTCTTTCGAATAGTCCCGCAGCCCTGGCAGGCTTCCCTTCCCTATTGCTGACTCTCTTTGAGGCGCGCGTGGAACACGAACGCGTCGTCGACACGGCCTGCCGTCATGAGACGGACGGACGGCGAGCTAGCCCATAGCTCCCCGTCCACAGGCCCGCGCCTACGGTGGCCGGAAGCCACCACGTGACCCCCGACGCCCGGGGCGTCTCCCGCGGCGGCCGGGACGTGAGGATATCTCCCTCTCACGTTCCGCCACCTCCTTCGCTAGCATGACTGCTTCGCAGAAGGAGGTGACGGCGTCCCATTCCGTCTCGCTCCGGACCAAGGCACGAACCAGGGCCGGAAGCGAGAGGTCGCCGCCGCCGATCGCCACCTCGAGGACACGGCGGTGCCCCACCCAATCGGGGCACACCTCCACAGTGTCTCTGCATTACCCTAAGGTAGACTAGTAGAAAATTCCCAAGGCATTAAGTCCGCCTTTGTACATTATGTGCATAAAGTTTTAATAAATAAATACCGCTTTTTAAATCTGGGGATAGTATCCGTGTTGCCGGTTTTCAGCATGGTGTTAGAAAAGATAATGATCTTGAAACTTGAGCTTACGTGCACAACGCGCGCGCGCGCCTGTCCAATAATGGCCAGAACAATGTAGGTCACAATGCTAAGCCGTTCCACGTGGCCTCCGATTTCCTTCAACGTGGCGTCATTGTTGCCTCCAGCCGCGTTTTGGCTGAGAAAAACCTCTTCTTTTTCCACTGTTGAGTTATGTGATTAGGCAGAAAAACTGAAACTCTGATCTAACCATTTAGAATCCCCTTGGCAGAGTCCCGAAGCAGGGTCGCCATGTAATGTTGGGGTCCCTAAGGAGTGGTTTCAAGGAAACAACCGCATCTGTTAGGTACTATTTAATGACTAAATGAATAATTATAAAAGAAACACATATGAGGTATAGTGCAAACTCAGCATACATGATACGTTATAAAGGAGTGTACTTACTTACTAAAGTAAAGGAGCATACATATTATATTCTTACACTTCAACGGTTTAGCATTAGATTTGTTCTACCAAATGTCAAAAGTAGTGATTGTGACATAATATTGAATCAAGAGAAACTAGAATTTGTCGATAAAACGGTTTTCTTGGGAATAACGCTCGATTCAAGGTTAATTATAGGGTCCTCATTTAACATCTCTTGCAGGACGGCTGAGTTCAGCTGCATATGCTGTTAGAAAAATCCGTCAATTTACTGATATTGATACCGCGAGGCTAGTCTATTTTAGTTATTTTCATAGTATTATGTCATACGGTATTTTACTATGGGGACGGGCTGCAGACATCGAGTCTATATTTATTCTGCAGAAAAGAGCCATCAGCGCCATATATGAATTACGTAGACGCGATTCTCTAAGAGAACTGTTTAAGGAAATTAATATCATGACAGTACCTTGTCAATACATCTATGAAAACATCATGTACGTTAGGAAAAATCTGAATTTATTCAGTAAAAGAGGTGACAGACACCACTATAACACTAGAAATAGGGACCAACTAGTTCAGCCAGGTTTCAGGCTTGCTAAAGTATGTAAGATGGCCAGAGTCTTATTGTCTCCTGATCACCGCTGTGCGACCTGTAACAACAACGTTAATAGGAAGGTTCTTGGGAAAATTACCTAATTTCAGCGCGCTTAGCAAAACTTAGAAACCACCTGTTATTTGTCTGAGCAGTTCGGATTCAGAAAGGCTCATTCTACAGCCCAGCAACTGGCTAGGGTAGCAGAGCATGTTACGCACCCCTTAAACATGGGCGAATCCACAGGTTACAAAGGCTTTTGATGCCGTCTGGCATGCAAGCCTTTTACCCAAGCTATCTAAATGTGATGTACCCATTGGTAATTGTAAAAATCATCCAGGTGTATTTGAGCGATGGGTCATTCTGTGTTCATATTGGCGATAGTGTGTCCAAACAAAGATCTATTCCTACTGGGATGCCACAGGGCTCCTTGCTCGGGCCGCATTTATTCATACTGTTTATAAACGACATACCCGAGCAGGCCCATAGTCATCTTGGGTGCGTTAATTGATTAAAAAGGTTAAGAAATTAAAGAAGCGTTCTCGTTTGGCAGATATTTAATATATATAATTAGTTCAGGACGCGTGCGATGGCGATGGCGGCAGCGGCATCGGCACCAGCTCGTCCAGCAGCGTGTGCGCGCGCAGCTGTCGCTCCAGCAGTAGGTCGGCCAGCGCCTCCGTCTGCGCCGGCACCCACGCCGCGCCGCGTACTGCCAGCCACTGCAACACCAGCATATGTAGCGCACCCCGGCGTGCAGCAGCGCACGGGGACACTCACCTTGTGCCGCGGGTAGCGGTCCAGCGCGGGGCGGGGCGGCGCGCGCCTCGCTCTCCAGGCGCACGGCGTGCAGCAGCGCACGGGGACACTCACCTTGTGCCGCGGGTAGCGGTCCAGCGCGGCGAACAGCGCGGCGGCGGGGCGGGGCGGGGCGGCGCGCGCCTCGCTCTCCAGGCGCACGGCGTGCAGCAGCGCCCCGCCGGCGCCGGCGCGGGCGGTGCGGGCGCAGGCGGCGGCCAGGCGCGCGGCGGCGGCGGGCGGCCAGGCGCCGGCCTGCGCGCGCAGTAGCGGCGGCAGGACGTGCGCGAGCGCGGCCCGGTGACTGCGCGCGCCGCACGTCATGGCCTGCAGTCGCTCCTCCTGCGTGCCGTCCGCGTCCCACGCCCACAGCGGGGCGCCGCTGCACGCTGCGGATGCATTACGTCATAATGTTAAATAGTGATGTTTACATTCTCCCTAAAATGACGAACTTTGCAGGCAACATAGGCTTCAGTAAGGTAATACCGCTTTTTAAATCCGGGGACTGTAATCCACCAATAAAACCATAGGCCCGTATCCGGTGTTGCCGGTTTTCAGGAAGGTGAAGTTACTGTTTTGTTTCAATGAATTTGAAGGTAGTTATTTAATATTTGTACATTTTCAATAGATGATGTTCTTTTCAAAAAAATCTGGGATTTGAATTGGAAAATCCCTTAATTACGAGTATATGACATGATTGATCATAGTTATGTTTTAGAACTTTAATGACGGACGGACGAAGGGACCGCAGTCCAGTATAGTTAGATATATAAGATTTATTACAGAGTTCCAACGTTCACTGAGACGGACACTATATGAAATACCTAAAGCGAGCAGGCCGTTGTGCGGGAACGCAGGCTGGAGCGCACGCGCGTAGTGCGCCAGGCGGTGGTCGCGCGCGGCCTCCAGCGTCAGCGCGCACGCCGCCTGCTCCCGGTAGCGCTGCAGCGCGGCGCGGGGCGGGGCGGCGCGCAGCTCGCGCAGCAGCTCGGCGCGGCGCGCGCCCGGCGCCAGGCGCGCGCGCGCCGCCGCCCACTCGGCCGGCGCCGGCAGCATGGCGCGCAGCACGCCGGGCGGGGCGGCCGGGTCCCGCTCCAGCGCGCCGCACGCCAGCTCGGCCGCGCCCAGCGCGCGCGCCAGCAGCGGGCGCGGCGGCGGCGCGGCCAGGCGCGCGTCGCTCGGCAGCGGCTCGGCCAGCGCGGCGCAGGCGGTGGCCCAGGCGCCAGGCGCGTCGCCGCACAGCTCGCCCGCCACCCTGCACGTGGCGCGATATGTAGAGCGACGTCGACAGGTGCCCGGTGACCCGCTACATTTTTGACGCATTTTACGTGACATTGAACTTTGAATTTAAGCAAGCGTTCAGGCGACCACAGGAGCTAAATTAGCAACTCTATTTGTGGTGATTCAAACTTCGTTTTAATTACTGTTAGAATAAAGTTCTAATCAGCTTGCACTACAAAGTGGTTGTTACGTCAGTCACTGCGGGCCCAACAATGCGAAATGAGTGGTTTTTTTGCAATTTACAAAAAATCTATTGATTGGACAAAAAAAATAAAACACTATCATGCTAATATGTTGCTTGTAGACTTATTTGGCCAAAAATCAGAATGATCGCATGTTTTAGTATGGTTTTTATTTGTTAAAAGATTTGTTTATAGATAAGTTCGTGATTTTTTTTTTATCAAGTAAAATTGGCTGTGTTATGTTTTCAAAACACTATCATACTAGCATAATATATCCTGAAGAACATCATATACTAGCTGTTGCCCGTGGCTTTGCCCGCGTGAAGTTCGGTTACTGCCCCACTGGATCATACTAAAGGGATAAATAGTATCCTGCATGTTAATCCAAGTTATAAACTATACAGGGTGGAATTTTTCAAAGCCACTTGGAGGGAAAGTACTCTAAATACCGGACATAGCAAATTTTAACCCAGCGGGAAGAGCAGTCGGACGCGGAAACGTGCGGGCAAGGAACAGCACGCGAAGGGGAAACCCAGCGCGAGAAGTCACTGCCCGCACCAGGACCATCCGGAAGAAACGACCGGAACCGCGACGAGATGACCGAAGACTGACACCGAACCAGACAGAAGCAAGGCAAGCGGTCTAGATTCTTACGCCGGGTGTCCCTGGCACAAAACGTTGTGCCAAGCCCCTCAGAACTACAACCCGGTCCAAGTGGCCAGGGAGCAGCGAAGAGGGATCGCCTGGACGACACGGCTTTACCAAGTACGCTCCAGGGGGACGCCAAGCGTGTTAGAACCCAGGCCGCTCAAGAGGAGCAGAGAACCTACGCGCGGGCCACTAAGCCGTAGCGATCTGCTTCTCGCCTCCATCCCGAGACATGACGACTGACGAGGGTGAGCACATCCCCGCCGTCCCCCGCCCCTCTGCTCCGGTAGAGATTACGACACGCGTAGCTACGTTGACCCCCAAACCAGCTTACGCCGCAATTGCTGCCACAAGCCATTCAGCTGCAATACGACCTAAGCAGCAGAAAGGGGGAAAGCAAAACCGTCGCTGTGATACCCTTCCGAGGAATCCGGTACAGCGCTGTCCAGCAAAGCAAGAGTGTGATGAGGACGGCTTCAGCATAGTTCAGAAGAAGAAGAAGCCTACTTGTCGCAATCAATGCGGTACTGGACTGTCAGGACCAAATATACTGCTGCGTCCAGCGATACCATCAACGTTGCTTTATGTGTCCCGACTGCATCACTCCACGAAGGTTGAGGAGATCGTGGAGTACATGAAGGTGAAGACCAGCTGGACCTTGAGGGTCGAGAAGTTGGAACCGCGTCACAACACCAACTTCAAGTCGTTTGTGGTGCGAGTTCCGACACAACATCTCGTCAAGTTTTTCAAGGAAGAGTTTTGGCCGTAGGATGTAGTCTACAGACGGTTTCGCGGCAGGCTACGTGACACCGCGCAGCGTAACACGACGCCGCCACTTCGTTTGTCTTAGTTCCTAATTTATAAGTTATATTTTGTATGTCTTAGTATGTTTTTATGTTGTAATGTAATTTTGTATATTTTATCTATGGGCCTTATGATGCCTGATAATAAAATGATTGATTGATTGATTGATTGACATCAAGTTCAGCCTTGAGGACCTCATAGTGGAAACGTGTTGAACCGACCCCTCCAAAGTCCTGGCCTTCCGCGGTTACCCAAGGGTAGCGGAATGGATGGCACGGTTCACATGTGGTGCGAGGACGACAACACCCTGACTTGGCTGACCCAGAACGTGCCTAAGATAAGACTGCCGAATACTGACGCGACACCGACAGTTATGAAACAGTCCGATGTACCGACCCGGGTTCGAGCTCTTCGTACCCAGGTAGAATGGGGACATAGCGCTGCTCCAGACGATTCTGACCTGCCAGAACCCCTGGTACGCCATCGGTAGGTAGTCCCTGTACAGGACGACATCGGTCGGTGGTGATAACTGGGGGGTAATCATCCGATGGATCCATCTCTTCCAAATTCCACCCCACTGCCACCGACATCCCGTCCCCTAAATTTTATACAGACCAACCTCCAGCATAGCCAGACGGCTACCGCCTGCTTGCACAGGGCACTGGAGATGGAACCCCGAACCATTGCTCTCATCCAAGGGCCGTGAATCCGTATTAACAGAATATGCGACCTTGGTAACATTGGAGGTAAGCTGATCCTCGACACGCAAGGCACAGATAAACCACGAATCTGTGCCTATATACCCAAAGATGTACCCACCACCACACTCAAGCAATTATGTTCCAGAGATCTAACAGCCGTCAGGCTCAAAACCGACGGCGATGCACCCGATATCGTCCTGGCCTCGGTATACATGCCGGGCGAGGATAAAGACTGCCCACCAAAAGGGATGGCCGACCTGGTAAGGTATTGTGAAGATCCCAACCTGGAACTGGTCATCAGCACGGACGCAAACGCCCATCACCCGCTTTGGGGTTGCAACAAAGCAAACACTAGAGGTGAGGTTCTATGCACATATTTGTTCTCCACTAACCATAACATCGCAAACCGCAGCTCGGAACCCACTTGGGTCACATCCCGCGGATACAATGAACCTTGTAGTTGACAGCCTCATCAAACGTCTCAATGGCAGAGGCTACTACACGGTGGGCTATGCTGATGATCTGACTATAAAAATAAACAGCACTCACGAAAACACACTATGCAACCTTTGCGCCAAGCCTTAAAGATAGTAGAAGACTGGTGCAAGGAATTCCAAAACCGAACTCGTCCTCTTCACAAAGAAAAGGAAGCTGGCAACGTTACAATTACCAAGCTTCTTTGGGACAACCCTAAGCCTATCAACTGATACCAAATACCTGGGTATCTTTTTGGACAAACAGCTCAACTGGGCATAACATACTGATTACATAATCACAAAAGCCAGTATAGCCCTATGGCAAATCATTTGATTTATGACGATTTTAATGACTATAATTCTGTAACTACATACGTCTTACAACCGCGAATCATATTTTAATCAACATTCAACCTGACACTGTAACACTGTAAATACATAGTTTTCTATTTAATCTATTGTACAGAAAAAGGCCTAAAAATGAAAAGAATCTTTCCACAAAGACATGTTTGGAGGTTGTATTAGAAATGCATACTATATCATTCCGTCTCTTGTTAGTATTGTCAGCATTGTACGTGAGCATGGTGTGCTGTTTTAATACTAAGTGCATAATGAATGGCTGGCGCACAGTCACCACGTTGCACGATTTATACAGCTGATCTGTGGGAAAGTAAAAGGGATGGAAGTTTGCTACCTTTAAAATTGCTCTTTGAGCTCTTTCAAAGGGAAGTAGGATAGTTTTTGATGCGCCACCCCATGAAATGATACAGTAATTAATTATAGATTGACACAGGGCGAAATAAACTTGTGTGATTAACTTAGAATCTGCAAAAGTACGTATTTTTTTAAATACATATATTAATTTGCGCACTCTTTTAACCAGACTTTCAATATAATACCTAAATGAATGAATGAATGATACATTTATTTGCAAGAATATAGGTTGTTAACATAAGTTCTTAATGTCTAAAGGTCTATATTCGGCATTTCGGCCATACAAATATTGAGATTTTACATCTTGGTACTACTATCTACGACACTAATAGCATGCATCTAATAATTAGCAATTACATATAAATACTTATCATAATTAAAATCAAAATTACAAACCAATTAAATATAATTAGACTCATTTAAAATAATCATTTATGCATATTAAGTTTTATTTTAGAATAAATCGTTTTGTACTGTTGACTTTTTATTTTCAAGCGATATTTTAAATTTATTCCTTTTATCCTTTCTCCGATGGAAGGACTTAAATAAATACATTTTGCAATGTTAATCAAAGTTTATGTGTAAGCATTAAGGTTTATAATAAACTGTAGTTGCTAATATTATTAAACTTTTTTCTAAGAAATGTAGATGTTTACGTGTGTGCAAACGTGGCCACTTTAGCGACTTATTTTTTTCCTGATCCTTAATCTAGTACTATTATTGATCGAAGATTAAAGTTAAGGTGAAAGCGTTACGGTAGCCCGCGAAATTCAAATTTTCTTACGTTTTTTGCAAATTGCAGGTCAGTGTGAGGTTGTAGGTTGATTAAAATATGATTCGCGGCTGTAATTAATTGATAAAAATTGATGATTATAATTCTAAAACTACATACGTGATGTAGTTATAGAATTATAATCATCAAAATCATCAATACAACCCTCCAAGCGCATAAAGGTGCAGGAATGACTTTGACCTTGAAATAGTAAATTCCTACACCTTTATGAGCTTGGGGGGTTGTATTGATGATTTTGATGATTATAATTCTATAACTACATAAGTGTTACAGCCGCGATTCAAATTTTAATCAACATACAACCTGACACTGACCTGGAAATTGCAAAAAAACGTAAGAAAATTTTATTTTCGCTGGCTACCCTGGAGCATCCACCTTAAGCGTAAGATAAACGTCGGTTAACTGTCACTGCGTTTCTGAATACGCAACAAGCCATTCGTGAACGATCTAATTGATAACTAGTTCCTTATTTGCCGCTAGATGGCTCTGTTTAAGAGATCGTGTCTAAAATTGATTTTATTAGTTTAATTCGTCTTTAACTTCTAGCCAGCGCTATTTCCTTGCATAATTTAAACACTACTCTTGATACAGTGGTTTTGTGAACGTTAATCACCAATTACTACTTGGAAAGTAGTAGGTACTTTCCAAGTAGTAATTGGTAGTACTGTAGCGTAAAATCTTAATGCGATAAAAAATTGTTCCAAACAGTCTATATTTGCGATGCGTAACAGGAGCTAGAGCAGGGCTAATAATATCACCTAAGTGTATCAGTGTTCTTATCAAGGCGATATCTCAATTGAAATTCTTCATCCGTAAACATTTCGAAAGGGTTTCTCCTACGTCTTAAGTTTCTGGGTACCGATACATTAAAAATAAAAACTCCATCACTTCCAAATCAGACTCTGATGAGCTGCTCGTATTCATTATACTAACATTGATTGTCTTCTCCTTTGAATATTTTTACCCGGTTTTAATATTTACCAGTAAAAGGCAATTTATTACAATAATATCCACACGTTACAAGTAAGTAGGTACATATAACCTAAAAGTTGACGTAGTTTGAGAAATGATACGTCAAAATATAGTTATGGAACCGATAAACGCCGCAAATTGGTCAGTTAAGTTGACCTCAGTTTAAACGGAGTTTAACTTACATCGCGGTGTTCGGAAACGCACTTTCACAAGTTATCGAACCAATAGCGCTAATGAATAGATAAACCACCGTTAAAAATGCCTCAGAAACCGGGCATTAGTCGACCCCGCCATAACCTTCTTGTGTAGTACCAATAGTAGAATCAAGAAATTCGAAGCTATGTCTTACAGTACATGTAGAGGGAAAAATCTGAAAACTGTAAATATGTAGTAGGTAAGAAAAAAAGCGATTTTACTATTACAAACTTAATATTTTATTCATCGATATACCGGCACTCATCGCATACAGACGTGCACATGAATGCAGTATAAAAATAAATAAATTAACGCTTGCATTAAATTTTGACCCAGTTTAAGTGTATTAGCTTGATATAACAAAACAACGTAGTAAGCGGTTTTCAGCTCAGAACAATGGACTGACTGGATTATAAATAGTTGTTATAATCTGAAAAATGGCCACCAGCCCCTTTAATCGGAGTGGGATGACGCCACGCAGCCCTCCGTCGACACCAACACCGAGACCACCTCAACAACCAACCAGTCAGTACTGCGGAGATCCAGAACTGGTTGGGGACCATTGAAGAGCACCTGAATGAGGTCTTTTGTATTGCTTCTGAGGGAAAGCTAATTCAGAACAGAAGCAAAGAATTTGCAATCTCTGCCGAAAAGTTGGACATGGCGTTTCACAATTGGCTGTTCAGTACCAGTCGCTAAAATCAAGAGCCCTACAAACACATACCGCCTTGTAAACTATGACTGAAGCTCGAGACCTAGCGGACTGTCTAGCAGAAATGAACCGCACGATTCAAGAGTCCTGTACGAGGCAAGGTGCAACTGAGTCCTGTACGAGGCAAGGTGCAACTCCTACATCTTTTGCGGATATGGTGAAGAAGGGATTAGCAGTTTTATTCGCCCTAACAATCTTAGCTCCGTGGCGATTTTTCCATGCGACAACACCCAAGACCAGTGATGAAAACAAGAACATGGTACAAAAAATTATATGCCCTGGTGAAATGAAGCTGAAAGTACGAGGCGTACGTAAAATAGGAAAAGGAGGACTTATCGTTAGCACTGAGACCAAGGATGACCTAGATAAGTTCAAACAAAAAGTCATAAATGCATTTACGACCAGAACATAAAGGACAAACTGCCTATAACCCTAGATACATTCATGACCTCAATCAAACTTAGCCACAAATCTGGAAGGAAAGATGCTGAGAGCTGTAATTACATAATAGAAGTTTCAGCCGTCATTCGCAAGGCCCGCATCACGCAGGACAGATTATTTATAAATTGGACGTCCTGCCCGGTACGAGACTTCACACTAGTAACGAGATGTTACAAGTGCCAGCAGTACGGTCATGCATCCAAGACATGCAAGGTCGCTGTCCCGACTTGTAGCCATTGCGGTGAAGAACGACACTCTAGCCAAGACTGCGCAAAAAAAACTGATGAACCAAAATGTGCTACATGCATGCGCTTAAAAAACAAGCCAACCACAAGACGGGAGACGCAAATTGCCCAGCTAAACTTGCAGCCGTATACAGGTATATTAACTCGATTGACTATGAAGGCGCCTAAGAGTGCCACATATTTGTTTAAATCTTAGACGTAATTTATTGTTGTTATTTTTAAGTAGAATGGATATAAATTTAATTACTGATATAGATAACTCATTTTTAACCGAGTCAAAGTCATGTGAGGTTGAGGACTGCAATCAATATCTTTCCCAGTATCAAAAGTCACTAACCATACTAACCCAAAACATACGAAGTATTTATAAGAACATAGATAGCTTTAACATTTTTCTTCATAAACTTAACTTTAATTGTGATATTATGGTTCTAACATAATGCTGGCTATCAAAGCGCCACGATAACCTCCCGACAATACCAGGATACAACTTATTATACACTAAAATTAACCACAATCAAAATGATGGTGTCGTTGTCTTTGCTAAGGAATTACTAAAGGTCAATGTCGAAGAACCTGATCTACAAGATTGTATGAGTAACTGCCTTATCATCAAAATTGGTACAACCACAGCGATAATTGCTTTGTATAGATCCCCTTCCGCAAGAAACCTAACATCTTTCCACAGTTCCCTAAACCAGATCTTTCAATCACTTAGCCCATTTAACAATGTCATACTAACAGGTGATATTAACATTAACATTGGCTCTGAAAACTGCGACACAGGGACACAAGATTACCTTAACATCTGCTCATACCATGGTTTTCTGCCTGCTCACACATTGCCTACTCATCAGAGCGGTTCTTGCCTCGACCATATGATAATCAAAACCACTTATTCATTTATTACGCTTGTTACTAACTCAACAATAACCGACCACCATTCTGTCTTACTAGCCGTAAATTTAACGCTGCCTAAGCAAAATCGCCACCAGACAAAATCTAAATTAAACATAAAACAACTCGAATTTGATATACGCAACATTGATTATAGCCTAGTTTACAATATTGCTGACGCTAATTCGGCTTTATCGCACTTAATAAAACATGTCCAACAAGCAATATTGCGTATTAAGACAGTTGTGACAATAAATAATCGTCTTCATAATATTAAACCTTGGATTACTCCTGGACTAATTCGATGCATAAGGCACAGAGATAAACTTCACCAGAAAACTAAGAAATTCCCCGATAATTTAATAATTCTAAACACCTATAGAAGATACAGGAATTTCTGCAACAATCTCTTAAAGAAGCTTAAAAATAATTACGATAAACATGAATTAAATAAAGCAGGCAACAATACCAAGCAAATTTGGAAGCATATTAAAAACGTTACATACATGACTAAACAACGTGAATCAAATTCGATGTTACTGCTTACTAATCCTTCACCCCTCTTATCAGCTAACAAAGTAAATAACTTTTTTGTTAATGTTGGGAAAACTTTGGCCGAACAGATTCCGAAACATTGCGCCCAACCATCTTTCCAAAAACTGAACAACAGCTGCAACCTGAAGTCATTTGCTATGCTGGATACTGACGAAATCGAAATATCCCGAATAATATCTGACCTTAAAGACGACTGTGCAGTTGGATGGGATAATATAAGCAACAAGATCCTTAAACTATTTAAGCATATATTGGCAGATCCCTTAACGCATATATTTCGAATCTGTCTTTCAAAAGGAATTTTCCCTAACTGTCTTAAAAAGGCTGTTGTTATCCCTATCTATAAATCTGGAGACAGGGACTTGGTTAATAACTATAGGCCAATATCATTACTCCCCTCAATCTCAAAAATTCTAGAGAAAATTCTAAACAGCAGACTAGTTAGCTTCCTGGAAAAAAACAACATCTTGTCACCAGCGCAATTTGGCTTCAGGGCCAAACTATCCACAGCTGATGCGGTGCATAGCCTTAACAATTATGTCTCAGAAGAGCTGGGCAAGAGGAACCAGGTCATGGGAGTCTTCCTTGATTTAGCAAAAGCCTTCGACACTGTCTCTGTTTCTGTGCTTCTAAGAAAATTAGAGGCCATAGGAATAAGGGGCACGCCGCTGACATTACTTACTGACTACTTAAACGACCGATACCAATGTGTTAGAGTTGACAATTTTACGAGCGATGAGCAGAAAAATACTGGATTTGGTGTTCCCCAGGGGAGTATATTGGGCCCTACCCTTTTCCTGGTTTATTTTAACGACTTGTGCAATCTAAATATCAAGCAAGGCAAAATCATATCATATGCTGACGACACGG
Source organism: Xestia rhomboidea (assembly GCA_963853795.1). Classification (NCBI taxonomy): domain Eukaryota; kingdom Metazoa; phylum Arthropoda; class Insecta; order Lepidoptera; family Noctuidae; genus Xestia; species Xestia rhomboidea. Next base: position 20,953,554 of record OY970762.1, on the reverse strand, counting down.
CGCTAATATTTTCCGCTGAAAACAGTAGCGAACTGTTCGAAAACGCTCAACTTGGCTTTAATACTGTGAATAATTGGCTTCAAAGCAATTTACTAACACTAAATGCTGACAAGACAAAATACATTCACTTCTCCATGCGCAAGTCTCAACATAACACTGATAACTTCCATGTATATGCCCATCAATGTGATAATCGGTCGTCAACATATGCAATTGAACTTCTATCCTCAAAACCAATAATATTAAATACTTAGGGGTTATAATAGACGACACACTCTCTTTTACGACGACACACTTTCTTTCTCTCGGAGATTAAAAAAATGTGTTTTGAAACTAACACCCAGAAAACCTTTAGGTCACCGTACTTGGCAAACTACTGTGGTGTACCACAGGGAAGTGTCCTTGGCCCCCTATTGTATATATAATATATATAAACGAACTGCCTAACTCCACGACCCAATATACCATATTATTCGCAGATGATACTACCGTGTTGACAAAGGAGAAAACTTTAGATAATAGCAAAATAGTTACGAATAAAGCATTGACAGATTTAATCAATTGGCTAGATAGGAATAACTTAAAAATAAATACAAGTAAGACTAAGTTTATACAATTTTTGACATATAATAACCACAAAAAGGAGATGAAATGAAATTAAGTTTAAAATATAATAATAATGACATAGAAGAAGTTAATAATATAAAATTTTTAGGAGTAGTTATGGACAAACATTGCAATTGGAAAGCGCAAGTAGATAATGTTTGTAAGAAAATAAACAAATTCGTATTTGCACTTAGGAGGATCAAAAATTTAACAGACATTCAAACCGCCTTATTGGTATACCACAGCCATGTTTGTTCTGTTTTAAGGTATGGAATAACTGTATGGGGGAATTCAACAGATGCCCAAAGGGCATTCATAGCCCAAAAAAAGTGTGTAAGAACAATTTTCAATCTTAAGTGGACAGACTCCTGCAAACCTGTATTTATTAAACAAAAGCTGCTTACCCTCCCGTCTCTATATATATTTGAAACCTGCAAATTTGTAAGAAACAATTACTCGCTTTTTGAAAAAGATGAAAAGGCCATGTCAAAGAGGAAAATAGCACAAAAGCCACTAGTAGTCCCGCGTAATAGACTAAGAGTATGCGACAAAAATTGTTATACTATGGCGGTGAAAATATATAATCACTTAGCTAAAGAATTTAGAAGTGCTACAGATTTAGAATTTAATAAAAAGCTACATAGCTGGTTGTGTGAGAGATGTTTTTATTCCATCAACGAATATTTTATTGCCATTATTGAAATATTTTTAATTTATTATTCTTGCTATTTTTATTGAAACGACATAATTCGACAACGCTATTTTAACATTGTTTTTTTTTTTGGATACGTCAAATACAATTTTTTATTGACATGACATGCCTAGTTATTATTGATCACTATTTTAAAGTTTAAGTTGTAAGGTTAAAACACTTTTGTTTACAATTTCGTGCTTATTATATTGTGGAACTAGACGTAGTTCTTGGTGTTACATTTCAATGCTCAGAACACAGAGACAGTATTGAAGGACGTAGAGTTGCAGAATTATATTTTTTTAGGTTTGTTTTGTATGGTGGCAAATATTTTTGACCGATTAAAAAAAGTAGTTGAGACTACGACTTTTAAATTGCTGCTATTACATTTTAAAAATACCTATTTAATAAAATAGTTTCATCTGATAAAGATTTTTACAAAACCTGATTTTATCAATCTTTCGTCAATTATAAACGACTTGTTTTTAGATTCACGGACCAATAAAAATTGGTCCGTGAATCTAAAAAGAAGTCATAATCAACTTACTATTTTATCGAAACATTATAGTACACCGACTAATAATAATAATACTTTATAATAATTAGCTGCAATTTGGGAACCGTTGTTATTAATAATCTACGCCTTTACGTGTTTCCAGAAATGTCGAATCAGTCAAAATGAGTCGAACATATTCTCGATTTTTTATATGGGTTGTATATTTCTTCTCCTCTTTCTTTTGCTACAATAGATACCCATTCTGCACAGCGAAATGGGTTACTAGGAAATCTACAAACAAAAATAACATAATAAAATAACAACACTACTCCATGCATTCCCTGTTCAAAGACAGTCGATGTTTGATACAATAGTTGGTGTGTTGTAGCAAACATTGGCCAAACAATTACAATATTAGATAATTGAATTATATTTACTATTTAATTGTTTTTATTTTATAAAAAACACTTAATGATTTAAACTTACCAAAAAAAAAGATATTCCTTCCAAAACCTTGATGTTAGGGTGGTTATTTACACAGTTTTTGAACGCACACTGCGAACTTTGACGTCTTAATGTTGGCTATGATTGGACCATACTAATTTGAAATAAGACCACAAAAGTATTTGTGGTCTTATTTTTCGGGCCGTTTTTGAAGCGCTTATCGGGAATCTAGTACTATTATTGATCGAAGACTTTAATGAATCAATAGTTAGTGAGAAGTTGTCTGGGGACTTCAGAAACCGGGCATGAGCGAGCGATAGTTTTCTTCGTAGGTTTCGTTTTTGTGGTTTTTGGGGTTCGTGATAGTGAAATTGAGGTCTATGTGAAAATCCAAGATGGCGCCGACGAAAATATTCGGTTTTTTATTCATGGTTGTCGTTTTCGTGGTTTTCAGGGTCGCTGATAATGAAAATGAGGTCGAGAAATAAGTACAGAAATCTCGACTTAAAAAAAAAAAAAGTTTTGCGGCTACGGCTAAATTTCATGTGTTATCGAATCTATACGCGTGTGTGTGGTACAATGTGAAAAATCAAAATGTAAACACGCAAGATTGCCGCGAAACTTCTACTTTAGATTTCAAAATTCGTCATTACCACTACTCATTTAAATGGAACTATGAATGAATTCGTCATATAATTCAATGACGAGTTAACTATTCTCAACATAGTGGAGCTTGGATGTCCGAAAACTATTTTTTTTTATGATTTCTAGCCTCGGCTCACAAAATGGCGATGACCGTATTTACGCACTTGGATTTTATTAGGGTAAATTTAGAATCTTGCGCACTAAATATATAACTTTTAATGGCGTTGACATAGGATCCTTTTATCCAACTCTCTTAATTAACGCATAGTCATAGTATTTGATAATCAGAAAAATGTGACATATAGTAAAAAGTGGTTCAATTGATTCTACTCGTTATTCTGATCAAACTATTTTCAGGTTTTGCGCCTTAGGGCTACCGCACACTATAGACAAACTGTATTTAGACAGACAACTACCCAACTAGTGCGAGCGAGACAGACTATGTATTCTCGCTCGCACGATTAGGGTAATTGTCTGTCTAAAGTCAGTATTGTCTATATTTAGTGCGCGGTAGCCCTTAACGTTACACGTTGTATATGTCAGCGTCAAATTGTAATCTGTCTAGCGAGATTGTAAACCGTCGAAATATTGTCAACTGCGCATACTGCATACAATATGACGCATTATTTTACGGTGGATTATAATCTGTCAAAGTAAAACCGTAAAATTGTGAAATGCATGGGATCAAATTATCTCAGCTCCCATAATCGGGTCTTGTGGCACCCCGACAGTAGGTTAGTTAGGTTCCTCTAAAACCTACAGACAGAAATAGAAGCCCCGCAGCTCCGTCAACTACGCTTATTTTTCGCGAATATAAAGTGTTTAGAGGTTAGGTTACATTAATGGGTTTTTCTCAGGAATGGTGAATTATCTTTTCATGGGAGTTGTACCAGGGGGCAAGGGGACCTCCTCCCTCTCCCCCGCCCCTCTAGGGCGCGCGAGGTGAGTTCGGTCGCATAAATTTCACAATTTTACGGTTATATTATATGCAGTATGTTCAGTTGACAATATGTCGGCAGTTTACAATCTCGCTTGACAGATTACAATGTAACGGTTTTTCAATGTGACGCTGCCATATACATAATATACACTACTACTAATATAGATAAAAATACTTCAGCCCTAGTGACAAAAAACAACTTTAAATCTTTATTACTTTCGTCCAAAACTGCTGAGCAATAATAGTAGATTGTATCATAAGGGAGCAAAATTATATTTTTACGGCGAGAGCGCTTTTTTGAATCCAGAGCGAAGTGAGGGATTCTAGAGTAGAATCCCGAGCTTTGCGAGGGATTTTTTAGTAGAATCCTGAACGTAGCGAGGGGTTCAAAGTACGTCGCCCGAGCCAAAAATATATTTGCGCCCGTGTGATACACTCTACTTTTCATCACCCACTATGAGAAAATAAACGGCGCCTCATATTTTATTCACTGTCACTTGAAGAACTAATTTTTCAAAACAAAACCATGAATTCTGGGTGGTTACCCGTGCTCCTAGTGGGTCGACCCATTACCGGATCCACGGGAGTGATTGCATAATTTGACTACGGGTTTATTGGTTTTCTATTTTTTATTTATCTACCAACTACCAGGAGGACAGAACCATAAAGGAGGTATTTTATATTTTTAATAGGAATCTCATAATCAATCCGTGTACATTTCGAGTATCACGCAGTATGCAATGTAGAAAATACTTCTTCATGATTCTGGCGTCCTGGTAGTTTGTGAGACATTACTATCCTTAAAAAAACCCATTGTCAATTTATGCAATGACTTATTACCCATGTTCCCGGTGGGATATGATATGCTGTTACTATGGCTTTGTGTTTTCTATCGATATTTTCAGAAGTCCAGGAAACAATCCCTAATGCCATAGGACCACGGGTAATTAAAATTACCCATGGACCCGGTAATGGGTCGACCCACCGGGACCACGGGTAACGTCCCGAATTTCTAACAATCCGTGAAAATTAACGAAAACGCGGGCTGTAGTTCGCACGTTATTAATTTGATTTCTGTTTTTTTTATTCAGCCGGTGGCGGCGCGACTATAGGCCGTCGTACCAGCCAGTCTTTATTCAAACAATATTTGCGTTCGATTTCTTTGGCGCTGAACAATAAGATGTTCCAAATTCAATAAGTGCGCGTAAATAGTAGATTATTGCATCGAGCACAAAGTAATTTATAATTGCACCGAGTGCCTGATTTAGAGCCCGAGCGTTAGCGAGGGCTCTAATCTAACAAGCACGAGGGCAATATAAATTACTTAAGGCGAGGTGCATAATCTGCTTTTCTTTCAACTATTACCTATAGGAATAGTAGATAAAAGAAACTCATATCAAACAGTTAAAATAGAAGTTTAATTATTGAAATTAAAAGTTATACTTGAGCAATTATTAAACGTAAGGTTAAGAGTTTTATCGTTACCAAAAATATTGTCAAGTAAAATTATCAAAATTCCCGCCAAATCACTTTTTTAAATTTCTTTCATTTTTAAATCAGAGTTAGCAGCAATCATTTTTTTAATTTGGAACAAGTAGGATAGAAACGAATAATACGTACGTAAAAAAAAAGTATTGATATCGGCTGGCTGAATAGAGCTAATCCATTGAGATTGGCACCTTTTGGTGCGATTAAAAAAAAACTGTGCTATAATGAAATTTCATACATTTTTATTGCTCTAGAGCATTAAAGACTCGCTTTGTTCTGAGTTTTTAGTGTGATTGTGATGAAATTAAAGCATAGTTGGAAGAAAAGATTATTGCGGCACACATATAAGTAGGATTAAAAACTCATTACTGCCCGCTAAAAGTTTCTTATAGAAAACACCACCTACCACGAATAGATGGGATGAAAACACTTTTTTTTATTTTTGTTATAGAAGATTTTTACATAGATTTTATATCTGTTCATTCTGTTCATGTTTTATTTCTGTCTCATATAATGTTTGTCCATGTCCTTTGTATTTTCAAGTCACCGTTTTAATTAGTATTTTCTATTTGAATTCGTTCACTGTTTCTCGCCCACTTAGTATTTCAGTAGGCCCATATTCAGTATTTTTGACAACTTTAATTTGAATTTATTTTCGCTCGTTTAAATACTAGCCTTTATTATCTACCATTTAGATTGGATCTGTGAAGTGAATTGCGCTTATGTCGTTACACTACCCGAAATAAGTACGTACGCAGCACTAATCGTCGCAACCTTCTCGGGCGGCTTTTCGGTAGGCACTGATTAATGTGGCCTGCGAAACGTTTCGGGACATTTTACTCAGTCGTAAGCGACATGTTGTTCTATTTAACCCCAAACGTACAAGCCCAAGGCTTCACACGGGCCGGCGGTACCTGGCCATGTAGAGTCTCTCGTGCGGCGTCACGGCCGCGTCGCGCAGCGCCGCCCGCAGCGCTTGCAGCACCACCCGCCGCGCCGACCCGACGTCCCCGGCCGCCTGCTCCACGCGCGCGAACTGCGCGAACGGCAGCGGCGACGTGCCCGCGAAGCGCTTCAGCGCGGCGCGCGCCTCGCCGCGCATGCGCCGGCCCTCCCTGCGCCCCAGCTCCTCCTGCGGGTCCAGCAGCAGCAGCAGCGCGTGCAGCCAGCGCAGGCGCCAGCACAGCAGCGCCACGCGCTCCTCGCCCGCCAGCCACTCGCACGCCGCGTCCCACAGCGCCGACAGCCAGGTGAGGTAGCCGGCGTCGTTCGTGAAGTAGTGCGGCGGGTCCAGGAACAGCGCCACGACGTGCGCGGCGCAGGCGGGCTCGGGCCGCGCGGGGTGCGCGGGCGGCAGGCGTCGCGCCGCGCGCAGCAGCGCCAGCAGCCCCTCGGCGCCGTCGGCTTCGTGTGCGTCGCCCAGCGCGTCGTTGGCGGCGTCGGCCGGCGCCAGCGCGTAGCCGCTGCACGGCAGCAGCGGCACCTTGGCCAGGCGCAGCGCCTGCACCAGTAGCAGCGCGGCGGCGGGCCCGGCCGCGGGCCGCAGCAGCTCGGCCACGTCGGCGGGCTGCGGCGCGCGCTGCGGGTCGGGCGGCGGGTCGCGCGGGTCGAGCGGGTCCGGGTCGAGCGGGTCGGGGCCGGGCGGCACGCGCCAGTGCGACGCGGCGCGGGCGCGCTCCACACGCACCCACATTGTGCTCAGCGGCAAGCCGCTACTCATGACCTGCTCCGGTTACCGAATGACATGGAACGTTTAAGTAAGAAAATCAATCAAACTACCTTTATTTTTTGCTTTATTATTATTAATTACCATTATGAATTAATTCGTATTTTAATTAATTTGCTTGTTTAGCGCGGCCTCAAAATTAGTTACATTAATTTTTAGGGTTCCGTGATCCTGACAACAGAGACAAGGAACCCTTATAGTTTTGTCATGTCCATCTGTCCGAGGTTTTGCTAAGAGACCGTTAGTACTAGTTAGATAAAATAAAATGCATTAAATAAATTAACGCTCATTCATGTCAATTTACACACAACAGTTACAACTGTTTCACGAAAAAGTCCCAAATCTCAGAACTAAATAAATAGCAGATCTTATTCAAACCAATTTTTGTTGAAAATTCTTTTTACGTAAGTACTGTTAACTCTTTTTATCCTTTCTTCACGAAACAAAAAAGCAGTGTCCAAAATCCGACCTTGTCCTCGAAGGTCTGCAGTTGCTGCTCCTGCTGCCTGATGCGCTCGGGAAGCACTCGCGGCGGGAAGGCGGCCGGCGGGAAGTTCATGCTCAGCGCCAGCTCCAGCAGCAGCACCAGGCGCTCCCACAGCCCCGCCGCGCGCAGCGCCGCGCCTGCGCACACGTCCCGCTACACTACACTACACTACACGCGCCGCCACTCTCCACGTGCCGCACTCACCGTACGCGTACAGCACGTGCGGGTAGGCCGGCGCGTGCGTGCGCGTGGCCGCCAGCGCGGCGCCCGCGGCCGCGTCCAGCTCGGCGCCCGCGCCCGCCAGCACGCGCAGCCACAGCTCCGTGAGCTCGGCCGGCTCGCGCGCGCCGCCCGGCTGCAGGTCGCGGCGCAGCGCGGCCAGGCGCGCGGGCGGCGCCAGCGCCAGGTCGCGCGCGCGGTGCAGGGCCGCGCGCACGCGCCGACTGCCGCGCAGCCGTGCCGCCGCCTCGCCCGCCGCCGTCAGCGCCGCGTCTGCGTCCCGCGACCGCTCCTGTTTACCGTTAAACCACACACTACTAATCTATACAAATTAAAAAATGCAAGTGTCTATTTGTAATTCCAGAACAGCAGCTTTTTACTGAATGCATATTATAAAAGTATACAGGGTGTAAACAGACAATTTACGAAGTCGTCAACCAAGCATTCTGTACATCAAACTAAGTAACCCTACGCAAAAACAATTGCTGGGAAATAACTTTTTTTTTTGGGGTGAAAAATCATGTTTTACTGTAAAACTCAATAATAATAATATAATAATCATTTCTTTTAACAGATCATACAATGCAATTTGTTAGTAGTACATACACATCTTAAACACTTGCGTTAGTACATAATTATATTTTGTAAAATTTTGTTAATAATGATTAATAATATCAAAATAATTAATAATAAAAATGTCAAAATCATAAAACAATAATGTCAAAATCACCATTAATCATGTCAAAGTCATTAATAAAATACATAGTCAGGAAATAAAAAGAAATAATAACAGACAATAATCAAAAGAAACATTATTTCAAGGCACGCGTTGAAGGTAATACTTGTGTTGTGGTCCAGTGCCTGAGTATTAGACCTTCCGCCCTATCGGCCACAGTGGCCAAGAGCCTGTTGGCGCTGCCCCGCACCCGCCGCATCAAGGAGGCGACACGCTTTCGCGTGATTGCATAAAAATCGTCTATACGTGCCTCTGCGAACATCCCTGATGCGTTACAGTGTCGCGGCAACCCCAACAACGCCCTGTATGCGTTATTGTACTGAACGCGTAAGGCGCTGTAAGCTTTTGCGTGTAGTCGACCCATAGACTGCTGGTGTAAAAAGATTGGCAGTATGCCCTAAACAGAGTAGTTTTTAGACCCCTCGAACACTTTGCAAACCTACGGATCAACATATTGCTCCTGACTGACAGCGCCCTACGCTCCCAGTGCTTCAGATATTTAAACGATTTCACCCAATGCAATTCAGTCCCACCGAGTGTGACAGGCGGCACTTCGCGATAGTCCTTAGTGCCTGCCTTGAACAACAGACACTCGCTCTTTTTCGAATTATATCTGAGACCTTGGGCCTCCGCATTTCGCTCACAAACAGACATGAGCTTCCTGAGGGCGCTGATCGATGGGGCCAGTAGCACCATGTCACCGGCGTAACTAATGTTATTGATGAGTGTTCCGTCAATAGAACAGCCTACCATAGTACTGCTGAGCTCACGGCCGATTCACGTACAGAAGAGTTTCGGTGAGGTCAGACCCCCTGTCTGACTCCACACTCCAGCCCAAACGGATCGGATAGCGAACCTGCCCATTTCACCATATTTGTCTGATGGCCATACCAATACCTCAGCAACTCAATCATCTCACCGGGAAGTGTTCTATCCTCATACAGCTTCTTCCATAAAACACCATAGGACACCTGGCCCCTTATTCACAACGATTCGATTCGATTTTCGATTCGGAAAGTCGTATGTCTATCTTTTTTTGACATTACGAAATCGAGCGAGATATACATACGACTTTCTGAATCGAAAATCGAATCGAAGCGTTGTGAATAGCTATGCAGATGGAAGGCTTTCGAAAGATCAAGAAAACACAATTGTAACCAACGATATGAGCCTACAGTTATTTATGTCCGACGCGTCTCCAGTTTGATTTTTTATAATTGGCACAACTAAGGTTCTCATCAGATCTTCAGGCAGATAAGTATGTGAAAAGCAAAAGTTGAAAAACATAGCCAGCACTCTGGACATGTGAACACCTGCATTTTGCAGGTGCTCTATGCTGAGAGAATCGTGCCCAGGTGATTTACCGCGCTTTATGTTTTTCAACACTGCAGCTATTTCTTTAGCCGAAACCCTTACCAGTGATGATTCAGCTGCTGGCTCCCTTACCGTTGACAATGACTCTCCAGTTGACCCTAGAGGGGACTTCATCGCAAAGTGATTTTTAAAGAGATTGGCTTATAGAGGCAGACTCACTTACACCCTCAACACTTGCAGGAAGACTCGACTTGCCGCTCAGCTTATTGGTGTGCTTCCAAAGCTTGCTAAAATCTTCCTCTCTGTGACAAGAAGCTATAATATTAATTTTTAACTGTTCTCTGTTTTCCTAACACCACTTTAGCTTACTTTTAAAAACCCATTTCGTTTCCCTCATGGTGTCGTACACACAACCCACTTTCGGTTTACCACCTACCACCCAATTCTGAAAAGCAAGTCGCGCCTCCGAGTGCGCATGTCTAACTTGTTTGTTCCATCCTATCACTGGTTTTCTTTTGTTTTGATCCAGACCACAGTAACAAACAATGTAATGCACGTAACGCACTCTTTTGGTTTAGCCAAGTAAGCAATATATTAAGATCATCTACGCTGTATCGATGTGACGAGAGAATAAATCGAGACTTTATCCAGAGCGGATGTCTTTCATTTACCACGACACTTCATGGTGACCCTGCCATTCAAGGTCGCATCGCGAGTGAAATTTGGGCAGTTTTTGAACATTATTACAAAATAAGTGGTCATAGGGACTACTCAAACGAAAGAAGAGACGATCATCGCACAGACGGCTGCTGGTGATGGGAAAAAGGCTATTCCAGCGTCAGTACGACCAATATCCTGCTCACCCTGATCACAATCAGAATCAGAATCAGAATTATTTATTTGTAAAACATAGGTATAAACATTAAGGATCTTATAAATAATTAAAGAGCTCTTGCTATGTTTTGTCGTTACTGACATACAAATTTGAATAGAAAAAAAAACAATTAAAATTACAAATGAAATGTCAATTCAAATAAAAGATTATAAATAAAATGTCAATTCAAATAAAAGATTACAAATAAAATGTCAATTAAAATAAAATAAAAAAATCACAAATACGAAACGTCAATACAATTAAAAATCATAAAAAGAAAACCATAATAAAATGTAAATTAAAAATAGTAAAATTACAAACAGAAAAATTTATACCAAAAAATTATCATTTAAATATTCATTCACACTGTAGCAACATTTGTCTAGTAGTATCCCCTGAAGAGACTTTTTAAATCTATATAAAGGCAAACATTTAATTCTATCTGGTAGTTTATTATGAATTTTGGGAGCAACACCAAATAAGCTCTTCGTCAATAGTGCAGTTTTGCACTTGATCGGACACAACAAATTTTCATATTGGGCACGAATTGGAGTTTTTTTAATAGATGAATATTTTTTAAACAAATGTTGATTTGATTTTACAAATAATGCAGTTTCCAGTATGTACAGAGATGGCAAGGTTAATATTTTTAGTTTTTTAAAATGGGGTATGCAACTATCCGTTGTTCTCAGACTACACATTGATCTTATGCATCTTTTCTGCATTCTGAATATAAGTTCCCTATTAGTTGACTGCCCCCAAAAAACCACACCATATCTTAAAGTAGATGCGACTAGTCCATGATAGGCTGTTAATAGTGTCTCAGTATTCACTCTCTTTGATAACTGGAATAATAAATATGCCGATTTGCTCAGACGCTTGCCAATTTCGTCTAAGTGGGGTTTCCAGGTCAGTTTACTATCTACAACATGTAACGTAATTAACGCACACCCTCAGACACCCCAATTAGTTTATTATGTTATAATCATAATACATGCACTGAATTTTTAATTAAACATGTCTAGGCAATGATTATTTAATAAATTAGTTTTAGTAATTCCGGAAGAATGTTGTAGTCACAGTACAAATCAACGAACGCACACAGTCGCATACGTAGGTCTCATACCTACGTATGCGACTGTGTGAGTCTTGCTAGCCTAGTAGGTATTCGCTCGCGTTCGAAACAGCTGTTAACGTCGTCGCTCGACTCAACTTCAATAGCAAAGTTCAATACATTTTTATGCCCGTTTTCTAAATTGATGTTTTAATTTAAAAAGCACTTCATCATTTTTATCAAAAGCGTTCACTATCCTATTTTTTGCACTAAAATAAACTAACGATTTAATACGTCCCCACAAAAAAAAGTCAAGAGGCGTCAAATCAGCTGATTCTCGGGTACTGGCATGGGGATTCTCATCGAAATAGTCCAGTATTTCGTTTTGAAAACGAGTACTTACGTGTACGCCAATCGGCTCCCCTGTCGATGGCCGTGTTCGGACGGAACGTTCCGTGGCCAAGAAGCCGCTGAGTAGCAGCTAACATAGCCCTGCGGTCTACTCTTGTACCATGCCTTTGGTTGAATTTTCTGTCAACTAATAACCTAGAACCACACTATCACCACACCGCACCGTGCCCAAGTCCTCATTGCACATTATTTTGTTTATTGGAAGACATCGCGCGTAAAACAACTAGCATACACTTTACGGAAGTAAGTACCTACATCCCACTTAAAATGTCCGTGCGTGACTAATAACATTTAAGCTTTCATACAGCAGCGCCCGCGCGCCCGGTGCCCGGTGTCATGGTGGCTATCTCGCTCTATCCCAGGTTTTTAATTTGCACGAGAAAGGGAACGAAAACAAGTATGACATATTTCGCATTTTGTTGGTATGGGTAACTATTGTTTCCTTTGTATCCAGTGCCTGTTAGTGTGTGCGTGCAGTTAAATCGCCAAGTTTACTTCAACTGTTTTTGTGAAGACTTTAATTTGCTTGAAATAAGGTTCATTTTTCTTTATTTTGTATTGAATGGCGGAATTTGTTTTAATACAAATAAAACTGAACTTTTAAAAGTCTTATTGCCTTGAGTTACGGTCCATTTCACTTGGTTCTGACTGTACAGGGGTAGTGTGACTATAAATTACATATTTTTAATTATTTTTGGGATAAAAAATGACCTATATTAAAAATTATAGAAATCGATTCAGTAAACGATTCTGAACAAACTATTTTCAGGACGTGCGTTAATTATGTTACATGTTGTATATTTATACCTAAGAATTTTGCATTTGTAACTTCTTCTACTATACAGTTATTATAGGCAATCTTAACAGGTGGATTCTTACGTCGTTGGTGGAAATGGATAACTTTTGTTTTATTTAAATTAATTACAAGATTATTTTTACTAAGCCAATCTATAATGTCACTTAGAGTATTCTTTATGTCATTTTCATAATTATTAGGATTAGTGTATTCCAAAATGGCCGTGCTGTCCTCTGCAAATAGTACCATTTTATGATTTATGGTTTTTGGGAGATCATTAATATATATTAAGAAAAGCGGTGGCCCTAATACACTACCTTGAGGTACGCCATATTTTATGTACCTTGGTTCTGTTATATATTTAGTTTCCATTTTGCTGATAGGGCAAATTCTAGTGATTTCTGTGCACTGAATTCTATCACTCAAATATGATTCCAGGAGTTTGAGGATGTTTCCTCTAATGCCGTACCCATATAATTTTTGTAGTAATATCTTGTGATCTACAAAATCAAATGCTTTTGTCATATCTGTCAGTATAGCACACACAGGATTACCTTTATCTACAGATGTCATTATACTGGATAGCAAATCAAATAGAGCCATTAATATTAGTATTTTTTCTGAACCCCTTCTGTTCATTGCAGAAAAGTTTGAGTTTTTCAAAATATGAATACATTGAATTATAAATGACTTTTTCAACAATTTTTGAGAATACTGATATTTTTGCAACGGGTCTATAATTTTGAACATTAGTTTTATCATTCTTCTTAAAAAGTGGTTTGATGATAACTTTCTTTAGGCTAGTTGGGAACACACCATCAGAAATACAAATATTAATTATATGTGATAGTAGTGGCGCTATAAGTTCCTTTACATATTTCAATACCTTCGTTGATATGCCATCAAATCCTACAGTATTCGTATTTCTTAGGCTGCTAATTATTTTTATTATATCGGAATCAGAAACGGGTAACATAAATAATGATTGTGAATTGAAATGTTCAACAACGTAATTATTGGTTGACGTACCTTGAGTTTTAATATTATTTTCGATGGCTTCTATAAAATAATTATTGAATTCGTTTGCAATATCCATAGGATCTGTAAGACTCAAATTGTCTTTGTTTATCGATAGTACTGGTTCTTGTGGCAAATTGAATTTGGATTTATTAATGATTTGCCAAGCAGCTTTTGACTTGTTTTTTGAAGTTTCAATGTTATAGTTATTTTGGGCTTTTTGAGTTAACTTTATTGTTTTTCTATAAAGTGAAGAGTATTTTTTAAAAGCAAGTCTATTTTTTGTATCAGGATTCAATCTATACGCCCAAAGTAACTGTCTTTGCTTTTGACTACAGATTTTTACTCCACGAGATATCCATTTAGTTTTTTTACTGGTATATACAGTCACAATTTTATTAGGAAAGCACAATTTGTATAACAATGAGAAAACTTGCATAAAATTTTCAAAGGATTCATTCGCATCTTTGGCTTTGTAAACTTGCGAGAAAGACAAGCATTTTAGATGTTTTTTGCATCTAGCCAAGTTGTTCTCTGAGATATCCCGGTTTGTGGTTCTCCAAAATTTTAGTGTACAGGTTTTTTAATAGGAACTTTGAGTAATTGAGATGTATGGTCGGAAAGAACTAGGTCAATTATTTCAGCTTTACAATCTTTACGGCAGGAGTGTGCAAAATTATCTATGCAGGAGTTGCTACTTAATCTTGTCGGTTTATAAAGTTCTAATTGTAGGTTATATTGCAATAGAAAGTTTTCAAATTCTAATGTTATTTTATTTCTTTTTAACACATCTATATTGAAGTCTCCGGCTAGGACAATATTTTTTCTTCCGAATGAGCAGATTCTTTGTAAAATATTATCCAGTTTTTCATAAAATATTTTATAATTGTATCTAGGTATTCTATATATACATATAATAATAATATTTGAAGAAACAAGTTCTATACCGCAACACTCAAAAACAGACACTGATTGTTTGGCAACATCTGATAATTCTCGATAATGTAGTCCTGCTCTAACAAAAATGCATGTGCCACCACGTTTTGCATTTCTGGTGAAGAAAGCAGCTGGGCAGAAATTAGGTTTATGTAATATATTCTCGCAGCCTGCCTCAATAAAGTGCTCCGTTATACAGATAACATCTATGCTAGTTCCCTTATTATGAAGCTCTTCTAATTCAACAATCAACAAATCCGCTTTATTAATGAGTCCTGCAATGTTCTGATGAAGAATGTTGAGGTAATTATTATAGAAAAAACTGAGATGTTTATTTGTGGCATTTCAATTTGATTTATCTGAGAGCAATCAACTTTTTGTTGCATGGTGTTTAAGCTAGCTAGGTCTAGGATAAGGTCTTGCAAGTCAGTTAAGACGATATTGAAGCCTTTGTTATTAAGAATACCATACCACTGGTTATAAGTATCATGTGTGTATGGGAGATTTAGATTCGAGTCTAAGATAAACGCATAGTTGTACGTCTGAACATCCATATAAATTAAATTATTAAAAGTATCTATACGACTATTAAACATAATATTAGAATTATCCATGTATTTAAAAGTAGGTAGACATATAATAAAATTAGTGTGATTTAATTGTAACAATTTCTCACGGATTAATGTCACTAGTTCTATATACTTATTCGTTGTTTTGAAATCCTCCTCACCAATAAAAATAATACAATAATCTGAATACGTAAAATTTCGAACTTTGCTTTCAATATTCTTTAAAATATGCTCAATTCCACATCTAGGCTTACGATAATGACACATATTATAGTTCAGCAGATGAGTGCCTTCACTCATTGTCATTGTGTATCTTCTATTGGAAGTTTCACTGCTGATGACACATAATTTATGTTTTAAAAGTGGAGACGATTTAGAAGGACTCTTTTTGTCAATACAATTTTGTGTCGTGATGTCTTGATAACCTCCGGAGCTTCCAATATCAATATCAATTTGAGGTGTGCTCTGCGTACTACTTAATTGTATTTTTCTTTGGAGTTTTGCCTTTGCGTCTAGCTGGACTATTGTAAACGACTTTATAGGTTTTATTTTTTTCTAATAATTCTGTATTACTTTGTTTTAGGTTATTATTTTCCAAAGATAATTGATCTATTTCTTCATGTGCGCTTTGTAGTTTAATTTTAAGACTTTCTATCTCATTCTTTAATATGCATATTTGGTCTGCATCGTCGTCTTCAGACATTTCTGGTACGGAATTTGTGGTACAGTCCAACGTTTGCGAAACTACATTGCTGATGTCATCATTTGATTCCGACTGAGTACGTGTTCGTCGGAATGTAATGTTTTCCAAGAAATTCATAATGCTTGGTGTTTAAAGTTATAATTTAGTAGTCAAAATAAATGCACAAAGTATTTTCACTTTGTGGGATTCGAACCTTCTACTCAACAGATTATGGGTCTAATGCGGGCGCTGATGTACGCCGCGAGGCCAACCGTGCAACCGTTGACGGAACGAAAGTAGTGATCTGTTATCGTCAAAGCGGTGTTAGTTCATTATGCAGACAACAGATGTCAGTTTCATCAATAGTAAAAACAAGTCAATAAATTTGTTGGTCTGACAACACTATTAGAACTTTGGTAATACCAGTTGTCATATTAGTTTGCATGACTTGTGGTAGATGGTGTTGTACACAACATGTTTTCAAATGTTGTGATGAAAAAAACGACTTTTTTGGCGGCTGCTGTTTGAAGAAAAACACTCGCAGCTATTTGTGTTCTGTGTTATTGCACTTAAACTTGGATATATGCACAGGGATCAAATTAAAATCACCCAAGGTCTTTAATATCAGTACCTATGTCACGGCACGGTTTTGAAAGCCACTGTCCACTGATTTTGAAAATCGTTTTTTTGTTTGTAGTCTTACACTAGTTATCGCTAATAACACTGTCACTGGTGTTTAGTACATTAGGCTTAACTTTTATGCACTGTTTACAGTTTTGACTTAAACTTTTCGTCGTCGTATCGTAATCGTCTTACTGGCAGCGGCATGCTATGCTATCGGTTACTCTTACAAGAAGATGCATGTCAAATGGATCGAGGGACCGATGAACCACAGGTCCTTAATACGTCGCAGGCAGACCTCAGTGCATTTCAAGAAACACGCTCCCCGTGATGATGTGGCGGATATACCCGTGTAAGAGAGAAAAAAAAACACACAACGACAAAGACGACTTCAATTTTGTTTAAGTTTACTTCATTATTAAAAGAAGATTTAAGAAGCAAAGTATATTATTTCGGTCATCCACCACACCACAACCTCGTCCGGGATAGACCGTAATGATAAAGGTGTAATAATACCTAGTAACTTTTGTTTATCATTAGAAACCCTCCTTAACGCTAACGACGCATCATCCATGGCAATTATAGGAGACATAAACATAGATATAAAAACTGGTACAGAAGACAAACGTGCCAGTGAATACCTTGACATAACCGGTTACCTTGGTTTCTATCCTGGTCACCAACTTCCGACACGAGATTAATAATAATAATAATGCAATTAGTCTTTTGTCAGGCGGAAACAAGGTGCGCGCCTTCAACGGTTGGGTCATGCCGGTTTTGATGTATTCCTTCGGCATACTCAAATGGACTCAGACGGAACTTGATGCCCTGGATAGGAGGGTACGCACACTGTTGACTGCAAATCGAATGCATCACCCACGGTCGTCGGTGATGAAACTGTATATCCCACGGAAGTGCGGGGGTCGTGGCTTCTTAAATGCTAAGACCCTACACAACCGTGAGGTATGCAGTCTCAGGGAATACTTCCTAGAAGCCGACGGGGAGATGCACCGAGATGTGGTCTCAGTGGACAAGGGCCTCACCCCGCTCTTCCTGGCTAACGAGAACTGGCGCAAGCCTAAAGTATTAGACACTAATGACCGCAAGGAATGGCAGGGCAAGGAGCTTCACGGACGCTTTTACCGGGCCCTACATGGCCCGGATGTAGACTTCTTAGCGTCCGTATCCTGGCTGCGCTTTGGTGACCTCTTCGGGGAAACCGAAGGTTATGTCTGTGCAATAATGGACGAAGTTATGATGACGAATAACTACCGGAAATACATTGTGAAAGATGGCACGGTTGACATATGTCGGGCATGCCACCGTCCGGGAGAATCGATCCGACACATTATTTCTGGGTGTTCTAGTCAGGCTAACGGAGAGTACTTGCATAGACACAACCTTGTTGCCAGGATTATCCACCAGCAACTTGCTTTGAAGTACAACCTTGTGGAATCAGAAGTGCCATACTATAAGTATGCGCCCGACCCAGTTCTCGATAATGGTAATATCACGTTGTATTGGGATCGACCTATCATCACTGACAGGACTGTTGTTGCCAATAGGCCTGACATTGTGGTGATAGATCGATTGGAGCGTCGCACAATGATTGTTGATATAACGGTCCCGCATGACGAGAACCTCGTGAAAGCAGAAAAAGATAAACAATTTAAATATCTAGATCTGGCTCGCGAGGTTGTTGACATGTGGGACGTGAGTACAGCAGTCATTGTGCCCATAGTCGTGTCGGCCAATGGCTTAATAGCCAAGAGCCTCGACCAACATCTTAGGAGGCTCTCGCTTGGCAGCTGGATCACGGGCTTGATTCAGAAAGCAGTACTTCTGGACACGGCACGTATTGTTAGGAGGTTCCTCTCTCAAGAGCCCTGACCACCGGCAGCTCGGACCCTGTTCCCAGCGCTGGTGGGCTACTATTTTTATATTTTTAAATGTTTTTATTTATATTGTTTTTATATTAGGAATATTTAAAAATTTAAAAATATGTTATAGAATAAATAAACGAAATAATGCAATTAAATCATTTTACCCTACAGACACAAAACGCTACAGATTGTACCCAACCAATATTTACACCCACACAAATACTACCTTCAACCATAGAAGCACATATAGTATACAAAATAAAACACAAACTCGAATGAGATGGACTAGTGAACAGAATGAAGCTATAATGCGATCTTATTATCGAGTTACAGATTTAGGTACAAACGAAACGGCATACAGAAAACGTATGTATGACGATTTCGTTAGCAATTTCCCATCATTTGCTCACCTAAGCGAACAAAGAATAGCTGATCAGAGGAGAGCAATAATAAACAATAAATATATCAGTAATGATAAATTTAATTTGTTAAAGGCCGAGGTAGCTGAAGAACTCGGACTACGAACACTCAACGCACACAACGACAACGACCCGTTAGCAAATATTACTAATATGAACAACACCAATGCCCAAATAACAAATAACACTGAAATTGACTCCATAGAAGAACCTACTCCTAATACTCAAACATCAGATAACGTTGAACTTAATACTTTAACAGATATTCTACTAGTCCACAAATTAACCCAGAAAGAGATTCATTGATAGACGATACTTTTCAACTAGCACTCGAATTTTTTAAAGAAACTAGTCCTACTAATAGAATTTATATTTCAAAACAGAAACCGTCTAAACATCTTGCAAGAATAATAAGCTACCTAAACAAAATCATCTTACCAGAAAATATCGACAAGGACACCGACTTCCATACATTACAAACCGTTATTTATTGTTCAGCATGGACTGCTGCTAAAGTAAATGGAGCAAGAATAACACTTGAACCGCGAGAAAATACCCGAGTTCCAAAAACAGAATACAAGCCAAAATGTTTATGTGTTGGTAATAGCTTTAAGATTAAAAAGGAAGACATTACTGACTGTGTCTCAGAGTTGTTAAAGTTAAAATGTGGTAAAATCATATTGTGTGCTTTTCCCTATTTTGAAAATTTGGGTAATAGAAAAAACAATTATATACATATGTTAAATAACCATGTACATTTCTTAGTAGGTCACTATAGTGACAGACTAATACATATATCTGGATATCAACACTATTGTTGGTAAACTGAAGTCGACACGGGGTAAGGTGTATCTACCTATAAGATGTAGACACAAAATAGCTCGGCTATTAGCTTATAATATTCACACAGACATAAATAGTATGTCTAAGTTTAGTTCTATTATTAACACTGCGACTATTAGTAGTAATACAAATGTACAGGTGACTTTAAATGAATATAGCATTAGTGCTTTAAATGTTTACAATCATTGTACTGAGGAGGATCCATGTGTCACCGTGGAGAATTCTCATTTAGGGTCTCATTTAGGGTATATTAGTGATAGGGTCTTGTTGTCTGAGGATGGCACGGGAGTCTCCGGCCTCACTCCAAATATTAATTTAAACTAGAAAGTGAGACAACAGAAGGTACCATTAACAATATTGTTAATCCTACCAACAGCAAGGTATCTTCTTGCACTCAATTAGTTAGTAAAAAAGGGCCTCAGCAGAACACTTTGAAATTATTCCACCAAAATATCCAAGGCATTTCTTCCAAATTATTAGAAATTGAATTGTTTTTAGAAAATAGTAAGTTTGACATTATTTGTTTTACTGAACATTGGCTAAAGCATTACCAAATGCTTATCAATTATGAGAACTATATGGTGGGTAGCTGCTTTAACCGTAAAACTATGCTTCGTGGAGGTTCCCTAATATTAATAAAAAATTGTTTTAAATATAAGCAACGTAATGACATAGTAGGTCTCTCAGTTGAACATTGCGTCGAACTGTCCTGTGTTGAGCTAGATAAGCATGTAATTGTGTGTGTGTACAGACCCCCAAACTATCAAAACTTTTCCTTATTTAAATCAATAATGGAAGATGTCCTGGCAAAACTTGCAGCCAGTAATAAATCTACAATTATTTGTGGTGATTTCAATATCAATATTTTAGAAGAAAGTTCGAATAGCAGTCTACTAGAGTCACTCCTTCTACTGCTACTTGCATAGATAATGTTTTCTGCGATTGTGATTACTTAGATAAGGCCATAGTAAATTGTCTGCCTTCTGACCATAGCGGACAAACTGTAACTTTTAGGTGTAATACACCCCCATTGCAAAAAGTTCAAATTAAATTTAGACCTATAACTTCTAGCAGATTAAATAGGTATAATATTTCGCTACAGAACAAGTTAAGTGCTATGAGCCTTGGCGATATTAATATAATTCAATTGTATGATCGTTTCTTTTCAATAGTTCACACGGAATTCAATAAAACTTTTGAAAAGAAGACAAAAAGTATTTGCCTTAAATTCATATTTAGTGATTGGGCAACTAGAGGTATCCGAAAAAGTAGGGAAAGACTAATTGAGCTTTATGGCCTTAAGCCATTTATAAACACTGAAACTTTTAACAAGTATGTTGCTAAGTATTCAAAAATTTTTAGAAATACATGCAAGGTTGCTAAAGCCCTGCACATTAGCAACAAGATCAAAACAGAAAATAAAATAAAGACAAGTTTGGAAAGTCATAAATAACGAGACTAACAGGAAGAAAATACGTAACACTAGATACAGCATGTGGTCCTAAAAGCTCTGATCAGGAAGTAGCTCAAGAATTTGTAAATTTCTTTACCGATGTACCATTAAAAACTACAGAGGCTCTTATTTCCTCACCTGAACTCTCAATTGGTTTATTAAAGGCGAAAGTGTCTGGCTGCCTGGCTGAATTTAAATTTAAACACATTAACCCTATGATAGTTATTAAAGCTTTCCGGCAAATAAAAATCAAACTGACCGAAGATCTATGGGGAATGTCTATCAAAGTTTGTACATCCATACTTGAGACTATAGCCCCTTACCTAGCTTTAATTTTTAATTTATGTGTAGACCAAGGAGTTTTCCCTGATTTAATGAAATACAGTAAAGTCATACCTCTTTTCAAATCCAAGGACAGTAAAGACACTAATAATTATAGACCAGTATCGGTTATACCAGCTTTTAGCAAGGTTTTTGAAAAGGTAATGCTTAATCAAATGCTCTATCATTTTAACACCAACAGAATCTTACATGATCAACAGTATGGTTTCACCAAGGGACGTTGTACAACTGACGCCGGTGTAACCTTATTAAAGCACATATTTACTGCGTGGAAAGAGTCTCAAGACGCCAGTATAGGATATTGGCATCATGACAGTACATTGTCAATACATCTACGAAAACATAATGTACGTTAGAAAAAATATGCACCTTTTTGGTAAAAGGGGTGACAGACATAATTACAGTACTAGAAATAGGGACCAACTAGTTCAGCCAGGCTTTAGACTCGCTAAAGTAGACTCATCTTTCATAGGGTACTGTTTGAGATGCTATAATAAAATTCCACAAAGTATTCTTGAACTGAATGAGACGAAATTTAAAACATGCACTAAACGCACACTATGTAAGCAAGCATATTACAAGTTGAGCGATTACATCGCTGATAAAAATGCTTGGCTCAATGCTGGTCCTGCTCCACAAGGACAGGGGCGCTTAAATTGATAGCATTAAATGGTATTGTTGGAGCTGCTGAAGATTGTACAACTATCTTTGCATTGTATAGATTCAATCTCTTTGGTATTATATAATCTCATAGCCCATATTGTGTGAGTACTATGTACTAGAAAGCTATCATTCACTAGAAACCTACGTCTTTTCTTGACTTGAATGTGCCCTGGCGGTTGAGAGTATGTCATGCTCACTCAAATGTCTCGCTGATGGTGGCGCATGACATATTAAAAGCCATCAGAGAGCCAATAACACTTCTTTTAACCATAATATTCAATGAAATCTCGAAACAAGAGGCGATAACACCTGACTGGAATACGGCAATTATAACCTTACTCTACAAAAAAGGTGATCCAGGCCAAATGGACCACTACAGACCACTGAGTATGCTACAGTCACTTTATAAATTATTTGCAAGCCTAATATTAAAAAGGATCTCACGTTAGACGAAAACCAACCTAGAGAACAAGCAGGATTCAGATCGGGCTTCTCTACAAACGACCACATTTTCACGATAACACAGATTATCGAGAAGTACAATGAATACAATAAAGAACTCTACGTGGCCTTTGTAGACTATTCCAAGGCGTTTGACTCTATCTCCCATGAATCTCTATGGCGCTCTCTTTGTGAACAAGGAGTCCACGTAAAGTACATAAAACTCTTGAAAGAGATTTACAAGAACAGCAGAGCCATAATTAAAC
Source organism: Xestia rhomboidea (assembly GCA_963853795.1). Classification (NCBI taxonomy): domain Eukaryota; kingdom Metazoa; phylum Arthropoda; class Insecta; order Lepidoptera; family Noctuidae; genus Xestia; species Xestia rhomboidea. Next base: position 20,930,492 of record OY970762.1, on the reverse strand, counting down.
TGGAGAAAAAAGGAGAGCCATTTAACATTCAAAAAGGAGTCAGGCAGGGAGATCTCATGTCACCAAATTTATTCAACGCGGTTTTGGAGCATGTTTTCAGACAGCTAAACTGGTGCCATGTCGGTATTAAAATAAACGGTGAGTTTCTCAACCATCTTCGTTTCGCAGATGACATTGTTCTGTTAAGCGATACACATGCAGATCTTGAGCGCATGCTGAGGTCTCTAGATGAGGAGATCCGAAAATGTGGTCTTCACATGAACGCAGGAAAAACATGCCTGTTAACCAACACGTTGACTCGCCGTACGCTATTGGTAAAGGCACATTGTTGTTATTTCTGCTCCTCAGATTTTAAATAAGTTAGGTAATAAAAAGGAGTGGAAATTCTATTTATAAAATACCTTACTGATCTACTTAAAGCCAGTGATGTGACCTATCGAACAGTGAATTATGGAGTTTTTATGGTGATCCGCTTCGGTGGAGCAAAGTTAGAGCAATATCAAACTGTGGATAAAAATCTTAAATTTGAAAAGATACCTCCCGCGCTAACCACCGCTGACCCCGCTGTCGCCTGCGCACAGCTTTCACAACAGAGGTCAGAATTCGAACACTATTATATCAGCTACGTTGGCGCATTACTAAACGGGCCGACATTGAGTGCGAGTTGATCGTTTGGTCGTGGGTTCGAGACCAGCTATGGAAAATACTTTTTGAATGTTTATCGAACTTTGTATGATCAATAACTACACAATAATTGTAATATGGAGTTTATGCAAAATGTTAACACTCAAAAAAGGGGTCGCCGTTCAAGCTTAGGTCCGCATGACAGTGACTTTGATTTAAACATATCATATCAAAGTTTACCAAACAACGTTACTATCAGAAATGAAGTGACAGAACTAAACGTTAAACTTGAAAAGTTAAATATGAGGAACTGCAAATAGCAAACTCTGAGATTGAAAGTTTGAATGTTGAGAATAGCGCCTTAAAAAAAGATTTATCAGTAGCCCAAGATAAAATTAATCTATTCAAATCTGTCGGTGCTTTAGAACTCTATCAGAATGACAAGTCGATTGCTTCGCCTCTCAAATTCTATTCTCCACAGTACCGAAAGCGATATGGGTCTTTTGGTATAAGAAAAGGCTTAACAAGACCATCGTCTAAAGAAATAGATTTTAACGCAGTGAATGATGGTATAAAACATAACGAAAGCTACAATTTAAGCTGCTTTTTCGAGCAGCCCCTAACATCAAAATGTGACTTACAAAACACAATCATAAGTCACCAGCCTTCTTATCGACCCATTGCAGATCAAGGTAACATTGAAATGGGGACAATAGTTGACACAGTGACAGTTGGAACTCTGACCATAGATATCAGTGATATTTCGGACCATGGAAAAAAACACTTAATTTTAACTAATAATATAAAATCAAAAACGGTGTTCGGTTAAAAACTGTTGTTGACCACTAGCTATACATTCATGTGTACAAGTTACTCATTCCTTAGTTCATAAGCAGTGTCCAATAGATCTTTGTACAAACCACACGTCGTTTCATTCAAAAAGTCGATCGAGCAAACTTCAACCCTAATCACCTTAACATATGGTCCATAATCGAGCCGGATACCAGTCCTCGCTGCCGACGTCGCCGGCCGCCCGAGAACAAAGAGATCGCGTTAAGATAAGACGGCCCAAGTGTTCGAGTTGTTCAGCGCGAAGTATTTATTAGTGAAGCTTATTCATTTCATTACGTTTGCTACGATTGAAGTTATTACAAACTTACGATGGCTATGGAAGTGGAAGAAGCGTTGAATAAAGTGGAAAACCTTGCACATACTTTGAAGAAGACCCAGATCAACCTAAAGAAGTGCCCAAAGGCTAGATTAACCCAAAAGAATTATGTTGAAGCCCGCATTAAGTGTGTAGAAGATTACTGGAGTGAATATAAACAAGCTTACGGTGAAATAATGCGAAGCGTACCGAAGGAGAAGCGGGACCAAATACCTTACATAGTAAATGATGAATATTTTGAACATGAAGAGCTGTATTTAAGTCTGATGACAGACTTGAAGGATTTGTTGGTGTCTCAAACAGTTATTGATAGTGGTTCGTTGCCTATACCTAGTGATTCTCAACAAACACGAGTGGTTTTGCCGAAAATACAACTGCCTACGTACAGTGGACAATATGAAGAGTGGTTATCGTTTCATGATTTGTTTAATACACTTGTACATAAGAACGAGTCGTTAAGTAATGTACAAAAATTGCATTATTTAAAAACAAGTCTTAATGGAGAAGCTGCATCGATATTAAAACAAACAGACAGACAGATTCGAACTACGAACAAGCGTGGAACATCCTAAAAGCAAGGTATGGCAACAAACGTATAAATGTCGACGCAGTTATGAAAAGATTCTTTTCTATGAAAAAAATGAGTATGGGAAATTCCACTTCTATCAAGAATTTACTAGATACAACATTTGAATGTTTACATCAATTTAAAAATATGAATGTGCAGACTGATAACTGGGATCCTTTGATAATATTCGTCATAGTGCAAAAACTAGACTGTGAAACCCACAAAGATTGGGAAAACTATGTGAGCAGCAATTATGAGGAACCTGATAGCCTCCCCTCCCTCGATATGTTTCGTAAATTCCTGGAATGCCGATTTCGTACGTTAGAACTGACAGAACCAACAAAACAAAAGGCAAGTTTAGGTCATGTTCGAGAAAGGTCATTTCACGCAGCAACTAATGTGGAGAATAGTAAAATATGTCAAATGTGTAAAGAAAACCACACACTTAGCCACTGTAAGGAGTTTGGAAAACAATCACCAACACAAAGAAGCGAGTTTATCAAAGTCAATAATTTGTGCTTCAACTGCCTTGCACCCGGACACTCTGTGAGGCATTGTCGCATACCAACAAGCTGTAGAATATGCAAAAGACGTCACCATTCACTTCTTCACGAAAATAAGGAAGAAAGCACCATAAAACCAACCACAACGGGCAACACTGAAACCAAAGAAACAAAACAACCCGAAGTGGCACTACATACCAACGTGGAGAAGATTGAAGATACAGAGAAAGACATTACAATGGTGACATCACACGTTTCTACGAATCAAAGCACATCGTTGCTGGCAACTGCAATCGTAAAAGTGAGAAGTGAAGACAATTACACAACGATATTACGAGCTTTGATCGACCAAGGCTCACAAGCAAGTTTCATTAGCGAACGTGCAGCACAACAACTCATGGCCAAGCGATATCATGTCAAAGGTACAGTTGTAGGCGTGGGATCAACGAAAGAAGACATCAAACAAGTAGTTCAGATCAATGTAGAATCAAGATGTGAAAATTTCAACTTGGAAGTTAGAACATATGTAATGTCGAAGCCACTGACTACTAAAATACCATCCCGCACGATTAACACAAAATATTGGCCTCATTTAGAAGGACTAGTCCTGGCTGACCCTAACTACTGTCAGCCAGGGTCTATTGATTTGCTTCTGGGTGTCGACGTGTATGCACAAATTGTACAGAACCAGCTAATCAAAGGTCCACCAGGGTCACCATGTGCACATAAAACAAACCTTGGTTGGATTTTATTCGGAAAGGTAGAAGATAGAGTACAACGAACAGAGTCGGTTCTTGTTATGCATCATCAAATCATAGGAGAAGACTTATTGAAAACACTCTGGGAGATAGAACCAGATTCGAAGAGGACATACACAAAGGAAGAAAAGGAATGTGAAAGCTTCTATGAAAATACATACAGAAGAAACAGCAACGGACAATACGTTGTGAGACTCCCATTCCGTACCAATGACTCGAAAGCAGCGGATGGGAACACGAGACAAATCGCAATGAATCGCTTGATTCAACAAGAAAGAAGACTTCAAAAAGAACCTGAACTAAGAGAAGAATACGATAAGGTACTAGAAGAATATTTAACAATGGGACACATGGAGGAAGTCCCAAAAGATGAAGTAACCAATCGGTGTTTTTACCTACCACATCACGCTGTAGTTCGAAAAGATAAAGAGACTACAAAAATTAGAGTCGTATTTGATGCGTCAAGCAAAGGAAATAATGGCATATCTTTGAACGACGAGCTCATGACTGGCCCGATACTACAAGAAGATATGCGAAGTATTATAATGAGATGGCGCATGCATAAGGTGTGTTTCGCAAGTGACGTCATCAAAATGTACAGAATGGTACTTGTAGATAAGAAAGATACAGATTATCATAGAATATTGTGGCGTGGCCGCGTCAGACCCAATCTTGAGCCAAACTGCCAACCATCTGAAGTCAAGGACTACAGATTGAAAACAGTAACGTTTGGTACAGCATCTGCACCTTATCTTGCCATAAAAACGTTAATTAAACTAGCAGAAGATGAAGGTGAACAATATCCTGAAGCTGTCAAAATTATTCGTGAAGACTTCTATGTCGACGACCTGACGTCAGGCTGCGATACAACAGAAGAAGCAATTCGTGTGAGTAAGCAAATCATTACCATTCTAAAACGCGGAGGCTTTGAAGTTCAAAAATGGGCGTCTAATGATACCGAGTTTCTTAAATCTATAGATGCCAATAAAGTCACTACAAAGGCTAACCTAGACTTGAAGCTAGACGGCACCATAAAAGCTCTTGGTCTGTCATGGAATCTCGGAAGAGACGAGTTTCATTACCACTTACAACTAGAACCTATATCATCAGATCATATAACAAAGAGAAGCATTCTGTCAGATTTACAGAAGTTGTTTGATCCACTAGGGTGGATAGCACCAGTTATTGTAACAGCAAAAATTCTAGTACAAAGATTGTGGCTAGAAGGAGTTGGATGGGACCAAGGCATAAGTAAAGAACTGAAAGAACAATGGAAGTTCATTAGAGAAGATTTAGAAAATGTCAATCAATTAAGAATCAGACGTTGGTTGAACACCATTAGCACTGAAAATGAAGGAATAACCTTACATGGGTTCTGCGATGCGTCTGAAAAGGCATATACAGCTGTGATTTATTGCCGTGTACAACCAGCGAAGGTGACATAAAAACAAATCTCATCGTTTCAAGAACAAAGGTAGCTCCTGTCAAGACCATTTCACTACCACGACTCAAATTGAGTGGAGCTACACTACTAGCTAAATTGCTAATGAAAGTGAGTCAAGTTATGAGAATTCCTTCACAAAATGTGTTCGCATGGACTGACTCAACTATAGTCTTAGCATGGCTGTTCGGAGAACCAAACCGATGGAAGCCATTTGTCGCCAACCGAGTGGTAGATACTAGAAAACACAAGCAGTAGCCGATGGTTCCATGTGCAGTCGGCACATAACCCAGCCGATATAGCGTCACGAGGATCATCTTTATCAGAACTACAACAGAAAACGCTATGGTGGGACGGCCCTGCCTGGCTTGTAGAGAAAAATATCGAGTTCACAAAGCCTATAAGGTCAACTACAGATTTAGAAAGGAAGAAACCCATCCAGTCATACGTAAATGTAACAGAAGGAGAAGAGAAATTCCTAAAATTAGAAGAATATGATACACTTACTGAGATAATGAGAGTAATAGTACATTGCAAAAGAGTTTTTAATATGAAGAGAAATCCTAACAAACTGGGTCAGGAGGTGACAACAGAAGAACTGCAAAATGCTTTGGAAATTTGCATACAAAGAGTACAAGAAAAGGAATTTCCAGATGAAATTAGAAGAATAAAACAAAAAGCGAATGTAAAAACCACTAGCATTCTGAAGTCACTGAACCCATTCTTAGATAACCAACATATCCTCAGGGTGGGCGGAAGGTTGAGAACCGCAGATGCCGATGAGAACTTAAAACATCCTGTGATACTGGGCAAGAAAAACAGCTTCGTATCACTAGTGTTGGCTGATGCACACCTGAAAACAATACAAGATGTAATAACGAGAGTATATACAGTACGTCACGATGGCAAACTGTCTCAGAGATCAATCTCAAACTTATGTACTTTACCGATTAGTACTAAAGAATAAAATAATTAATTATCTTTGTGTGTTATTTTGGTTTGTTATTAATATAGTTAAGTCATAAATTCATGTTTTAAAACCACCTTAGGTATAAATCATTATTGTAATTTTATAGTAAGTCGAGTAACAATAGCTTCTAATTTTTACCTACTTGTTCAAGTTGCATGTAATTAATTGTCACATTGTAGTGTCTTAGCATGATGTTTTATTATGTGAGAAAAGGCCTATAAGTCCTTTTGGTGGGCGGTATGTTCGGTTAAAAACTGTTGTTGACCACTAGCTATACATTCATGTGTACAAGTTACTCATTCCTTAGTTCATAAGCAGTGTCCAATAGATCTTTGTACAAACCACACGTCGTTTCATTCAAAAAGTCGATCGAGCAAACTTCAACCCTAATCACCTTAACAAACGGAAACTAGTCAATTAATCGCTAGAAAGTTTCAGGTGAAGATTTTTGCTGACCAAACAGGACTGGATATGAGGAGATCGCTTCAAGAGCTTCTAGGAAATTCCTTCCATGTTACTTCGATGATTAAACCAGGAGCCTCCATGGCTGAAGTAATCCACCCACTCAGACTACGTATTAATACTAGGGGGTTCCAATGACGTTAATCCTCTGAATTTTCGACAAGTGAAACACACAAACGTCTCAGTGGGCAAACTCTATAAAAATAATTATCTTAATGTTAATATGCTCAATAATTCGCTGAAGCTAATATGTAGCAACTTCAAAAATACGTCATTTCTGCCACTGGATCTGAATTATACGGGTACTAAAATTGCTTCAAAATACATAAATACAGTGAGAGCAAGTAGGCTAATCCATAAGGAAATACTACGTTTGAAGTACAGAAATGACTATTTAGAATATGTTAAAGTTAAATCTAATGAATTAAAATGTTATAGTAATACATATTCACAGACAGAGAATGAAACTTTATCAATGCTTTACAAGCCAGTTACAGGTAGCATTGGCACACAGACAGATGAAAATGATTTTTTTCGATCTTAAATTATCAATTAATTCTAATGGCCTGATTAATTCATCTGATCTCGATAAATATATATGCCTTAATATTTATCATCAAAACCTATGTGGAGTTATGAACAAGAAAAATGAATTGGAAGTCTACGTCGAAACTCTTGATAAAAGACTGGATTACATGTGTATAAGTGAGCACTTCTTGAATGAGAGCACAGCAAAGGTTTTTAATCTAAATAGCTATGAGTTAGTAGCTTACAACACAAGGAAAAATAAATTAAGAGGTGGTAGTTTAATTTTAGGGCATGTGGATAGACAGACCGAAATTTGCGGACCAATAAATAAATTGTATAAAATGAAATGTTTTGAAGTTTGTGGTGCTAAAGATACTATGACGGGTCTTCATATCTGTTGTTGCTATCGAAATCCTGTGGATAAAAATTTCAAACAGTTCTTAGAAAGATTGGAGAAGTTGTTGGACTATTTATTAAATAGGAACTGCATAATATGCGGTGATTTTAATATTGATCTGCTAGTGGACAATAACAAAAGTGCGGAATTCCTTAGTCTGTTAAGATGTTATAATTTTAGACATCTCTAATCGCTTCTCCTACTTTCATCCGTAATAATAGTACTTCATGTATCGACAACATCATAACCAATCTGCCTGATACATGTGTTTTGGGTGATGAGGTAGATCACAATGGTCTGTCCGACGGGCATGCAGGTATTTTTGCCGAGGTTCGTTTGCAAAATCGATCATATCCAAATTTGAATGAGAATCGGTTTATTGTAATAGATAAAAGAGTTTTCAACACTAAAAATAGTGCAGTATTTGTAGATGGTATTCTAAAAGAATCTTGGGCTGATATGGGTGTTAATACTTTTCTTAAATGCTTTTATAAAGTCTTTCGCAATAGCTATAGAAAAAGAAAATGTAAAATTAATCTTAAAAATAAATCACAATTAACGTGGATCACTAAAGGGATACGAACCTCCAGCAAAATGAAACGCTTTTTATGTGCACGCAATGGAAATAATCTTGAACCGAGTGTTTTAAAATACAAAAACATGTACGTCAGGTTATATAGAAGGATTGTCTCTAAAGCTAAAAAACTTGCTATAATGACACAAATAAATACAGCAAAAATATGGGTAAGGAAATTTGGAAAGTTGTAAATAAATGCACAAATAAAGAGAAAGTGATACAGCGGGAACTTAGGTTTAAGGTTGATGGACAAATTGTAGTGGATCCAGGGGAAATAACTAATTTACTAGTAAATCAATTTGACTACAAAGGTGCTATTGACGGAAATGAAGGAGACCATGCTACGGCATTACTTTATAGATACACGGACAGGATTAGTAGTGACATGCATATTTCTCCTACCACTCCAAACGAGATCGGTACTATAGTTAAAAGAATGGAAAACAAACATTCCTGTGGGTATGACGAAGTTCCGATTTGTGTATTCAAGGAGCACATTGAAGTATTAGCCGAGCCTCTATCTGACTTCTTCAATAAATGTATAAAAGAGGCTATCTTCCCAGAACAACTAAAAATGGCGAAAGTAATACCTGTGTATAAGAAGGGAAGTAAGTCTGATCCTAAAAATTATAGACCTATCTCTCTACTACCAGTGCTGTCTAAATTATTTGAAAAGATACTTAAATTTCGACTTTTAGCACACTTGCGAGTAAATAAAGTTTTGCATAATAGACAATTTGGGTATCAAAAGGGTGTTGGCACTTCAGACGCCATATATACGTTATTAGATGATGTAATAAGCAAAATTTATAAAAAAAAATGAGAGTTGCAGGGACTTTTCTAGATTTAAGCTCTGCATTTGACACAATTGACCACGAATTGCTTTTGACTAAAATGAGTCATTATGGAATAAGAGGAAATGCTTTGCAACTATTCTCTTCCTACTTAAAAAACAGGCGTATGTACGTTGAAATTGACAAAACTCAGAATAATTATAAGAAAAGGTATACATCCAAAATTGTACGCATATCGACGGGTGTCCCCCAGGGATCTATTTTAGGACCTATTTTATTTTTAATATTTATTAATGACTTGATTAATTATCTAAATACAATTTTACCGGACATTGAATTAGTAATTTTCGCTGATGACACAAATGCCATAGTGGCAGCTAATGACATGGTAGAGTTGACAGAAAGGGTGAATGCCACGCTAAAAGCTTTTCATGTGTGGTTCACGGCAAATAAATTGTTTATTAATAGTAAAAAGACTCAAATAATGTTATTTAAGACTACAGCTCGAAACAAAGATAATTTAAATGTGGCCTTAAATGGAGTTGAAATTGCGCTTGTTGCTGAAGTAAAATTTTTAGGTATACATATTGACCAACTATTAAACTGGAAACCTGAACTAAAAGCTATTGATGCAACGGTATCGTCTGCATGTTACGCTCTGAGAGCCCTGAGAAATGAAATCAGCATAGAACAGCTAAAAATGGTATATTTTGCGTTGGTGGAGTCAAAAATTAGATACAGCATACTTTTTTGGGGAAACAGCTATGAATATAATAGTAGAAGAGCTTTCGTACTACAAAAACGTGCAATTCGTACTATGGTCCGTATCTCACAAAGGGAAAGTTGCCGACAACATTTTATTAGTTTGGGCATACTTACAGTACCAAGTCTCTATTATATTGGTACTTTTAAGTAATATGGCCAAATACATACAAGACTATGAGACAGTTAAAGAACGGCAGATAAGGGAAGGCACCCGTAGACTGGACTTGAAGAATAAAAAAATTATAATCATAACCTAAGAATTATTAAACACAGTCCACGTTACCAGTCTGTAAAATTATTCAACAGGTTGCCTTTAGACATAAAAAGTGCCGTCTATAGTAGCACCTTCAAAGTAAAACTAAAGGAATTCCTATTGAATAAGTGTCTATATGCGGTAGAAGAGCTGTGATTTTATTGAACCGTATTTTTAATTTTTATTGAGTTTTTATTTTAAGTAAGTTTTATATTTATTGATTTTGTTTATTCTAATTTATTGATATTATTTTTTTTAAATTAATTTTACAATATATCAAATTTATCTTTAGTTAATTATTTTATTGTTATTATTTTTAAATTGTTGTTGTAAAATGTATTTTATATTAGTGTGTCTTCTGTAATTGTGTAATTTTTGTGTTTAAATTCAGATACAAGTTACTTGTTTGTGAATAAATGACTATGACTATGACTATAACAGCATAAGAGTACCTACGATGATACAAGGCACATCAATCGCATACGGAGACAACTGTGTTTATCTTGGGCAAACCATTTCGTTTAACAGACCGACAGAAAATGAAGTTGATCGTAGAATAAACAGTGCATGGAGAAGATATTGGTCGTTGAAAGAAGTATTTAAATCACGCATCCCGATTTGCCTGAAAAAGAAAGCTATGGACACCGTTATATTACCTACTCTGCTCTACGGTTGTCAAAACTGGACACTAACAAAGGCAGTCACACACAAACTCCAAGCCTTTCAACGAGCAATGGAGAGGAGTATGTTGGGATTTAAACTCCGAGACCGTAAAAGAAGCAAAGACATACGGCTATGCACTAAAATAACAGATGCTGTAGAATTAGCTTGCAAGTTAAAATGGCGATGGGCAGGACACGTAGCCAGAGCGACCGATGGACGCTGGAGCGAGAGGGTTCTCCATTGGTACCCTCGCGATGCACCACGCACCCGAGGCAGACCCAGGCGTCGTTGGTACGATGATATTGTGGCCGTGACCGGCCCCACCTGGACTAGAATAGCCCAAAACAGAGAGGAATGGCATAAGATGGAGGAGGCCTTTGCCCGTAAATGGGCACCCAATTAGAGTAATTGTTGAGAAATGATTATGTAGCAAATTTATTTTATTTAATTTTAATCTATAAAAATGTCATCAAAATATTTACCTAAAATAAAAAAACATATAAATATTTTGTTTATTTAATGATTGCTAAAATGCATGTTTAATTATTACGAATGAAGTTATTAGTTTTTAAGAACCAAATGAATATTATAATTAAGATTTATACTACGTAATGAATTTAAAATGTATTTTTTGGGAAATAAAAGGCTTAAATAAATAAATAAATGAGTATGATTGCAGAGATGAATGAGGGAGTATGTGTGTGAGCGCTGAGCGAGAAGGGGAGTATGACGAGCTAGTTTTATGAAGGAAAGAAGACTCCAATTTTGTTTAAGTTTATTTAATTATTTAAAGATTTAAGAAGCAAAGTATATTATTTCGGTCATCCACCACCCCACATATATATACACTTGGGGGGTGAGCAGTATTGCATTATGTTCATTAATTCAACAACATTCTTCAACTGTTTGACAACTCAAACTCAAACTCAAATCATTTATTTCAATTAGACCATTACGGCACTTTTGAATGTCGAAAATACAAAAAAGCAAAGCTACAGTCACAGACACAAGGCATAATAACTTGAGAAAGTACTGTAGTTGCCCATTCCCTAACGTAGATCTCTATGGAGAAGAACGGGCAAGAAACTCCATGGACACTCTTTTAAATCAAAATATTGTTACAAAATCTTGGTTACATCATTCATGTTGAGATTATACATATATGTGAGAACGATGTAGAAAGACGTGCACATTAAGAGCGTCCAGAGTAAAATGTTAAGGACGCGTTTGCATATCAGGTAAAATTATGCTGTTTATCGGTACAATTTTATGGCATAACCAAACAAAATCCAATATAACTAATAACTACTTCGTATAGATTGGTTCTTCATCTTCAAATAATAGGTACTTGATCAAAGAAAATTTTAGTTTTTTATAATGTAAAATCGATCTGTCGTTGCCATTTTCCCTAAAATTAACGATACAGGGTTGAGTTTAGGTACATTTTTTGTGCTATTATTAACATATTTTACTATTTCTAAAAATACTGTATGTTGGCAAACATAATCAATTCTTAATGCAAGGATTTTTTTTTTATCTAAATGATCTATATAGTTGCAGAAAAAATGAAAACCAAATCTTATTTTTTCACATTTTTTTGCTATTCTGGATGAATCTTAATCGATTGCATTAGGGGTTATTTTATTTTGGATACCCGTCTTGATTTATTACACAAACACTTTGAATGAAACTTTAGTCCGCGCACGGCCGCCGTCGAGAGTGGACACGTAACGCCTGTTTGGAGCGGCTCGAGTTGAAAAAGATCGCTGTACAAACACAAAATATTCGATAAACCAAATTTGATACTAGGTAATATTTTTATTAGTTATGATGAGACCTTACCTCCGGACTTCATGAAGTGTTTTTTGACTGCTACTGGAACTCCTTGACGTGTTGTACTAGGTGAGCTGAGTTTGGGCTCGTTTTGTTAGTTATGATGAAACCTTACCTCCGGACCTGATGGAGTGACCTGAAGGTGTACTTCGGTGATTGCTACTGGAACTCCTTCACATGTTGTACTAGGTGAGCCGAGTTTGGGCTCGTTTTGTTAGTTATGATGAGACCTTACCTCCGGACTTGATGGAGTGACCTGAAGGTGTACTGCGGTGATTGCTACTGGAACTCCTTCACATGTTGTACTAGGTGAGCCGAGTTTGGGCTCGTTTTGTTAGTTATGATGAGACCTTACCTCCGGACTTGATGGAGTGACCTGAAGGTGTACTTCGGTGATTGCTACTGGAACTCCTTCACATGTTGTACTAGGTGAGCCGAGTTTGGGCTCGTTTTGTTAGTTATGATGAGACCTTACCTCCGGACTTGATGGAGTGACCTGAAGGTGTACTTCGGTGATTGATACTGGAACTCCTTGACGTGTTGTACTAGGTGAGCTGAGTTTGGGCTCGTTTTGTTAGTTATGATGAAACCTTACCTCCGGACCTGATGGAGTGACCTGAAGGTGTACTTCGGTGATTGCTACTGGAACTCCTTCACATGTTGTACTAGGTGAGCCGAGTTTGGGCTCGTTTTGTTAGTTATGATGAGACCTTACCTCCGGACTTGATAGAGTGACCTGAAGGTGTACTTCTATGATTGCTACTGGAACTCCTTGACGTGTTGTACTGGGTGAGCCGAGTTTGGGCTCGTTTTGTTAGTTATGATGAGACTTTACCTCCGGACTTGATGGAGTGACCTGAAGGTGAACTTCGGTGACTGCTACTGGAACTCCTCGATGTGTTGTACTAGGTGAGCCGAGTTTGGGCTCGTTTTGTTAGTTATGATGAGACCTTACCTCCGGACTTGATGGAGTGACCTGAAGGTGTACTTCGGTGACTGCTACTGGAACTCTTTGACATATTCAAAGAAATGTTCTCACAATAAAAATTGATAACGTTTGATTTGTTGTTTTGATAATCACGATAGTACCTACACCTTCCAGCAGGTCTTATCATAACTATCAAAACGAGCCCAAACTCGACTCGCCTAGTACAACACGTCGAGGAGTTCCAGTAGCAGTCACCATCAAGTCTGGAGGTAAGGTCTCATCATACCTAACAAAACGAGCCCAAACTCGGCTCACCCAGTACAACACGTCAACGAGTTCCAGTAGCAATCATCGAAGTACACCTTCAGGTCACTCCATCAAGTCCGCAGGTAACGTCTCATCATAACTAACAAAACGAGCCCAAACTCGGCTCACCTAGTACAACATGTGAAGGAGTTCCAGTATCAATCACCGAAGTACACCTTCAGGTCACTCCATCAAGTCCGGAGGTAAAGTCTTATTTATTCATTCATCAAACAATTTACATTGTGTTCGAATTTTACAAAATAATTAAGAACAATTCAAATCATAACAAAATCAAATACAAAGGAAACAAAAATATATGAAAAAAATATTACTATGTCATCAATCCAAAGCATAAAGAGCACAAAAAGTCAAACCATAAAAAGCACTCAGACAACCATTTCTATATTTTACGTAATCAACTGAGGAATACATGTCATTTTAATTACTGTTTATATGTCCAACTATAAAAAGCTTAAACACAATCATGTCCATTCCATGTAGGTAAAACTTAATGAGAATTAAGTGTACATTAAAAGCCTGTTAGATGTTAATTAAGTGTCAACTAAATTTAATTAAATAAAAATTAAATGCCAATTAGATATAAATTACATGTCAATCAAATTTCCATTGATAACACCAAATAATAATAATTACCAGACCACATCCACTCAAGATCAAACCATGTCTATTCCACGTTGCGTAAATTAAAAGAGAATTAAGTGTTAAATTAAATGTCAGTTGAAATTACTTAAAAATCAATAAAATTCCAATTAAATGTCAATCAAATGCAATTTAAATGTCAACTAAATTAAATGTCAATTAAATTCCATTTAGATGTAATCCAAATGTCATCAAATCAAATGTCAATCAAAACAAATGCCAACTAAATCAAATGTCGAATAAATTAAATGTCAATTTCATATAAAGTAATTCATACACAAATTATCTGGAATCATTCAATGTCAAATCTGATACAGAATATAAACATTTTTCTAATAGAAAAGCTTTCAGTTTCGCCTTAAATAAGTTTGTGTTATAGACCAAAGTTTTTAAATCAGTAGGTAACTTATTATATAACTCCACTGCTTGATAACGTGAACAATGTTTTGCTATGTTAAATTTAGGCACCATTCTATTTTTGATCACTTTCCTTCGTGTGCTCTCTCTCAGCTCTCTTTCTTTTTGTGATTCATATTGATGTATATATTTTGCGAACTTGCTTAACAAAACTAGTATGTACAAACTTGGAACTGTAAGAATGCCTAATTTCTTAAAGTATTCTTTACATGAATCACGCTGTGAAATTTTAACAATTGTTCTAATGGCACGCTTCTGAAGGATAAATGCTCTTTGGCAGTTGTATTTATAGCTATTACCCCAAAACATGATGCTGTACCTTAACCTGGATTCAACCAAAGCATGATAACATGCTTTAAGTTGCTTCAAATCTATTTCATCTCTGAGGCTCCTAAGTGCATAACATGCAGAGGATATAGAGGAATCAATAGCAGCAAGCTCCTGTTTCCAGTTTAGATTTGAATCAATGTTTATACCCAAGAATTTTACCTCATTCACCAATCCTATTTTGTCTCCTTCCAATGTCACATCTATAGTGTCGGTGTTACGAGATGTAGTCTTAAATAACATTATACTGGTTTTATTTGTATTAATTAGTAAATTGTTAGCTGTAAACCATTCAGAAAGATTATTTAGACTTTTATTTACTTTTGTGGCCAATTCATTTAAATCATGCGCTCCAATTATTACATTTGTATCATCAGCAAAAACCACACACGAAGCGTTCGGCTGAGCTGTGTTCATGAAATTTAATAAATCGTTTGTGAAGATAAGATACAATATTGGACCTAAAATTGAGCCTTGAGGTACCCCGCGTCTTATGTATTTCATCTTTGATTTGTATGCTATTTCATGATTGTTTTCATCAATGTTTTTTATTTCGACGTACATTCGTCTGTTTTGTAAGTCTCATCATAACTAACAAAACGAGCCCAAACTCGGCTCACCCAGTACAACACGTCAAGGAGTTCCAGTAGCAATCATCGAAGTACACCTTCAGGTCACTCCATCAAGTCCGGAGGTAAGGTCTCATCATAACTAACAAAACGAGCCCAAACTCGGCTCACCTAGTACAACATGTGAAGGAGTTCCAGTAGCAATCACCGCAGTACACCTTCAGGTCACTCCATCAAGTCCGGAGGTAAGGTCTCATCATAACTAACAAAACGAGCCCAAACTCGGCTCACCTAGTACAACATGTGAAGGAGTTCCAGTAGCAATCACCGAAGTACACCTTCAGGTCACTCCATCAAGTCCGGAGGTAAGGTCTCATCATAACTAACAAAACGAGCCCAAACTCGGCTCACCTAGTACAACATGTGAAGGAGTTCCATTAGCAATCACCGAAGTACACCTTCAGGTCACTCCATCAAGTCCGGAGGTAAAGTCTCATCATAACTAACAAAACGAGCCCAAACTCGGCTCACCCAGTACAACACGTCAAGGAGTTCCATTAGCAATCATCGAAGTACACCTTCAGGACACTCCATCAAGTCCGGAGGTAATTCGTAAAAACAGCAAAAATATTTTTTTTTAGGGACCTACCATAATTTTATTTCTAAGAAATACGTAAAAATCTTTCAAAGTATCAAAATGAGTTCACTTGACTACTATTCTCGCAGTTAGTCGTGCGTACACTTGTGTGTATGACCCGTGTCAATGTAGTAGTTCGATTCTGTACCTATCAATTTTGCAAACGCGTCCTTAAATCAAAAATAAAATAATAATAATGAAGTAATTAAAATGAACGAACCGTGGCAGCCAAGAGATGACCAGTCCCAACTGAGAGCGCCCGTTCACGAACATGACGCATGTATCGGCACCATTCAACTCGACCATATTTAAGGGAACTAAGTGACGCGACACACCCGCCACCATCAGCGAGACATTTGAGTGAGCATGACATTCTCTCGTAGCCACCAAGGCATATTCAAGTCAATGAAAGATAACTAAATGTAAGTGGCGGCTGAACAGTGCAAAGGACTCACACATGTGCTATGCAATTATATAATACTAAAAACTGGAATCTATACAATGCAAGTAGGTATATTTTTACAATCTTCTGCTTGCTTCCACAACTGACAACTGTCTTACCATGCCTTCGAATAGAACGGCTATTTTAGACCATTTGTCACAGGAATAAGTAGCCTAAGGGTTCAGCGGCCTGCCTGTGAAATAGGGTTCGCAAGTTCGGATCCCAGCCTGTAAGGAATCCCATTTGTGTTTTTTTTTGGTGCTGTTAGATTTCCAAAAATAATAAACCGATTTTAACTTTTTGTAACTAGGTATTTTGTTTTATTACTATAATGAAAAAAGTTTATAACCCATGTTTACATTATACACATACTACAACTAGAACTCTATATAAGTAATTACAAAAGTACCTACATATCAACGACGTCATTGGCGTCAAAGTACTTCTCCGCATCGCATATTTCCAAAACGTTCGGCATATAAAAAACGCTAAAAAAGTTTTTGTTAGACAGCATCTAACAAAAACTATAATTAAAATCAATAATCAAATCATACAATTTCACTAAAAAAAACACAAAAAAGAACAAGTAAACAACGGCGCTGATTGGCCAAGCGCGTCTGAGGCATTGAAATCCGGCTCTATGATTGGGCCAGCGGCCGGTCGCGGCAATTCTCATTGGGCGCGTTACGAAAGTTTTACGTAATTAGAATTTTGAATTTAACACAACAAAATACGATAATATTATAATTAAACGCCTAATATCTATAATACGATAAATACACAAAACACACGTAATAGCCATAGTTTGCATTTCTATCAATAATTAGTGTCAAAATACCACGAAATGTATGATCAGCGTCTCTTCAACGGTTTTTCATGTTTGTTGAAATTACTTTTCCTGGCCGAAATCTTTATTAATTAGACTGTTTCTACAATCATAAATGTTTATTACTTACCCAGGTATGAGGGAAACACAACACAACAGACTTTATCACACAGAACACTTTTTTTCATTGCAAGTTCGCGTCTGTCCAGCGCGCGCGTGTTTCGTCAACTGGGTGGTCTGGGAGGCGCTGTTTTGGTCAGTTAAAAGCGTCGTTCGTTGTTAAACTGAGGCAAAATGCCCTTCTTGTTCTTTCTCCTAGACTCTGTGCAAGTTTGAGCGAGATAGGAACAAGTTTGATCATCAATTTAAGTCAAATACTGACGCGAAGACTACTTCGCGACGGCGGCCTCCTGCCGTCTGTCACATCGCCGTAGCGGCGTTTCAGGTTTTTTTCAGAATTCAACCCCTAATATGGAGAAATGGGGTGACAAAGTCTGAAAATCAACTCATAGCCCAAACCACTGGGTCTAGAGATTCTAAATTTAGGACGAGTAGGTTTCTTATGAGGTCTAAGGGTGCACTAAGAAGGGATTTTTCAAAATTTACCCCCATTTTTTTTTCGGATGGGAATTCATCAAATGACTCCTCTCCCGCTTTGGGCGGAGCGGGAGGGAGTGTCAGACTTTTGCTGACTAAAACCCATCCATGTTCCTTCATCGCCCTTTGTACAGTCAGAAGAACAGTCCCGCAGCCCCGGCAGGAAAATTTACCCCCCAAGGGGGTGAAACGAGAGTCGAAAGTTTGTATGGGGAAACAAGATTAGTTAGACTATTTTATTCGAAACTTCACAGGAGTGCTCCTACTGATAAATGAGTAGAAACGGGTTTCAGGTTTTTACTGACTTCAACCCCTAATATGGAGAATTGGGGTGACAAAGTCTGAAAATCAACATGGGTATAGTTTGTATGGTGTATCGGGGTCAGGTGTATTACAAAAACAACGATTTTACAACGGTTGAATTTTCTAAAATCCTTTCTTAGAGCACCCCTAGACCACATAAGGAACCTACTTGCCAAATTTGGAATCTGTAGACCCAGTGGTTTGGGCTGCCAGTTGATAGGTGAGTCAGTCAGTCAGTCAGTCAGTCCGTTTCTTGTTTTATATCTTTAGATAGATATTATATATAGATATAGAAGAAGATTGGATACATATTATTTCATTTCTTGGGATTCCATAGCCAAATGGCTAAAACGGAACCCTTATTAGCGTATACCTTTTCATATATATTACTAGCTGTTGCCCGCGGCTTCGCCCGCGTGAAGTTCGGTAACTGTCCCACGGCATCATACTAAAGGGATAAATAGTTTCCTACATGTTAATGCAGGTTATAAACTATCTATGTGCCAAATAATCACTGTCACAATCACTGTAACAATCACTGTCACAATCACTGTCACAATCACTGTCACAATCACTGTCACAATCACTGTCACAATCACTGTCACAATCACTGTCACAATCACTGTCACAATCACTGTCACAATCACTGTCACAATCACTGTCACAATCACTGTCACAATCACTGTCACAATCACTGTCACAATCACTGTCACAATCACTGTCACAATCACTGTCACAATCACTGTCACAATCACTGTCACAATCACTGTCACAATCATTATCATCATCATCACAATCATCATCATCACAATCATCATCATCACAATCATCATCATCACAATCATCATCATCACAATCATCATCATCACAATCATCATCATCACAATCATCATCATCACAATCATCATCATCACAATCATCATCATCACAATCATCATCATCACAATCATCATCATCACAATCATCATCATCACAATCATCATCATCACAATCATCATCATCACAATCATCATCATCACAATCATCATCATCACAATCATCATCATCACAATCATCATCATCACAATCATTATCATAGTAATCACAATCATCACAATAAATCAAAAATAACCCTTTAAAGAAACCGAATCCACCATCTTCTGGAACTCAAAATAAATGCCATATTCGTAATCAGCACCCCTGATAATCTCGGTATCGACACCCATATTGATTTTTAGACATTTCAACCCCATCGCACCCCAACAGGGGTGATGATGGTATTTCAGGTCCGCCATATTTAATCTTAAAATCGTTGTTTTTGCAATACACCTGACCAGATACACCATACAAACTATACCCATGTTGATTTTCAGACTTTGTCACCCCATTTTCCCCTCTTAGGGGTTGAATTCTGAAAAAACCTGACACCTGTTTCCACTCATTTATCAATAGAAGCACTCCTGTGAAGTTTCAAATAAAAAAGTCTAACTAATCTTGTTTCCCCATTTTGGAGCCCCGTTTATCCCCCTAAGGGAGTGAATTTTGAAAAATCCTTTCTTAGTGCACCCCTAGACCACATAAGGAACCTACTTGCCAAATTTGGAATCTGTAGACCCAGCGGTTTAGGCTGTGCATTGATTTTTAAACTTTGTCACCCCATTTCCCCCTCTTAGGGGTTGAATTCTAAAAACCTGAAACCCGTTTCTACTCATTTATCAATAGGAGCACTCCTGTGAAGTTTCGAATAAAATAGCCTAACTAATCTGGTTTTACCATACAAACTTTGGAGCCCCATTTAACCCCCTTAGGGGTTGAATTTTGAAAAATCCTTACTTAATGCACCCCTAGACCACTTAAGGAACCTACTTGCCAAATTTGGAATCTGTAGACCCAGCGGTTTGGGCTGTGCGTTGATAGATGAGTCAGTCAGTCAGTTTCTTCTTTTATATATTCACATAGGGTCCGTGCACAGAATTAACTCATTTTCAACATTTTTGATCACTGTTTGTGGGAAAGGCAAGAAGAATTTGAACCTTTTTTATTTTTATTACAAGAGTCAGGTTCTTATTCTTGTCGAATGCAGCAACAATTTTTAAAAATAATGTATATATTAATGGCAATCACCCATATTCAAAACCCCTTTTCCGCAAAAGTAACGAGCGAGTGATGTTTGGGGTTTCCTGAACAAAGAACTACAAAATATTCTGAACATTAAAAAATATGAATAGCATCATTATATAGTCTACTCGTAAAGTAGCAGGAAACATTATTGATTTTAATACGAAATATAGCAGAAAAAAAATGATGAAAAAACGTAATTTATGGAAAATGTCGGGACAAGTAAGTATTTTTTTTCTGTACCTTAGAAACACTTTAAAGAAAATTTAAAAATTACTCATTAATCTCAAGGTACCCCTTTAACAGAATCTGAATTTTAATTTATAAATAAACAATAACTTCATTTCGTAAATTAATGGCAAAGTAAACTATATTATCGACCGCCCAAACCCGATCCCGTCAGTAACGACCGGGCTCTCCCAGCGTGAGCACGTATCACTTTGTTTCGCAAGCGCTCGCGAGTTATACGTAAATATATTTCCAAGATACACGCAGACTACCACATTTTGATATATTAAGTATTTAGGTATTTTTTGACGTTGGTTGTTTATAAATTGTTAAGATATATTTCGTCTTCAATATTTTCATTTTTGGAACGTAGTTCCATAACGCGGCTTACCTACTAGGAGTGCGATTTAGTTGAAATCGTCACGTAAGAAATATAATTATATGCCGTATGCCTTTAGGCACATAAAGTCTACTTTACCAAAAATACCACTTTCCCAATATGACCACTTTTTCATAATGACTACTGCGTTTCACAAAATGATCTCTTTACCAAAATGACCACTTTTTCATAATGACCACCGGGCCCCACAATGCACATAAATTCTACTTTACCAGAAAAACCACTTTACCAAAATGAACACTTTTTCAATGACTTCTTAGTCAGTGGAAGGGGAGGGGGGGGGGGGAGGGAGGCATTTCGGATGACAGCTGTCAAAATTAAAACGGCTATATCTCGGAAACTATCGATCTTAGACTAGTCGTGTGTAGAGACAAGTGATAAGTCTCGATGAGATCTACATTTCGGATGACAGCTGTCAAAATTAAAACGGCTATATCTCGGAAACTATCGATCTTAGACTAGTCGTGTGTAGGGACAAGTGATAGGTCTCGATGAGATCTACATTTCGGATGACAGCTGTCAAAATTAAAACGGCTGTATCTCGGGAACTATCGATCTTAGACTAATCGTCTGTAGGGACAAGTGATAGGTCTCGATGTGATCTACATTCCGGATGACAGCTGTCAAAATTAAAACGGCTATATTTCGGAAACTATCGATCTTAGACTAGTCGTGTGTAGAGACAAGTGATAGGTCTCGATGAGATCTACATTTCGGATGACAGCTGTCAAAATTAAAACGGCTATATCTCGGAAACTATCGATCTTAGACTAGTCGTGTGTAGGGACAAGTGATTGGTCTCGATGAGATCTACATTTCGGATGACAGCTGTCAAAATTAAAACGGCTGTATCTCGGGAACTATCGATCTTAGACTAATCGTCTGTAGGGACAAGTGATAGGTCTCGATGAGATCTACATTTCGGATGACAGCTGTCAAAATTAAAACGCTTATATCTCGGAAACTATCGATCTTAGATTAGTCACGTGTAGGGACAAGTGATAGGTCTCGATGAGATCTACATTTCGGATGACAGCTGTCAAAATTAAAACGGCTATATCTCGGAAACTATCGATCTTAGACTAGTCGTGTGTAGGGACAAGTGATAGGTCTCGATGAGATCTACATTTCGGATGACAGCTGTAAAAATTAAAACGGCTATATTTCGGAAACTATCGATCTTAGACTAGTCGTGTGTAGAGACAAGTGATAGGTCTCGATGAGATCTACATTTCGGATGACAGCTGCCAAAATTGAAACGCCTGTATCTCGGAAACTATCGATCTTAGATTAGTCATGTGTAGAGACAAGTGATAGGTCTCGATGAAATCTACATTTCGGATGACAGCTGTCAAAATTAAAACGACACCCATGAGGAAAATACCAAAAACTGTCGTCGGCGCCATTTCGTATTTTCATTTTGACCTCATTTTCATTATCAGCGACACTAAAAACCACGAAAACGACATACATGAAGAAAAAACCGTAAATTTTCTTGGGCGCCATCTTGGATTTTCATTTTGGCCTCATTTTCATTATTAGCAACTCCAAAAACCATGAAAACGACACCCATGAGGAAAATACCGAAAATCGTCGGCGGCGCCATCTTGGATATTCATTTTCATTATCAGCGACCCCAAAAACCATGAAATCGACACCCATGAGAAAAATACCGAAAACTTGTCGGCGCCATCTTGGATTTTCATTTGACATCATTTTCATTATCAGCGACCCCAAAAACCATGAAAACGACACCCATGAGAAAAATACCGAAAATTTTGGTCGGCGCCATCTTGGATTTTCTTTTTGACCTCAAAATAATAAATAATAATAATACCAGCCTATTACTGTCCCACTGCTGGGCAAAGGCCTCTTCTCAACAGAGAAGGCACGAGCATTGATCACCACGCTTGCTCAAGACGGGTTGGCGATTTCAGACTTATATTAATTATAAGTCCAGGTTTCCTCACGATGTTTTCCTTCACCGATGTCTGTGATGTCCAAGATAAACTTAGAAAAGTACATATGAATTGAAAAAGTCACATTGGTACTTGCCCGGATTTGAACCCACAACCTCATACATGGGAGGAGAGGTCTTAACCTCAAAAAAATAAAAATAAAAAAATTAAACCATTTTTATTTTGATTGTGATAAATGTACTGTACACACATTCCAGACTTTTATTTCTAAGCCGTACTGAGTTTATAATTATGTATCCTAAAATAATATCGTCTAGAGGATCAAAATTGTTTAAGCGATCACTACGCTCGATCTTCTCCCGTGTGTGCGTATATCTGCATGAACAATGCACACAAACATAGGATCGCAACGAATTTGCCTAAACTCTAGCGAGTGAATATTTAGCACGGACTCTTAAAGTAATAATGTACAATTATTGTTGGATTAAACAAACTGCAACGTATCACTAAAAGTAGGCCATGTTAGTGGCATGTACAGCGTAGCTCGTACAATAATGTTAAAAGTTGTTATTTTGAAATTAAAAGCAGACACTTCAATTTTATTTAGCCCTTATTTGTATAGATAACCCAACATCAAGCCTGAATCCCCGAAGGCTCAGGCAGTTATATTCAACCATTTTCAGTTTTGTTGAAGTTCCATTTAATAGGAGGTGAGCCTATTGCCATCAACGGGGCACAAATCCAGACTCTGGGGGTGCTACTCACAAATACCCGACCTGGGAATCGAACCTTCATGAATTTGAAATTGAATTTTCATTTATTTGTCATTCTTTATTGTATAAATATTAATTGCGAGTAAAAACCGCGGTGAACAGCAAGTCCACTAGCTAATTTCGGCCGAAGCCCTAAACCCAAAAGAAACATACTTGAAATTCGATGAACCGTAGCCACAGAGCTTCGTCTGTGGGATTGTCAGCGAGCAGGTCGCGGAAGGCGCGCGTGCGTTGCGCAAGCTCGGCGTCGGCGAGCGCGTCGGGCGCGGGCGCGGGCGCGGAGTAGTAGCGGCGCGCGCGTGCCGGCGCCGTCGTGCCCGCGCGCGCCCGCCGAGCGCCTCCCAGCGCCCCCACGGGCTTGTATCTGTGTGAGTGACCAAACTATTTGAGTCCCCGACACGAACAACGGGTGGTTTCCAGCCTATGACAAAGCCAAACGACAAAGTTATCAAATTATAATTATTTAAAATAGTAAACCTATTAAACTGGAACGTTATTAACTAATAAATAGAAAACGGAATAATGACAGGAAAGGATGTGTGTCAGCAGAAACATAACTAACTGGGTTAAAGTCCATGCAGCAAAAAACACATTTTAGGCGCTCTTGTGAATTTGCAGCTAGCAACATAAGTTAGCTTAGACAGCAACAAATCGATGAGTGGGTCGGCACAGCGGTCTGTTTTGTTGGGTCAGCAACT